>BLBF01000067.1:9496259-9556847 GCA_015471245.1 Laticauda colubrina
TATATATATATATATATATATATATATATATATATATATATTCCTATCCCAACTTATTTTTCTTGGCAGTTTGCGCTGCTATCCCACACTTTCCAAAACCAGGAATTTTATTTCAAAAAAAAAAAACACCCCAGCATTAAAAATGAATAGATTTGGGCAGATTTGGGAAGTGAAACTTCACAAGGATGTGTGTGTGTGTGTGTAGGTCCTGCCTTGCTCTTCCTTCCATATATAGCCATCCAGCAAGAGGATGATATATACCCAAAAGAGGCAAGCCGTTTGTCCATCTTGCTAGGGCTTGCTCTAAGCAGGAAGCTGTGGGTTGACCTTCCCTGACTCCTTAATGCAGAAAAGGCCTGAGTTTGTCAGCTGTGAAGTCATGGCTGAGCTGCTTCGAGTTCCCTAAAATCAAGAGTGCCAGGTGGGGAAGGGCTGATGTCCAGGGAGGGAGGAGATGGGCTTAATGGCCTGTACATTTCCGGCCAAAAGGTTAGAGGGTCAATGATCTAGAGACACCCGTTATATGGCGGGGCTGCTTGTAGGCCAGTCAAAGTTGAATGCTGCTTTGGGGGCTTTTAACAGCTTAGAGAGGGCTGTCAAGCACTATAAAGCCATATATAAGTCTAAGTGCTATTGCTATTTCCCACCCAACTCCGTAACATTTCAGCCGTAGAATTGGGGGGAGGCCATACATTATAAAGCTTTTAAGATGTCTGGACTCCCAGAATTCCCTATCCCAGCATGGAAGCCATCTGGGTCAGTCACTAGGAGATGTGTGAGTTCTAATCCTGCCTTAGGTATGAAACCCAGCTGGATGGTTTTGGGCCAATCACTAGGAGAAAGTGAGTTCTAGCCCTGCCTCATGTGTTGAAGGCTAGCTGGGTGGGTTTTTTGGCAATCTCCAGAAGACTGGGAGTTCTAGTCCTGCCATAGGCATGAAAGCCAGCTGGGTGAGTTTGGGCCAGTCCCTCTCTCTCTCAGCCCAGCCCACCTCACAGGGTTGCTGTTGTGGGGAAAACAGGAGGAGGGAGGAGGAGTGTTATGACCCATATGCCACGCCCTGAGCTATTTATACATAAACGAAAACAAAGACAGGGTAAAATCTAATAAATAAAACGAGCAAAGGCTGGTATCAGGGAATGACTCACCTGAATGACTCACTTTTGTGGCTACAACACCCCTTCCAGCCTCTAGGACTCCTTTTCCTCAGTCGCCAGAAGAACAGGCATGGCTTTGCAGGCCCCCACCCCCCCCACCCCCTGCAACAGTCTGCTGTGGCAAGAATTGCACAGTTTGGAATGGAATGGGATAGAATAGAATAGAACAGAACAGAACAGAACAGAACAGAACAGAACAGAATGAAGGGACCTTGGAGGTCTTCTAGTCCAACCCCCTGCCTAGGCAGGAAACCCTACACCACTTCAGACAAATGGTTATCCAACATTGTTTAAAAAACAGTGTTCCAGTGTTGGAGCATCCACAACTTCTGGAAGCAAGTTGTTCCATTGGTTAATTATTCTGTCAGGAAATTTCTCCTTAGTTCTAAGTTGCTTCTCTCCTTGATTAGTTTCCACCCGTTGCTTCTTGTCTTGCCCTTCAGGTGCTGGTCAGGAGTTCACAAAGGGGAGTTCACATGACACAAACACCCCCCAGGACACTGCAACTTTCATAAATATGATCCAAGCATCCAAATTTTGATCACCTGACCATGCGGGTGTTGCAATGGTCATAAGACTTCTAACTTAGGTCATTAAACGAATGATTGTAAAGGGTTTTTTTTTTATTTGAGTCAATGCCAAGTTAGATCAAGCCAGTCCCCCCCCCCTCTTCCTCTGCCCATGCAGCTCATATACAGGTAGTCACTAACTTTATCAACTGTGATGATTCACTTAACGAATTGTGGCCAGAAAAGTCGTAAAATGGGGCAAAACTCATTCCACAAATATCTCCCTTAGCAATGTACATGTTGGGTCCCCATGGTGGTCTGCCTGTACTGTTTTGGTAGCCTGCTCTTGGATATGGAGTTTCTAGGAGGAGATGACATGAAGGCCAACCTCGGGGGCCTGGGGCCTTCATGAACATTCAAGAAGGAAGGTTCAGCTCCCATCAGCTATGGGGCTGCCTGTTCTGGTTCGCCGGCAGCTGGTGCACCCAGCAGCAGAATCGGACAGTGGGGAAGAACGGAGATCAGTCTGGGAGTCTGGAGAGATGCAGAGATGGGGCCAGGACCATTTGGGAGTAGGGTGCTGCCTTTGGAGCTTCTGGAGTCTGGCAGCAGCAAGGAAGAGGAACAAGGGGAGCCTGTTCCCAGTGTGTGTGTGTGCAGAGCTGCCAAAAGGCAAGAACAGTTAAGACAAAATGGGCAACTCGAAAGTAAGGCTGGGAGGTGATTACCCCTCCACTAAGGGATAAAGGACAGGCAAAGGTAGATAAACCTTTGCAGGAAGCAAAGTCGTTCACTCTGTTTGGATTAAATCTTGAAGCTGTGTGTGGACTTTGTACTCAGTTTGGCTTTTTACAGTTAATTTGGCACTTTAGTTGTTGGCAGCCATTCAAAGGAGAGAAAGGTGGGTGCTTATCTCGGGGGACTGTTTGGGACTCATTACGGGCTGGGAATGAACATAATTCCCAGCGATGAAATAAAACAAGAGTTGTTTGGACTAAGCATGGGTTTAATTACAGTCTCAGGAAGCCTTGGAGTTTCTTGGCAGAGGTGACTTGGAGGCCAACCTCGGTGGCCTCCATGAACATTCAAGAAGGAATGTTCAGCCCACATCAGCCATGAGGCTGCCAGTCTCCAGCTATTCTCGGACGGACGGGCCTCCTGTGGGCAGTGTCCAGCTGCGTTCTGCCCTTCCAGCCAGAAAGGCCAAGCTGAAGCTCTGGGCGACAGTGCGATGATCTTGGAGAGATCCTTTGTCGGTTGTTTCCTAATTTGGTTACAGAATAAGTCCAGCTATCTTGCTTAACCCCTTTCTTCAGAGGGAGGAAGAAAGAGTCTTTCTCTTTACAGTGTGGAACAGTAGGAGGAAGTGATAGCTCTAGGAGGACCTGAAATTCAGTGTTGCTTCCTTTCCACTAAGAATTTAACTCTTTTTTAAAAAAAATATTTTTTTATTTTTAACAGAATAGAATAGAATTCTGCATTGGCCAAGTATGGTTGGACACACAAGGAATTTGTCTTGGTGCAAATGCTCTTAGTGTACATAAAAGAAAAGATACATTAATCAAGAGTCAAGAATCATCAGGTACAACACTTAATGATGGTCATAGAGTACAATAAGCCATCAAATCATACTAGGAAACAGTCAGTATAAATCATAATTACCATCATACAGTCACAAGTGGGAGGGGATGGGTGATAAGGGATAAGTGATGAGAAGGTTAATAGTAATAGTAGTGCAGACTTTGTGAATAGTTGGACAGTGTTGATACAATCATTCCATCTTCAGTTGAACAGTGTGTTGTCTTGGAACAAACATCTTTGTTAAACAATAATCAAAATTACAACATCCTTCATTACTTATTAATTCTGTAATATATAATATATAATATTAATTGATTATACAATATTAATGTAGTATTCAACATATTAATCATATTAACTTTATCTCTTTTAACACGTCATCTTTATTTTGTTTCCCTATTTCTAACTTCCATTTTTATTATTTAATCATTGATAGAATAAATCCCATACCATGTAAGAATTCAATTTGCTCTTTCTCCTTAATTTCCAATGTTAATCTATTCATTCCCGCACATTCTAGTATTTTTCTAATCACATTGTCATCTTGTAGGGATCTCTCCACTCTTCTAATTTTGTGTGAATACAATTCTATCAGTGGTCAATATATGAATAACTAAATATGCATTTTCCTTACTACATTCTTTGGGTTGGTTTCCCCAAAAGAAATACTCTCTCACTTAGAGTTTAACTCGTATGTGTGTGTCTTTTGTAACCAAGAAGGTCTACTAATGGAGATGAATGCTTGGAAGCTTTTGAAGAACATCAACTCACCTTGTCCAGGTGTCTTTGGGGTAGAGAAAGAAAGAGAGAAGATTTAGGATGGGACCAAGCTTGCCCTTTGGAGCCTTTGACTTCTCCAGACATAACTAGATATTCCAACTACAAGAATTAATGGAAAGAGGGTAGAGATGGGGTTGGGCTTTCTGAGCTTGCTTGTTTTCTTGCAGATGTTTCATGACTTAAGTAGGTAAAGTCATCCATGCTGCTGCATGGGTTATGAAACATCTGCAAGGAAACTGTCAAGCTCAGAGAGCACCCAGGACCCTTCATGTCAGCCCTGAGCTCTACCCTCTTTCCTTTAATTCTTGTAGTTGATCTGGAGAAGACACAGACTGCAAGGGACAATCCTAAGCCTTCTCTCTTTCTATCTCTACCCATAAAGACCCCTGAACAAGGTGAATTGATGTTCTTCAAAAGCTTCCAAGCACCCCTCTCTCCATTGGTTTGAGCTAAAGTTGAATATGCCAGTAGATTTGTTGGTTCTGCACCAGTTGTAAGACAACATTTGGGAAGCTTTCAGAACCATCCCTATATGAGGTGGCCCTGATTATCATCTCCAAGTGGCCCTCAAGGCATTCAGCAACTGCTTACGGTTATAACTAAGATTTGATTAATACGTTCCCTGCAGCTTAGCTTACATGCCCCACAGAACCATAAATCAGAGCTTACAAGCCACAGCAGTTAAAATTACAGAACTCATAAGCCAGAGCCAAGCTGGGTGGTTGGATGTTGTGGACCCAAGCAAATACTTCAATCAAGTTCTCTGGTTATCATTTCCTGCATGTCAGTCCCCTCCTCGTCAATTAAAAATCTTGATGTTTGATCTGAAAAAAACCTCTTGTGGGCTGAGATGGAAGTTTCTTGGTTGCTTGTCCATGTTTCTGCGTACTCTTTCCCCCGTTCATGGAAGCCAAGATCGAAGAATGGATGTTCCACCCAGCTTTCGGTTCACATCTGGAGCAGATGGCTACGAATACGAGCCTTCTCATGGAAGCAATTTTTGTGGAAGCCATTGTTCCTGCAGGACCTCAAGGCAGCTGTTGAACATCTTTTACAACGGGGGTCTCCAACCTTGGCCACTTTTAAGACTTTTGTGGACTTCAATTCCCAGAATTCCTCAGCCAGTTATCAACTCAAAAAATATTTATCTGGTCTTTTCTCAGTGGAAAGGAAGTGGGGGAAGCAACACATTCCTTAAATATTTTTATAGATAATTGCTAGGTGGCTGAAACTTCTGGCACGCAAGATTATTATTGGAGAGCATGATTGATGACTCTTGGGTATGGATGTGTCCCATTGGACAATCTACGGCCAGGGGGTAGGGGAAAAACAGGGTCAAGGGTGAGATGAATGATGTCTCTCAGAGTTACCTGGCTACACCCAGGTAACACTGACATGTTCACTCGTAATAAATGATTTCTTTTTTTAACTCTGAGAGATGTGGCTAGAGACTCATGATTTGAATGGGAGTGGATTTTCGGAACCCTGACACCAACTTTGCTGGCTGAGGAATTCTGGGAGTTGAAGTCCACAGGTCTTAAAGTGGCCAAGGTTGGAGACCTCTGGTTTAGAAGGTCTTCTTGAATCCTGGTGTTGCTCGATCGACTGAGAGGCTTTGTCTTTACTGTTTCTCACAGGGGTTTTCTGTTATTTTCTTGGTCTGGCTTATGTTTTAAGCAAGAGCGCTCTGGGTCACTTTCTCTTCCCCTACCAAGAGCGATTTTAAAGTGTCAGCATGGTGGCTGGATTTGATGCACAGCCATCAATAATGCAGGAGGAGTTTTAAGCAGAAAGGTTAACTGAGTGGAGGCTTCAAGGTTAAACAGCCGTCTGTCATGTGTGACTGGCAGGCAATGCCATCTTGGGAGCTGGCTTTTGGATTTTTTTTCCTCCTTCTAACAGAGAAGCCAAAAGCTTTGCTTCTCTAGAATAAAATAATGTCAAAAGAATCATTTTTTTTTTCGCTTGACCAGTGATGGCGCTTTCATCTTCACTCTGTTCTCTTAGTGCATGCTTCTTTTGCAAAACCCTGAACTGAAAATCCTCAGAGGAGGATCTTTGTAGCTCAGGGTTGAAAGGAGGGGTCCTTGGTGCTCTCTGAGCATGGTGGTTTTCTTGCAGACATTTAATCACCCAGCTAGGGAACGTCATCAGTGCTAGAAAGGAGTGGGGTTTGTGGACAGGAGGAGGAAGCAAGTCAGGAGGAGGAAGAGGAGGCCTGTGGGGGGGGTCCTTGGTCTTCTCTGAGCTTGATTGTTTGCTTGCAGAAGTTTCATTAGCCAAACGAGGTAATATCAGTGCTAGGGGGGGGCAGGAAAGGAGGAAGAGGAGGAGGAGGAGGAATTGTTCATTGGGGTGTGCTGATGGCCTGTTCCTTGTGCTGCTAAGTCCTTGATTCCTAAGTACCTGATAACCTGGTGGTAAGTCAGCCCTCTTGTTGACTGGGCCTGTTTGCCAGGCTGCCATCATTTCCCTGTTTTTGTACCTGCTTGGCCAACAATCTTAATAGCTTGAAAAACTGAATGTAGACTAAACGTGACCGACCCAGGTTGGATCCTGCAGAGATGACATCTTTTTAAGACAACGTTTTATACAAATGTCCTTTCTTAAGGTTCTGGTCACCATCAAAAAATCCTGTTCTTTTCAGCTTGCGTTGGTTCTGCTTCATGGCTAAATTCTACAATGGCATTTATTTTATTTAAAATGCTTATCGTCTGTCCGATATACCCAAAGCAAGATTATGTTCAGCCAGCGGTCCCCAAAAATGTGAATGAAGGAAAAAAAAGTTTGTTTGAATTCAGCCCAACACTAGAGCTTTGCTCTGTATCAGTAGTTCTTGGTTGTTGTTGTTCTTTTAAATTAAACTAACAGTTCTGCTGCCTGGAGAAAAAAAAGTAATTGGAAACCATATGATCTAGGGAATCCCACATTTGATTATAACGTATTAAATAAGTAAGCCCCCCCCCCAAAAAAAAAGTAAACCAATTAAGCCCTTAATTTAAACACACACTCATAGTAATGGAGACGGAGAGGCACTCGAAGGGAAGGGAAGATTTGGCAAGACTGGGGATGGTTACGTCGTAACACGAGGTTGAGAAATCCAATTTTCAGGGAAGATTGCAAATGGAGTCTCCCTATCTTGCTTAATGACCAAATGTTCCAGTTCATTATTATTGTTGTAAGTCACCTGTACAGAGGCTGATCTGTGGCTATCGTGGCATTAACTTTCCGGCATGCCTTCCATATCTGCCCTGGCACAACAAAGAAGGACTAGGGGTGACATGATAGCAATGTTCCCATATTTGTCCAGTGATGGACAACTTCTGGTTTTTCCCACTTAACAACCATTGCAGCATCTCTCTGGCTATGTGATCGAAATTCAGGCGCTTGGCAATTGGCTCACATTTATGACGGTTGCAGTGTGATCTGCTTTTCCTATCTTCTGACAAGCAAAATCAATGGGGAAGCCAAATTTTACTTAACAGCCGTGCTACTAATTCAACGCCTGCAGGGATTCACTTAACTTAGTTAGAAAGGTTGTAAAATGGGGCAAAACTCCCATTTTTTTCTTATTTTGCAACAGAAAAATGTTGGGCTCCATTGTGGCTGTAAGTCGAGGCCTATCTGTCGTGTGGACTTCCATGCAAAGCTTTTTCACGTGACTTGCAGTTTTTTGTCGCCAAACCAGAAACAAATGTTTGCAGGCAATCCTGGCACTGGAGATGCTGTGATGGTCATAAGTATGAGAAGTTATGTCCTTCATCTTTGGGAAGCCTGGGCACCAAAAGTAGATGGAAGGCAGGAGAAAAGTGGGCAGAACCAGGGAAAAACCTAGATTTGGTTCAAACTTCAGTAACCTTGTTCTATTTTACACAGTCTGTAAGTTCCCCTTCGGCGCATGCAAAAATGAAACTCAGGTAATTTTTGAAGAGGGTCAGGAGTCTGCATTTCTGTCTTCTCGCCATGAGTATTTTGTTCTAGGTAATCCCAGACTTACATGGACGTTACAACCGTTTTCCCTGCAGGGGTGAAGGTAGGAGGAGGGGGGAATTAGAAATGCTTCCTTTTCTAATGAAGTTTTTTGAGTTTCAAGAGGCATATGGCCCTCTGGAGGAGAAACTGCATTTTTAGTTTTCTGCAGTGGTTGTAAAGACCAGCGATGGCCAGCAAGAGGCTCCCAAACCCTAGATTTTGAAAAATTGTGCTATCAATCCTCACCAAACGTACCTGGGGCATTAACTTACGAATTCAATCAATTCAGTGGTCCTTCATCTTTCTTTAAAAGCAGTACAGGTAGTCCTCCACTTACGACTGGCCATTTAGTGACTGTTCAAAGATACAACAGACTGCTCAAAAGTTACTTGCAAAAGTTACATCCATTTGAACGAATATTGGAATTAACCATCGGCTATTTATGGAAAGAAGATCAGAAAAATAATTTCAAATCTCTATTGAGGTCCCAAAGTTAATATCTTAGAGAAAGACGCTTGTGATTTTGGGTTTTATTCAGTGAGCCACGCTTAAGCCGTTGCCTTGAATTACACATAAATTAAACATTGTAAAGCTCCTAAAGGCAAGAAGCAAGGGATGGAAAACAATAGAGAAGCAACTCAGAACAAAGGAGAAATTTCCTGGTAAAGCAATTAACCAGTGGAACAGAAGTTGTCTCCGGAAGTTGTTAGTGCTTCATCACTGGAGGTTTTTAAGAAGACATTGGACGGCCATTTGTCTGAAACGGGATAGGGTCTCCTGTTTGAACAGAGGTTGGATTAGAAGTCCTCCAAGTTCCCTTCAACTCTTACCTGTTCCGTTATTCTTTGCTGTTTCTTATTTTATCTAGCAAGCTCACACTATTTTTTTTCTCCTCAAATCTGACACAGAAGAAACCTTCACCAAAATTAATAAATAAATGCCCAGGCCTTTTTTCTCCCAGTTGGAATAACTTGGCTTTTGCAGAGAACGTGTGTCCTACTGTTTGAAAGAAATGTAGCTTGCCTCTTTTTGTCCTTCAGGAACAAAAGATTGGCAGCTCCCTTCAAACATCTGGCGATGTTTTCAGAAGGCACAGCTGGTCAGAAGGGACAGGATAGACTCAGCCAGATCTTCAAGGTCACTTTTCAAATAAGCTGTCCACAATTGGCAATTATTCTCTTGGTTTTTTGACCTTGTTTGTGGACAGGTGTTGTCACAATTGTGAGATTTCACGGCTGAGAAACCAACATCCGAAAAAGTTTGGGACTCAGCTGAGAAATATTCTCTTAATTCCCTAATCTCAGCGTGTTCGCTATGGGAAACATGCACTGTGTTGTTAGAGCAACATTCCTTTTTCTTCTGAAATCTGGGAGTTGAAGTCCTCCAGGCTTAAAGTTACCAAGGTTGGAGACCCCTGTTTTAAAAGGTGCCCAAGGTTGAACAAGGCTGGCTGGAATCCATGGGCTTTGGATTGCCTGTGATTTTTAATTTTATAACAAAAAGTCTGTTAAATTCTTCACGACTGGGCTGCAGGATTTGGGTTTTTTGTGGGGGGACTGGGTGTTTTTTTTTTATCTTGCATGACATTTAAAGCTTCATGCTATCTCCCAAGTTTCAGGTTTGGCTTCTGTCAAACTCTGGGGTATTTTATGGACAGCATTTTTTAAGCTCTGGTATTTAATATCACAACGGTATCTTAATATGCAACCCACAGCCATGTTAGCTCAGGTTTCACATCCGTTGAGTGCAGCTTTCTATCTGTCTCTGTTCCTCCGTGCATGTTGAGTATAATATTATCTTACATTCACACACTCTGATCTTGTGCGATGAAAGATAATAAATTTAACGATTTATTCCAAGAAAACAGCAGAAGAAGAAAGAAAGCGGGTGGCAAAATGCAGTTGAAGTCCTCTGCAAATCAGTTTGACTGTTCAGGGCCCAATTTTTTTTCTTAGTTTGCTTTTATTTTTTTATTATTTTTATTTAGTGTACGACGAAAACATGACAAAAGAGAAAGGAAGTTTTACTTCTGCAGCTTTTCTTTTTTTAGTTTGCTTTTCACCTTCAGTCTCCGAGGTTGATAACGATCTAACGAAGGTGATTTCCTAGGACCCACAGAGGGAAGATTCATCAAAAGTATTTAAAGGAGTGAATTGATGAAACGGCTGGAAAATAAACAGGATAAAGTCGCCACTAAATGAATAAAAATGAGCAATGGTTGTAAGTGGTGACATCTTGGCCCCACTCAGTGGAACCAAGTATGATGTCTAGGCAAACTTTAAAAGAGATGGATGGATTGGATAGAATAGGATTGGATAGGATAGAGATGATAGATAGATAGATAGATAGATAGATAGATAGATAGATAGATAGATAGATAGATAGATAGGATAGATATGATAAATAAAGATAGGAATGGATGGATAGACGATAATCAAATTTTTATTTTTATCAAAATACAAGATACAAAGGAAAATAACTAGTGGAAAACTAGGAGAAGGAAAAAAAGAAAAAGAAAAAAAGGCATTGGCTTCCAACAGTAGAATATAACATTACAACCTCAACTTTCGACTTTTGCACAATAGTATATGTGGTAGCCATTTCTATAACAATAAACCTATCTAGCCAACAAAAAAAATAAAAGCCAAAATTTCAATTTTTTTCCCCCTGCATCCCAAGCACACGGTCTGGGAAGAGCAATTTTCAAACAGAAAAATATATTCTCTTCTTTGGAAAGAGGGGAAATACAGTATAGTCTGGAAAATGGGTGCAAGTTTGGTGGGGAGTGAGTGGAAATGTTCCATTTTTTGACATTAATTAAAAAATTTGCTTTCTCTTTCTGTCTTGTGAATGTTGTAGGCTGGGGACAAGTTTCCTAAGTGGGTTTTGGAGTATGTAGTCTCAAGATTTAGACCTTGTTTTTTTTCGCAGAGCATATTGTGGTTGATTTCAACACACTCAGTTAAAGGTTGATGGTTTGGTGAAAACATTGCCAGTAATTTTTGTACCTCCACCCCCCCCCACCCACACAAACACAATTGCTCCATACTGGCTGAGAATTATGGGAGCTTATAGTCCTAAAAGACAGGTAGTCCTCAATGTACAGCCACAATGGAGCCCCCAATGTTTTGTGGTGAAGTGTTGAGTTTTGCCTCATTTTATGACTTTCCTGGCCACCTTCATGAAGCAAATCATTGCAGCTGATAAGTCAGTCACTTGGTTGTTTGAGTGAATCTGGCTTCCCCTTGTGAAAAGGTTGCAGAACCTCTGAATTTTAATCTCACGTTCGGGTCTTGTAGTTTCCGCAAAGGCCGTAACTGTGGAAAAAATGGTCATGTCGCATATTTCAGCACAATTGCAACTTTGAACAGTCGCTAAACTGTTGTAAGTCAAGGACTGTTTGTATCTGGAAGACCTCAGCTTGGGAAAAACTTGAACATCCAAGGTGAAAAGTATTTAGATTAACAGAGTTGGAAGGGACCTTGGAGGTCATCTAGTCCAACCCCCTGCTCAAGCAGGAGACCCATTTCTGACTGATGGCAGTCCAGTCTCTTCTTGAAAGCGTACAGGGATGACACTCCCATAATTTCTGAAGGCAACTTCTGTTCCATGGGTTGATTGTTCTCCCTACCAGAAAATTTCTCCTTATTTCCAGATTGAATCTCTCCTTGATCAGTTTCCATCCATTCTTCCTTGTCTGACCTTCACATGCTTTGGAGAATAGCTTGACCCCCTTCCTCCTTTCTGGGGCAGCCCCTCATATATTGAAAGATGCCATCCTGTCTCTCCTGGTCCTTTTCTTCACCAGACTAGCCAAGCCCAGTTCCTGTAACCGTTCTTCATATATTTTAGTCTCCGGTCCCCTAATCATCCTGGTTGCTCTTCTCTGTACTCTTTCTAGAGTCTCAACATCCTTTTTGTAATGTGGTGAACAAAACTGGATGCAGGATTCCAGGTGTGGCCTTACTAAGGCTTTATAGAGTGGTCTTAGTTCCTCCCTTGATCTTGATTGCATCCCTCTGATAATGCAAGTTTCGGATTGCGTTGGCTTTTTTTTTGGCTGCCGCTGCACGCAAGTAGAATTAGTGAGGGAAGGAAACAGAGGCAGGATACCTTCCCTCAAATTATTTTCAAAAGAGTCTTCAAGCCCTCTCAATACGTCCTGAAGGAATGCAAGAAAATATGATAGCAGTAATGATCTTTCTACCCCCAAATTTGAGCCCCACAGGCATGTAATTATTGAGTCTCTTTTATCTGGTAAGGCTGTTTCTTCTCCTTGCTTTCTCAGGAAGGACTCCTCCTGTCATTAATTAGATTATTGATATGCTCAGCTGAGGATGGAGCTTGTGACCTAGCAGGTTTTGCACCTGCTCTCTGTGTGTATGTGTGTATCCCCCCCCCCCCTCTGTCCTAGTTTATAATTCCGTCGTAAATATTGCGACTTGGACCATTAATCGTTGACAGGTTCCCATCGTCAGATCTCACTTGGGGCTGGATGGAGATGCCTACTGGTTTTCTCCTGCTTTCTCAAGCCTCTTCATGGCCAACTTGCTTTTCTATGTACAGATAATCCTCCACTTACAACCATCCATTAGTGACCATTCAAGGGCACTGAAAAAAGTGGGTTTTTACACTTAGGACCTTTGCAGCATCCCCACCACCATCATCATTGTCTTTTAATGACCCCATGATCCTTTGCAGGGTGGAGTCTGGGCAACTGAATGGATCCAACAGTGTTTCCTGGCCAGATGCCTTTCCTGTTGCCAATATGGAGTTTTTTTCAGCAGATATTTTTTCATTGTGCCTAGAGAGAAAAATATCTTCCTCTACCTAGGATAGAATTCACAGCCTCCTGATTGGGAGGCGAGAGCTCTGCCTCTAGGCCACCGCACCACTCGCAGCATCCCCACGATCACTTGATCAAAAGTCAGGTGCTTGGCTCCTGGCTCATATTTACGATGGTCGCCGTGTCCCAGGGGGTCCCGTGATCCCCTTTTGCAATCTTCTGGCAAGCAACGTCCGGTGGCCTAGACTAGGGGTCAGCAACCCGCGACTCTGGAGCTGCATGTGGCTCTTTCATCCCTCTGCTGAGGCTTCCTGTCCCTGGTCGGTAAAAGGAAAAAGGACACCACGCTAGGAGGAGACTCTATGGTGGTGGGGGGACACCAAACTTCTGGCCGGCTCCAAAATTGAACAGTGGGGTTCTGGTTGGGACCTTTATGGTTCTTTGAGTGTTTAAGGTTGCTGACTCCTGGCCTAGACTAGAGGCTCTGGAGGCCTAAAGGTGGAGTTCTCGCCTCACAGTCAGGAGGCTATGAGTTCAGTCCTAGGTAGAGGCTAATAAAGAGGCCGTAAAATGGGACACCACTCAAACACTTCGCTTAGCACTTAGCGATGTAAATCTGGAGCTCGGTTGCGGTTGTAAAGTCAGAGGACTACCTCTAGTTGAAGGGTATCTTTTTTTCCTTGAAAAAGATGACCAAGCCAGGTCTGCGGAGATCTGTACTTTGGAAATTAAGCTTAATCTATTTCTGCCTTCTTGCCCCAAGTGATGCTTCTAATTTCTTACAATCTGGAATTGTGATGCAAGACTTGGCAAATCCTTTGCTATTTCCTCTTTTTTGTGTTCCATATTCCTCTTGTTTTTCTGCCTGCCTTCACCTGGGCTTCTGGTCTGTCTGAATCCTTTCTCCAACCTGATGCCCTGTTGTGGGAGGATGGAGAATGTGTTTCTCAACAGCTGGTGCCAACCCATCTGGAGGCCACGGTGCTGGAGAACAGCCAGCCCAGATGCTGGAGGATTGTTTTGCTGCAGTTTTGCTGCTGCCCTTCAAAACACAGCTTTTTCTTCTTCCCTTGCACAACCCCTCTGCAAGGACACAAGCAACTTCATTGCACAACCCACTTTTATGCAGCAGAGTCATAACAGAGACTCGTGCAAATAAACATGGAAATTTACTCTGGGTGTTGAAACCTTCCTGTGTGTTTGTTTTGCGGGATCCGCTTTGTCTCATCCAAGAGAAAAGGAAAATAAAACAAATAATAGTTTGAAAGATCTCCAAGAACTCTGGTGGTTTAGTTCTTCCTTCGGGACATTTTAATGCATCAAGCAATTTACTTGATGGGAAATGCTGAGCACAGGCAAATTTTTGAGAGAAGAGAAATGGATAGTATAGAATACAGAATAACAGAGTTGGAAGGGACCTTGGAGGTCTTCTAGTCCAACTCCCTGGCCGATCAGGAGATCCTATATCATTTCAGACAAGTAGCTGTCCAGTCTCTTCTTAAAAACCTCCAGTGTTGGAGCATCCACAACTTCTGGTGGCAAGTTGTTCCACTGGTTAATTATTCTCACTGTCATGAAATTTATTCTTGGTTCCAAGTTGCTTCTCTCCTGGATTAGTTTCCACCTGTTGCTTCTTGTCCTGCCCTTCAGGTGCTTTGGAGAACAGCTTGACTCCCTCTTCTTTGGGGCAGCCCCTCAAATATTGGAAGACTTCTATTGTGTCACCCCCAGAAATATGGTTTTCTTATAATTTTTTGAGGTGGGTTGGTTGTCGAGAGAGAGAGAAAGAGATGGTAATGATAGATAGATAGTAGATAGATAGATAGATAGATAGATATAGATAGATAGATAGAGGGATAGATAGGTAGCTGAAAGATAGATGATAAGTATGTAATAAATAATGGATGGATACAGATAGATAGATGAGATAGATTAGATAGATAATGTAGGTAGATGGGTAGATAGATACAATAAGTACAATGGATGGGTGGATGGGTCCTTGGTGCTCTCTTGTTTTCTTGTAGACATTTCATGACCCAACTAGGTAACATCATCAGTGCTAATAACGAATGCTGTTTGTTCTCAGTTTATATTCTGGTATCTTGCCTGTCTGTGTTGGTGGGGGGGGGGGGCAGTCTTAGGGATTCTTTTGGTTGGGCTGCTTACTGATGGCTCTTTGGCAGTTTCTTGATTGGGGTGTTGCTTACTTGATTGTTGGTTAGACAGACAGACAAACAGACAGAAGCTTTGGGTTCAGTGGAACACCTTCATCTCTTTCCGTGGCACGGAGCTTTGTGGTCTACTGAAGTATCCTTGAATGCTTTGCGAGGAGAGCGTTGTAGCTAATCCTTCTGGATCGTTTGCTGATGGAAACCATCCAGCCTCAGCAGCTTTGGGATTCATGTCAACATTTATACTTTCCCAAAAGCAATTAAAGTTGGCTTGGCAAACTTCTTCCTCCACGCTGCAGCTGTTAAAAGCCTACTCCATCCCTTTATCACCCTTCATGGTGGGATGAAGTCCAGCATCCTGCTTGGGGTTTCTCCAAGCCATAAGGTGGCAATATTAGCTGCTGGATGAATTCATTCTTTGGGTAGCCCTTTTCGTTAGGTGTAAGGAAGAGGTTCTCCTGAAGTTCTTCTGGAAATGTTTCTCTTCACAGAGCGACACCAGCGATCTCTCTTCCAGGATCCTATACAGTAGGTCAAAATGCATAGATTACTTGTGGTCTCTGGTGGGCAAAGCCATACATTGGAGGGGTTGACTGAAAGCAAAGCTGGAGAGAAAGGGGGGGGGGGGGGAAAGGGGCCGTATTTTGTTTAAAAATCACAATACCAAGAAGATTTTGGATGAAAGATACTCTTCAGATTCGGAGAGAGGTTTGCATGGAGAAGAACTTTGGATGGTCATTAAATGAACAGTTGTATGTTTAGTTTAATTTACTTTATTGTAATTGCACTTTGTACAACGAAATTAAATACCATCTTCAGTGTACATTATGACTGCAAAAATAAAACACACAAACGCACACCCTTCGCATTCTATACATTGAATTGAAAACCCCTGTTATTGCATGAATATTGCACTATACAATAGAATTCAAGAGAACTACTGCCCTGGGATGGAAGCTGTTTTTCAGCCTATTTTGTCCTTGTTTTTATTATCCTGTACTGTCAGCCAGATGGTAATAGTTCCCCCCCCCCCCAAAAAAAAAAAAAAAAAAGGGGTGCCCAGGATGAGATGGATCTTTGAGAGTGTTTTGAACTTTCTTAAGGCAGTGGGAGCTACAAAGCTCTTCCAAAGAGGGGAGAGGGCAACCCATCATCCTCTGGGCAATGACCTTAACCCTCTGGAGTGCTGTCCTATCTGCCCCTTTGCAATTGGCAAACCATACAGAGGTGCAATGAATTAAGATACTCTCTATGGTACAGCGGTAGAAGGTCACCAGCAACTTTTCATTCAGTTGTTGTTTTCTGAAAAGTCCCTGGGCCCTTTTGACCAGGGCTGCAATGTGAGCACCCCAGGTCAGAATGGACATACATAATATATGCATAATATACAGAATGGACAAACCATACAGAGGGGCAGCAATGTGGAGGACTGCCTGTACTCCAGAACATTTGCTCGGTGCAGGATTCACTACAGCTTCCCTGACTGCTAACCTGAATTTGGTGGGCCCCCCTTGCTTACTTAATGTCCCTGCCTTCCTTTCCAGGAAACCTGCAGAAAATGTCAAGGCCTCTGGAAAGAACACATGAACCTCACTTGTGAGCAGCTGGCTGAAAAGGACGACATTAAATACAGAACATCCATGTAAGTATCTTTAGTGTTGGGAACGGGAGAAAAAAAACGGACACCTCACCCTCTCCCCAGCCAGATTTCAACCAGTGCCAGTTCTGCAGAGGTTGTTCTTAAGTTCTAGTGTTTTGTATTCTAAAGATTAAAAAATTAGAAGTCTGGTACTGCAGCAACTTTTTCTGGAACACGTTTTATTAAAAGGCACAATCTTGTGTAGCTACCAGATTCTTCTTTTTTTTTGGTCCCCCTGGATTGACTTGGCTCTATTCCTACCTTCTCCATGACCTGTTGAAATTTAACTAAGGACTAGGGGGGGGGGGTTTTCCCCTCAGGTAGTTGCTTTTTTATTCAAAGTTTCTTAGAGGAAGAAAGGGGAGAGGAGAGGAAATAGAAGGGAAAAAGGAAGGGAAAGAAGGAAGGAAGGAAAAAGGGAGGGCGAGGAGAAGAGAGAATAGGGAAAGGGTAGAGGGAGGGAGGGAGGAAGAAAGTGAGGGAGGGAAGAAAAAGAAGGAGGGACAGGAGAGAAAAGTAGGGAAAGTATAGGAGGGAGGGAAGGAAGGAAGGAAAGAGGGAGGGAGAGGAGAGGAAATAGAAGGGAAAGGATAGAGGAGGGAGGGAAGGAAGGAGATGAAGTAGTAAGGAAAGGGTGGAGGGAGAGAGGAAGGAAAGGAAGGAAGGAAAAAGGGAGGGAGAGGAGAAGAAAAAAGGAAGTAGGGAAAGGATAAAGGGAGGGAGGGAGGAAAAAGAGAGAAAAAAGAAGTAGTAGGGAAAGGGTAGAAAGACGAAGGGAGGAGAGGAAGTAGTAGGGAAAGTAAGGAAGGAAAAGGAGGGAGAGAGAAAAGAAAGTAGGGAAAGGGAAGAGGGAAAAAGAGGGAGAGGAGAGAAAAGGAAATAGGGAAAGGATAGGAAGAAAGAAAAGAGGAAGGGAAGGGTGGTATAATAAAGATTTCTGAGCATCGGGGGGGGGGGAAGAGAACTCTTTTTTGCTATAAGTGGGAAGGTGGAGGAAAAGAATAAATATTAAGATTTTGTTGGAGGAGGCTGCTTAGAATTTATAAGAACAGAGCTAAACTGTAACAAGACTTCTAAAAGATATATTTTAATTGGAGCTTTGTAACTGAACTATAACTCCAGGAAGAGAAAGCATAAAAAGAAGAAAGCTGGGAGGGCTTCCTCAAATCACGAGGCCTTTCATGTAAGGCACTAGAACGCACTTCCAAAGCAGCAGAGAGGGGACCAAAAACAACCTGCATGGAAGTGAACCAAAGAGAGCTAGGGCAATAAAACAGATGCACCATCCTGTTATTTTGGGCTCAGGGCTCAGAAGAATGGAGGCAAAGGATTCTGCCTGTTTGATTTACTGTGGTCAAAAAGGATCCTAGCAAAGGGGAGGAAAGATGGTGCTAATGGGATTCCCATTGTTTTTATTCCCCTCCTGTCCTTTGTCCCTCCTTGTCTTGCCAAAAAACTCTACTGCAGAAACTTTATTATTATTATTTTTTTAAAAAAGCTCCCATCGTGCTGCCATTTTTCCGCAGGATATATTTATCAAGAATAATATAATCTAATAATACACCAGGTTTTTAGCTTTATTTGTCTGAAGAAGAGGGGAAGGAAGAACTCAGCTGGGTATCCTTTTTTCAGCGTCTTTTGGCGAACCGCTGGGCCCAGCTGAAACTTGGACAATGAGGCTTCCTGTTTGAGCCAAAGGAAGAGGAAGCTCAGCAGGAATTCAGAGCCACCTTCCTGCTTGGCTAAGGATTTCCTGTTTGGGGAAAGACAAGATGGGAATAGCCCGGAAGAGAATGATGGGCTTCCCGCTGAGTTAGTCTGGCTTGCCCAGATCGTGAAGGCAGTGACCAAAAAAGGAATTTGAATTATTAGCACAGTAGGTCAGCCTGCAGCTTAATTGGAAAATCATATTGCCTCAATCCCTAAAAACTGTTTGTAGGACAATCTTCCAGTTCAAAGCTGGAAGATACTGTACAACGTGGCTATTTTAGTTGGTGCTCATAGAGCAAGATTGCAAGGTTTTGAATTATGTTCACCTCTTCATTGGGGGATGCTAACAAGAGAAGTTCGTGAGGAAATGCTTCTCCTATGCTATGACAGAATGGAATGGAATGTAATAGAATAGAATAGAATATTCTATATTCTATAGAAAAGAAAAGAACAGAATTAGAATTAGAATATAATGAAATAATAGAGGTTTTAAGATGTCGATACCTGTGTTTCAAACCAGGTATCCATAGTTAGTGAAACGTAAGATAAATGTAGTAGTATATATTATGTACCTAGTACTAATAGTACATACTACTATATATAAATACAGCCATAGTACATACTACTATGTACATGAAGAAAGATGAGAAGGATAATAGCAATACAGCATACTACATGGCTGTATTTATACGTAGCATGTACTACATATAAATAGTAGAATGTACCACATACTTAGTATATTCTACTACATATAAATACAGCCATAGTACATACTACTATACAAGTAGTACATAGTACATACTTCTACCTATAAATACAACCACATAATAAGCAGTATTGCTATTACCCTCATATTTTCTGTTATCTTTCCTACTATCTTCTATTGGCATCTTGTGATTTATCGCTTGTTGTTTGTATCTTATGATTGGTGATCTATGACTTACCACTTCGCTGTTTGCATGTGCACCGAGAGCTTATGTACCTGGAGACAAATTCCTTGTGCATCCAATCACACTTGGCCAATTAAGAAATCTATTCTATTCTAAATGGGATCTGGTGATGGGCAACTGGGTTACTGCAGAGAAGAATTGGAAGTTTTGGCAAAATTGAGCTTGGAGACCTCAAAATTATTCTAGAATTGTGGTTCTGAATGCATTGTTGGTAAATTCCATAATCTTCCCTCTTTCGCAGAGGCCCTGCTCTCTCCTTTGGACCATATGCAAACCTTTCATTTGTTTTTCCATTCTGCTAAATAGAATGACACTAGTTTTCCTTCTTTCTGGGTTAGGGAGACATCACTGTTGATTACCGATGGAAGCAACCATCTGAGGCTAGAAATTTGCATGTTGTCTTGTTAAAGATCATTTCCTGATGATGTTTCCTGATCACTGAGAAGGGCCCCTGCTTATATGTTTCCTAAGTGAGGGTCGGGGTAGCCTTGTTCTAGCCTTGTTTTTCCCATTTACCTTTGCAAGCCAGGACTGCTAACCATTGTTTTGCAAAGAGAGGATTGCACAGTGGCCCTTTTAACACCTCTAGAGCATATAATGACAGTATAATCCAACCAACGTGGCTATTTTCATAAACTGTGATCAGAACAAACTGGCTTAGTGCAGAAATGAGCCACTTGCTAGCTTTAGAGAAAGAGGACTGGTGTTTTCATACAAAGGGACAGGGTCATTTTTTGCACCTGAACTTAGACAGGATGTTTCACCGTTTCCTGAGTTTAGTGGGCGGGGAGTTTTTATTTTTAAACTATTTTAAGGCTTAGATGTTAGCTTTTGTCTATCTGCCACTTCTATGGGAAATTGTGTTGATGGCTTTTAGCAGCTGGCTAGTGTAGAAGAGGGGGAATGTGGGCTTAGGGACAACTCAGAGGTGGTTGTTACAAAAACATCAGCTTAGCTGGGGAAAAACAGGAAAGGGTGAGAAAGAAACTCAAGATTGTACTGCCTGGTGTCTCTTTGGCGTAAGAGGGAGGGAAGGAGAAGCTTTCGAGATGGTGTTATTCTTCCACAAAACAGTAAAGTAAACCTCAAGTTTTTCACGTGGGGTCTGTTTCCTGATCTGGTCTTATCTCAAAAAGTGGGAGCTGCAGGAAGGTTTTAGAGAAAATCACCCGACATATGCATCAGAGGTCTGCAAATGCCTGAAATGGACAGGAGGCTCATCCTCCTGTCCATTTCAGGTGCTAGCATCTAACTACTGTGCCACCACTTTTAAGAGCTGTGATGGCACCGTGGTTAGAATGCAGTATTGCAGGCTGACTCTGCCCATTGCCAGCAGTTCCATTCCAACTGGCTCAGGGTTGACTCAGCCTTCCATCCTTCCGACGCTGGTAAAATGAGGACCTAGGTTGTTGGGGGCAAGAGGCTGACTCTGTAAACCGCTAAGAGAGGGCTGGAAAGCACCATGAAGCGGTATACAAGTCTAAGGGCTATTTCTATTGCTATCTATTTATCATTTATCTGTGGTGGCCCAGTGGTCAGAAAGCAGCATTGCAGGCTGTCTCTGCCCACTGCCAGCAGTTCAATCCTCACCGATTCAAGGTGGACTCAGCCTTCCATCCTTCCGAGGCTGGTAAAATGAGGACCCAGGTTGCTGGGGGCAAGAGGCTAACATTTGTAAACTGCTTAGTGAGCACTGTGAAGCGGTATATAAGTATAAGTACTACTGCTATTCTAAACAGGGGTTTACAGACCTTAGTAGGTCCAATTTCTTTGCCAACATCCCGGTAACGAAGCAACAAGCAGCTACACTCGGTTGAAAACTATTGAGGGGGTGGGGTTTACTTTCCCCTGGCTTCCTTTTCGCCCCCGCAGCTTTGCATTATCTCTCTGCCAGAAGTCACCATCCTCCTGCCGCTGATTTCTAAGACCTTCCATTGTTTCTAACCGAAAGTTTCGCTGTGTGGCTGGTTCTCTAGGAGACCGTCTTTAAACCTGCAGATGCAGAACGTGGATGGGTGATGAATGTTTGGACTTAATTGGTTTTCGTCTCCTTCGGTTCTTTATTTGGCTGTTTATTTAAAGCAACAATATGGCCACCCACCTCAAAGACATCGCTCTAGGCAGCTGCTGTAAGTAAGGTTAGAGAAAAGGCACCCTTAAAAAAAAAAAGATCTAGCATTAGAACAAAGCAAAAGGCAGTGAAAATAATCTTAAATGCAAGCCTCAAGCAAGGCAGCTTGTCATCCAATTGCAACTACAGAGCAGATGTCCTGGGTACCACTAACCCTCTTGAAATTTGGGTCTTTCCAGAGAGGGTGTGGGCCATCTCAGGAGCGAAGGCTGTCCCAGAAAGGAGATCTCCTGGATCCCCTCAGGTCAAGGGTCTCCAACCTTGGCAACTTTACAACTTGTGAGTTGCAACTCCCAGAATTCCTCAGCCTCCTTGGAGAGTAACCAGGATGATGAGAGGACTGGAGGCTAAAATAGATGACGAATGGTTGCAGGAACTGGGCATGGCTAGTCTAGTGAAGGGAAGGACCAGGGGAAACAGAATAGCAGTCTTCCAGTATTTGAGGGCACAGAGAGGAGGGGGTCAGGCTATTTTCCAAGGTACCTGAAGGCCAGACAAGGAATAACGGATGGAAACTGATCAAGGAGAGATTCAACCTGGAAATAAGGAGAAACTTTCTGAGAGTGAGAATAATCAACCGATGGAACAGAAATTGAGTTCAGAAGCTGTGGGAGATTCATCCCTGGAGGCTTTCAAGAAGAGACTGGACTGCCCTCTGTCAAAAATGGTGTAGGGTCTCCTGCTTGAGTGGGGTTTTTGACTAGATAACCTACAAGGTCCCTTCTAACTCTGTAAATCTGTAATCCAGACAAGCCCCTGTCTTAGATGACTTTGCATTAGAGAGTGCAGAATCTTGCAACTATAGCCATGGTTGCAAGATTCTGTTACTGCAAGGCTCTACCAATAAAGCAACTTTCCTAAGCTGGCCTACCTTGCAGGGCTGACGGTCACTGAATTAGTGCTATTGTCCCAAAGTTGCTATTTCCCAAAAAGCAACTGGATTTTTGGGGGGTTTTTTCGCTTCTCATCCAAGAAGCTCCTTCAGTTCTCTTTCAGTTTCTCTTCTTGCTTCTTTTCTCCTTGGGTGCTGGCTGGGGAACTGTGGCAGTTGAAGTCCACAAATTTTCAAAGTCTATGGAGATTCTCAGAAGTCCAGGTCATGGTGGTGCTTTTTTTTTTCTTTCCAAGAGGCAACTGGACTTTCTCGCTGAAGAAGCTTCTGGGATGAGAAGCAAAACATCTTCAAAGAAAAGCAAGGAAGTCCAGGTGCCTCTTGAAAAACAAAACACCTTTGGGACACAAGTCTTAAAATTGCCAAATTTGGAGACCCCTGATGTAGGTAACCGCAACCATCCGGTATGTGAGCCGTTGCCCACCACCTTAAAATATTTCTATGGTCTTTTTAGACTTGCCATCAAAAAAGAAGGTGGGGGGAGCAATGCAGTAGCTTGCAAAACCGAAAGAACATTCCATAAATATTTTCAAAGATAGTTTCTAGGCAACCGAAGTTTCTGCCATGCAAAATTCTAAGTGGAGAGTATGATTGATGACTCTGGGCTATGGCGGTGTCTCATTGGAAAATATGAATTATGATACACCCAGAGGGCTAGGGAGAAAACCAGGGTCAAGGGATGACAATGAATGATGTGCCTCAGAGTTGGCTACACCCAGGTAGCACCAGCATGTTTACTCCTAATTAATCTTTAAGCTCTGGAAATCCAGCTAGAGACTCATGATTTAAATGGGGGTGGATTGTCGGAGCCCTGACACCGTCCTCTTTCTGGCCTCCCCACCTGACTCTTCTCCCGTTGCTTTCCAGAGAAGAGAAGATGACAGCGGCCTGCATCAGGAAGTGCCACAAATGCGCCACCGGCTTGATCAAATCGGAAGGTTGCAACCGCATGTCGTGTCGTTGCGGGGCCCAGATGTGCTACCTTTGCCGAGCGGCCATTAATGGCTACGACCACTTCTGCCAACACCCTCGTTCCCCGGGAGCCCCGTGCCAAGACTGCGCGAAGTGTTCCCTTTGGACGGACCCCACGGTGAGTGTCTGGGACGCCCCTGGATTTCTTCTCAAGGTTCTCCCCACAATCTCAAGGGCATTGGCCACACCCACGGTCCAGCCACGGTTAAAAATGCCATTCCTTAGTGCCCTTCACGAGTGGTGGTGGTGTCATCCTCTAACTTGGGACCTCTCTGTCTATGTTGATTGAGCTACCAAGTGGTCAGAGTTGCAGTACTGCAGGCTACTTCTGCTGGCTGTTGGTTGCCTGCAATTTGGCAATTCAAATCCCACCAGGCTCCAGGTTGACTCAGCCTTCCCTCCTTCCGAGGTAGGTAAAATGAGGACCCAGGTTGTTGGGGGAAAGAGGCTGACTCTGTAAAGCGCTTAGAGAGGGCTGTAAAAGCACTGTGAAGTGGTATATAAGTCTGCTATTGCTTGGGAAGGAGAAGTAGGTTGCAGTACTCCATTCTAATCACTGTGCACCATGGAAGGAACAAAGGAAGGAAGCTATTGTGGTGCAGTGAATACATTATTGCAGGGTAACTCTGCCTACTGTCAGGAGTTCAGTCAAGATTGATTGACTCAGCCTTCCATCCTTCTGAGGTCGGTAAAATGAGGACCGAGATTGTTGGGGGCAAAGAGGCTGACTCTGTAAACCAGTTAGAGAGGGCTGGCAAGCATTGGGAAGCGGTATATAAGTCTTAAATGTTATTGCTATCTTCGGACCTCTCCGTCCGTATTGATTGAGCTACCATGGTACTATACATACATGCATACATTATAACCTTAGACTGTCTACTATTGACCTCACACCCTTCCTGTAGGGGGTGTGCATAAGCGCACCAAGGTGCCTACCGTCCCTGTCCTATTGTTTCTTTTATTTTTCTTATATGTATCCATTTCATGTATTCATAATTATGTATATACTTACACCTATTATCTTGTAAGCGATTGAAAATCAAAATAAATAAATAAATAAATAAATAGATAAATAAATAAATAAATACACACATACATAGGGAGAGAGGGAGGGGGAGGGAGAGAGACTTTAGAAAGAGTGCAGAAAAGAGCAAAACAGATTCTAAGCTTCGTCTGGGGAGGTTAAATCCTTAGGATGAACAATTGAGGGAACTGGGAATGTTTAGTCTTGATAAAGAGAAAGACTGGGGATGATAGCAGTCTTCCAAAAACTAAGGGGCTGCCCCAAAAAAGAGGGGGTCAAACTATTCTCCAAAGCAATGGTCGCCAGCCAGTGGGCCGGGGACCACTTGTGGCCTGTGAGAAAATTTTGGTGGTCCACAGAGAAATGTCCCGTCCCCCCCCCAAAGCAATTAATCCAGGCTGCATGGGAACACAAGGCTGTCCTACCCACATGGCCCACCTGCCCGCTGGCCCCCACCCTTTGGCCAAGCGCAAACGTTACCTTGAGTAGAACCACGCGAGTTGGAACTGGAAGATGAGACCAATGGCGGGGGAGGGAAATCCGCACCAAGGTGACTTGGTGGGAAAGTTGGTCCCCTATTCCAGAGCTGCAGCAATCACAGAACTGGCCCTTTGGTCATCCCGGAGCAGCTGCTCCTCCACCCGGGTGCACCGGCCTGCCATGGACTGGAGGAGCTGCTCCGGGATGACCAAAGGGCCAGTTCTGTGATTGCTGCAGCTCTGGAATAGGGGACCAACTTTCCCACCAACGTCCGCAAGCCACCAAGTGGTATTTAAAATTATGAGTTTGGTGGTCCCTGAGGTCCAAAAGGTTGGTGACCCCTGCTCTGAAGCACCCCATTAGGGGACTGAAGGCTAAAACATACAAAAGAATGGTTGCTGGAAGTGGGTCTGTCTAATGAAAAGAAGGACTAGGGGTGACATGATAGCAGTGTTCCAATATCTCAGGAGCTTCCACAAAGAAGAGGGAGTCAAGCTATTCTCCAAAGCACCAAAAGGTAGGAGAAGAAGCAACAGGTGGAAACTAATCCAGGAGAGAAGCAATGTGGAATTGAAGAGAAATGTCCTAACAGTGAGGACAGTTAACCAGTGGAACAACTCATCTTCAAAAGTTGCAAATGCCCCATCACTGGAAATTTTTAGGAAGGGATTGGACAGCCATTTGTCTGAAATGGTCTTGGGTCTCCTGCTTGAGCAGAGGGTTGGACTAGAAGACCTTCAAAGTCCCTTTCAGCTCTGTTATTCTGTATTCTGTGCACTCTCTGCCCTGTTGGTGTCCTCTCACCATTTCGACCCTGTCTCTCTGCCTTCCACTTTTCCACTTTCTTGGAGAGGCCCGGCTTGGCTTCGTCACCATTTCCTTGTTGCTCTTGAGACATTCCCTGGTTTAATATGGGAATGATCTTTTTTTTTAAGTCCTTGTTCTCCTCCTCCCTCCAAACATCCATACATCATGAAAGCATTTTGAGCTTATTGGGAACAGCTGTGCCCACACATCGAGGAAGGGGGGAAAAATGGGGGGGAGGAAAAGAGATCTATATATGTCTGTGTATCGGATTACAGATGGAGGAACCAGTTCCTATGGATTTCTTTTAAATAAACCCCTCCACCCTGAAATAATTAGCCAGTTATTCTGGCTGGATACAAAGGCTGTAAATGTATCTTGCAAAAGAATTTTTGTTTCGTTGAGTTGGAAAGGAATATGTCTGTTGGGGGAGCTTTGGCAATGCAGTTTGACTGGGGCTTTGCTTTTTAACTCTTCTTTTTCCAGTTTTTTTTCTTCCCCCTTTCGTTTTTTGCACCCAGACATGGTTGGCCAAGTGACTTACACTTCTGAGCACAGGTCAGCAAACCTGAAGCCACTGGGGGTGGTGAGCAGCCCCTTAAGATTCTTCTGGAACTTCTCTTGTGTGCCTTGTTTTTTTTTTTGTTTTTTTTTTTACAAATCGCCAGCACTGAAAGATCCCAAAAATAGAGAGTGCCATTTATTTTCTTTATCTTACCCATCCCTTCAAAAAGCAACCCAGAAGTGTTGCCAAAAAATAAATAAAATGAAAATGGTGTTACAAAATGAGGAAAATTCTTCAATAAAAGTATTTTTTTTTAAAAAAAGCAACTCAGAATACAACAAAAACAAAACATTTTTCCTTTGAATGTATGTTTTTTTTACTTATACTTAATATCTTTCAGTAAAAATTTCTTCAAAAAAAAAATAAATAGCGTAGCCTGCTAACCAAACACGTCCATAATTTTCAGAGCAATTCTTCCTGGATTTAAAGGCAATTTCCACTATGGATCATGTCTGTGCCGTGTTCTGCTTTTTATTTCCCAGTTTTCCCAGACAGCAATGCGAACACAACATTTCAGTGCTCTGCACAACTCCACCCACACATACACATACACACACACTGGTGACTGATAGTGCCATAAAAAATTATGCAAAATCTTTCAAACAGTTGCGCTCTGTTATTCCAGAGGAGGAACACGCTATAAAATTGTTTTATTTACATATCTGATTTCTTCTTCTGCGGGAAGTCCTTGACACGACGACAGTTCATTTAGTTCAAAGTTACAGTGGCACCAAAGAAAGTGACTTATGACCTGCTTTTCACACTTAATGACCATTGCAACATGGTCGCATGATCCAAATTCGAACGCTTGGCAACTGACTCCTATATATGACGGTTGCAGTGTCCCAGGGTCACGTAATCCTCTTTGGCGACCAAATTCCATGGGGAAGCTAGATTCACTTAACAACCATGTTACCAAATTAATAACTGCAGTGATTCACTTAACAACGGTGGCAAGAAAGGTGGTAGAATGGAGCAAAGCTCCCTTAACCAATGTCTCACTTAACTGCAGAAAGTTTGGGCTCAGATGTGGCTGCATTTACTACATCCAGAGTTTTTGTGATTATCATCATTGTAACGAGTTCCCTAAGATTGCCTGTTCAGTGTGTGTGTGTGTGAGAGAGAGAGAGAGAGAGGGAGGGAGGGAGAGAGAGAGAAGAAGAAGGAGGAGGAGGAGGAGGAGGAAGGGAGAGAGAGAGAGAGAAAAAGTGAGCAAGAGAAGGGGAGAGGGAGAGAGAGAGAGAAAGGAAGGGAGAGCGAGGAGAAGAAAAGAGACTTTTTATCTCAGCCACCCATTCTGGAGAGAGGAATTTTGGAAGGGATTCCTGCAGCGTTGCTATACAGCTGATAGCTACAAATCTTCCTTTTTAACATTGTCCCATGTAAAACGCCAACCCATCGTTCAGCCACATATGGTATGTGCACATGTGCTTCACATTCTCCTCTCCTCAGACATCCCAGAAACATTTCAAAGTGCAACCTTGAAAGAATTCACATCATTGCTGTTGCATGCCAAGAAAGTAGCTCACCAGCCAGGGCTCAGGTTTGGTCATAAGTGGAGGATTACCTGTATGAGAAGCAAATTCAGGCAGGCGTCAATATTAGCTTCTCTTGATGAACAGAGGAAGGTAACAATGCCACCTCGATATACATAAGACAGGTAGTCCTTGTCTTAAGGGCCACAATTTTGAACCCAAAATTCCTGTTGCTAAGTGAGACGGGTTATGAAGTGAGTTTTGCCCCATTTTATGACCTTTCTTGCCATGGACGCTGAATGAATCACTGCAGATATTAAGTCGGCAACATGGTTGTGAACTGAATCTGGCTTCCCTTGACAAAAACTTGCAAAAGGAGACTATGTATCCCTAGGACACTGCAACCGTGATAAGTACGAGTCAGTTTCCAAGCATCTGAATTTTGATCATGTGACCCTGGGGGTACTGCAGCAGTCATAAGTGTGAAAAACGGTCTGTCAGGATTCCGGCAGTGAGCCCCATTTAAATCATGAGTCTCGACTTCCAAAACTTTAAAAGGATTTATTGGGAGTTAACATGTCGGCACTACCTGGGTGTAGCCGACTCTGAGACACATCATTCACTGTCACCCTTGACCCTGGTTTTACCCCACCCCCGGGTGTATCGTAATTCATATTCTCCAATGGGATACATCCATAGCCCAGAGTCATCAGTCATACTCTCCAGTTAGAATTTTGCATGGCAGAAACTTCAGTCACCTAGTTAATATCTCTGAAAAACTATTTATGGAATGCTCTTTTGATTTCCAAGCTGCTGCACTGCTCTTTCAAAACCCATTTCCCCTCACTTTCTTTGGCAACTCTCAAAAGACCATAGAAATATTTTAGGAGTTGACATTCGGCTCCCCTCACTTCTTAAAGATGACCTGTACAACACAAAAAGAAGACAAATT
Organism: Laticauda colubrina; assembly: GCA_015471245.1. Lineage (NCBI taxonomy): Eukaryota > Metazoa > Chordata > Lepidosauria > Squamata > Elapidae > Laticauda > Laticauda colubrina. The sequence goes on from BLBF01000067.1 coordinate 9,524,810, forward strand.
TATTGCAGGTATAGGACTTAGGGTTGCGAAACACACACACAAACACACACACCGGCTTTGTGGGTTGGGTTTTCTGCATGCAACCTTGCCACAAGGCAATTGGCTTGAACGTTCCTACTCTTTACCCAAGATGCCTCTGATAAGGGCATCTCATTAAACTTGATTAAATATTGGAGTTGTCTCCTGTGCTACCTCGAATCGAGAATTCGCTGTACCTCATAATGGGTTTGGCCCCTATGACCATGGGGTCTGGGGCCCTGACAGGGGCCTAAATCCTTTTTTCCAGTGCCATTGTAACTGTAAGTGAATTGTTGTAATTCAAATACCTCCTGCATGTATTTCTGTGTGTGAACACTTAACACAAGTCGTATGTTTAGAGAAATAGGTTTCAATAGGAGGACCTATTACCACAACACACAGTCTTCACATTTTCCACATGGGGAACTCTGGAGACAGTATGATCCTTGGTTTATGGCCACAAATGATTCCCATGCTCAAATTGTGCAAGTTGCTGGCTCCTTATGTTGTGATCTCCATTGTGGGAACGACGAGCAGGGCTTTTCAAGACCCCTAAGAGTTCCTTCTGGTCTAGTTGACCAGCTTGGAAGATCCGTGAAAATATAAATGAGTGACTTTGTGAATCCAGGGACCAGCTTTGGTTGGACTGAATCTCACACAGACACACACACACACACACCATCATCCTGCCAAAATGCTAATTGGTTCCCATCAAATATTAAAAAGGGGCAGTGTGGTGGAAGGAAAAGAGCTTTGGCAAAATTTCCAGACGTATTTTTATGAAATCCAAATTGGGAAACTGGCAAGTTTCTCGATCAATTTGCGTGTGTCTCTCCCTTTATGTATGTGTGTGTGTGCGTGCATGTGCATGCATGTTCAGCCGAGACTGCATGTTTCCTAGGGGCTTCTCCAAATCCAGAGGATTTTCCACATTACAGGGAAGGGAAAATTCAGGAAGACATTAAAAAGCGAAGAAATGAAAACAAGATGTCCGTGGATTTTTTTTTTTTTTTTTTAAATGGGATGGCCATTTGTTTCCAACTAGTTCTGCAGCTTACATCAGTTTCTTCACCCTGAGCACTCTTCTCATGTTAGCAATCCATTTATTCTACATTTAGAATACATTGTCATTGTTGCTATTTCGATTTATTGACTTTCAGGGAAGGAATGGCAAAGTGAAGAAAGTGGAATTGATGAGTGGCAGAACAGAGAGCCAGGAGGTAGAACTTGTCCATTCCACTCTGGACAAGGTACTAAGGTCACTCTATAAAGTCTTAGTAAGACCACATCTAGAATACTGCATCCAGTTTTGGTCACCAAAAGATGTTGAGACTGGAAAGAGAGCAGAGAAGAGCAACCAGGATGATTAGGGGACTAGAGACTAAAACCTACAATGAACTGTGGCAGGAACTGAGCATGGCTAGTCTAGGGAAGAGAAGGACCAGGGGAGACAGGAGAGCAGCCTTCCAATATTTGAGAGCTGCAACAGAGAGGAGGAAAGGGTCAAGCTGTTTTCTAAAGTGCCTGTAGGCCAGGCAAGGAATAATGGGTGGAAACTGAACAGGGAGAGATTCAACCTGGACATAAGGAGAAACTTTCTGACAGTGATAACAATCAACCCATGGAACAGAAGTTGCCTTTGGAAGTTGTGGGAGCTTCATTCCTGGTGGCTTTCAAAAAGAGATTGGACTACCATTTGTCAGAAATGGTGTAGGTGGGGGGTTGGACTAGATGACCTACAAGGTCTCTTCCATCTCTGTTAATCTGTTAAATCTGACAAGGAGAAGAATGGAGATTGCTCACAAGTGCTCCTGATAGTTACCCCTCGGGAGAAGACCTCCAGGCATGCTTTGAAGTGTTGTGGGGTGAAATTTCAGGAACCAGAGATGCAGGGGGTAGCTGTGAAATATTTGCAGTCCTGGAGTCAGGGATGATCTGCCGAGAACAAATAGCAGCAGACCTGAGCCAAGGTCCCAGATCCATGTGTGCAAAATAAGATTTTTCTCTGTGCAGAAGCTGGGGGCGCCTTCATTTTAGCCTCATAGATTTTCCTTTTCATAGACATGTATAAATTTCAGCGTATTTTATGGATAGCTCCAGTGACCGTTCTGGATCTCCCTGTCCCTTACAGGAGGATGATGAGAAGATCATCCACGAAATTCAGAAGGAAGCGGAAGAAGAACAAAAGAGAAAGAACGGAGGTTGGTTTAAACTTTGCGTGGATAGAATGGATAAGAACGGGAAAGCTGCATTAAGTGGGGACATTTCTCTTTACCAATAAAGGAGAATATAGCTCGGTTGAAATGAGGAGACCATGGGGGCTCTCTGAGTTTGGTGGTTTTATTGCAGACATTTCATGACCCAACAAGATAACATCATCAATGCTGCAAGGGAGTGGGGTTTGTGGAGAAAAGGAGGAAGGGAAGGGAAAGAGAAGGTGAAGAAATGGAGGAGGAGGAGGAGGAGAAGGGAGAGGAGAGGGAGAAGGAAGATGGTAGAGGAGAAGATGAAGAAATGATGAAGAAGGAGACAGGAAGAGCAGGAATAAGAGGAGAAGGGAGAGGAGAGAGAAGAGGAAGATGGTGGAGGAGAAGAAAGACTATGGGGTCCTTGGTGCACTCTGAGCTTGATGGTGTCCTTGCAGACATTTCATGACCTACACTAGATAACATTATTAGTGCTAGAAGAAGTGTTTGTGGAGAGGAGGAGGAGAACTGTGGGGTACTTAGTGGTCTCTGAGCTTGGTGGTTTTCTTTCAGACATTTCATGACCCAACAAGATAACATCATCAATGCTGGAAGGGAGTGGGGTTTGTGGAGAAGAGGAGGAGGGGAAGGGAAAGAGAAGGTGAAATGATAGTGGAGGAGACAGGAAAAAAAGAGAAGAGGAGAAGAAGGTAAAGAAGAGGGAGAAGGAAGATGGTGGTGGAGAAGGTGCAGAAATGATGATGGAGAAGTAGAGTATGGAGTATGGAGTATGGAGAAGGTAGAGGAGAGGGAGAAGGAGGAGGAGGAGAAAAAGAATGATGATGGAGGAGAAGGAAGATTATGGGGTCCTTGGTGCTCTCTGAGCTTGGTGGTTTCTTGCAGACATTTCATTACCCAACTAGGTAGCATCATCAGTGCTAGAAGGAAGTGGAGTTTGTGGGGGGGGGGGGGGGAGACTGTGGGCATCCTTGTTACTCTCTGAGCTTTCATTACCCAACTAGATAATATCCTCAGTGCTAGAAGGCAGCGGGTTTGTGGAGAGGAGGACTGTGGGGTCCTTGTTGCTCTCTGAGCTTGGTTGTATTCTTCCAGACATTTCATGACCCAACTAGGTAACATCATCAGGGCTAGTCCATGTATGTCATTATAGAAATACAGACGTGGCACCCAGATCAGTCTAAATGACCTGGTTGCTTCATCCTCTAGTAGGAAACCCATTCAAACCAGGGCTCCCATAATTCTTTTTAAGTTTCCACCTACTTACCTACCTTCTCTTTCTTATATATATGTGTGTGTGTATATGTGTGTGTTTGTTTTCTTTTGCAGAAAACAGTTTTAAGCGGATTGGCCCTCCGGCAGAAAAACCCGCCGAGAAGATCCCGCGGATCGAAGCCATCCCCAGGCCGGTTCCCCAGAACCTCCACCACCACCATCACCACCACCATCAAATACGCCCCTACCCCTTCGGTCACCCCCCTTTCCCCCCCCCCCCGATGCACCCCCTCTACAACAACCTTGGCCCCATCCCGGCCCCTTACGTCCCCCCGCTGCCCAACATGAGAATGAACTACGACTTCCCCCAAATGAACCTGCAGTTGGAGCACAACCTGCCTATGCACTTCGGGCCTCAGCCTCGCCATCGGTTCTGACCCGATATTTGGGAGGAGGCGCCGTTCCTTCTGGAACTTGCTGCAGGGAAAGTCCACACACTGGTTGTCGATGCTCCCCACCCCACCCCTCACTCCAGAAAACTACAACGTCCATCTTCACTCTTGTTCCCTCCCCCTCCCAGTGATCTTGTCTCCCACTTCAGAGGTCCATTTCCCTGCCCTCCGCTAGGTGCAGGGGAGCCCTAGTTTGCAATAAGGCAAGGGTCTTCCAACTTGGCCAAATTTGAGACTTGTGGACTTTAACTCCCAGAATTCCTCCTCCAGCCATGTCAGCTGAGGAATTCTGGGAGTTGAAGTCCACAAGTCTTAAAGCAGTCAAGATTGGAGACCCTGATCTAGAGGAGGCCTGAAGAAGACATGCTGGCTAAGTTCCACCACCTTCTCCTGCAACCTAACACTCTAGCTCAAGGGCCTCCAAACTTGGCGAGTTTAAGACTTGCGGGCTTCAACTCCTAGAATTCCTGAGCTGACATAGCTGGAGGAGGAATTCTGGGAGTTGAAATCCACAAAGCTGTCAAGTTTGGAGACGCCTGCAATAAGGGTTTATCCCGGCACTGTTGATTTCTCTCCAGGTGCTCTCGGCGTCTGAGAAGAGGGCTTCCACAGGAGGTGGGTTGGAGGGGTGACAACATTGCCAAAACATGTTCTGGGTCAACTCCTTCCACAGCTGCAAGACCTCCCAGCATCTCAACCCAAGCAGAGGTAGAGGATTGGTAGAGGAACACTGGAGTATTTGAACTGCTCAGGTGACATCCCTTCATTCCCAGAAAGCCAGGCATGGTGGCGTTTTCTTGGCTTAGATCAGAGGTCTCCAAACTTGGCAACTTTAAGACTTGTGGACTTCAACTTAAGACTTGAAGTTGAAGTTCACAAATCTTAATGTTGCCAAGTTTGGGACCCCTGGCTTAGATCTTCCAGAGATTCCCTCTTCTGCTAGGAAAAGCAGGGTAACAGGTGCCCTTTATAAGAAGGGGGTCGAAGTTTCCTAAAAGCCAGCTTGGAGAGGCCCTCGGAAATTTGACACGCCTTGAGGACAGCTCGGTGGGGCGGCTTGGAAAGCCACAAACCAGATCAGTCCTGAAATCGGGGGGGTGGCCATCGCCCTGGCCAGCGGCTGCTTTTCAGTATCTCTGTCTGGAGTTGGAACCCTGATTTGGCCATTGGCGCCAAAGCATTATGGATCCCATGGAGGTTTTTCCTCTGTCGTTGCAGGAAATGAAGCAATGACAATCTGGCTGGCCTACAAGGAGGTCAAAAGTATTGGGGTTCCGGGGAAAGACAGGTGTGCAATTGGGTTTGGGCCCCCTCTGCATTTCTCTGGCATTGGGGTGAATGCTCAGGTTGCTCCCACTGCTGGGAGAACTGCCCCTATGCACCCTGGACCCTCCCTTCCCTCCCTCCTTACCTGTGGGAGCACCTGTCTCTAAGCTCCCTTATGCATCCTCCATCTCTTGAAGCCCAGGTGTGAAGAGGTCACCAGGAAGTTCGATCTGTGATCTCCCCATTTAGGGCTTGAGTTGTTCAGCAGAGGTTTATTTTAAGAGCTAGCTTTAGATCAGTGTTTCTCAACCTGAGTGTCATTAAGAGGAGTTAAGGCTTCAACTCCCAGAGATCCTCAGCCAACTGTGGGAGTTGAAGTCCACCCACCCATTAAGGTTGAGAAACAACAGTTTAGATCATTTGGATGGATGGAATCCGTTCTCCAAATATTCCACTTCTCCCAGACATCCCCTTCCAATCTTTTGCACACCTGTACCCCCTTTGGTCCTCTGGAGCTTGAATACCCTCTTTGGGAAGAGTTGTGACCTCCAAAACATGCCAGAAAGTCCCTGCGTGATCAGCCAGCCCCACCAGAGCTTGGAGGAGAAGGAAGTGAGCACCACGGCTGGTTCTCGTGATTTCAGGAAGGAAGAACGGGTGGTATCTTCTGAAACAGCTTCCCTTCCCAAACCTAACAGCCAAGCACATCAGGTTGATGACCTTTCTTCCAAAGAGTTGGCCAGCGAGGGTCTCTCTGGGTCAGAAGTCTGGAATCTGAGAGCCTCTTGCATCTTGGCAGACACCAGGTTGGGGGGAAACGTTGCAGAAAATGCCTGTCTTCTTCCAAACATAAATCCAAACTTCCCCACAGTTTCCTTTGGGGCCTTGGCTCAGCTCAAAGCAATAGAATACAAATGATAGTTTTTGAACATGGACTAGCTTTGTTTGTCTCCCAGATCGCTCCCTCCCTCATTTTTTTTTTTCTTAAAATTTCCTAAAGAAAAACTTTATATTGACAGGATCCTTTGGCCATAGCAAAGAGGCCTGAGGCCTGTAAATATTGTGATTTTTTCCCTCCCTCCATTAAACGTGGAAAGAAATCAGAGCTGCCAGGAAAGGGCTTTTTCCAAGAGTTTCCTCCCCTATTCTAGCTACTGGTTTCCTTTACATAATATTAACAAACCAGGATTTATGTTTGCTTTTTATTCCTCCTCCAGTTGACATTCTCCCCTTTCCTCCTGGACATGATCATGCAACTCCCAATTCTTTACCGCTCGGCTTTTCTTTCAAATTATTCTGAAATAACCGGTGATGCTTTTGAACAGCTGCTCACTTCCAGGGTAGGGGGTGCACACAACCCAGTGTGTATGTAGATCTACGTAGCTCACATAATGCCCAATCGATAAGGATTGATCAGACTGATAGCACAGTGTTCCCCCTGGCAAATTTTGGACCCTTGAATGGGATGCATTCCACGATGAAAATATATCTTGGTGTTGGGACTGGCTGGGAATTTAATCCAATAGGAGCCATACTTTCTTGACATTCTTCCATCCCAAAGTTTCCTGTTGTCTTCCATTCCAAATGTTGCCATTCTGGCTCTGTCTTAGCCACATAAATTCAAAATCGTGTCTTTCCTTTGCTGTCGTTCGGCCACGAAAGCCAAGCCCATGAAGCACGTTAAGTCCAAGTTGATCTGATAACTGCTATATGGATCTTATTCAGGTTTTTAAATCTGCACCTTAACCTTAAACTGTTAGCTTCTTGGAGGTAGCAATTGTTGACTTGTCAGTGCATCTCTATAAATAAATGTAAAATTTAGCTACTGCTTAAAACCCAAAAGGGACCTGTTTCTCCTGGAAGTACTTGAGTTTAGAACAAGTCCTCATTCCTAGGAAATTGAGTTCTTCTGCATCTTAAAGCTTTAAAAAAAAAACATATTCTGGATAGGTTTTGGCTATTTGGGCTAGTTTTAAAGTGAAAAGGACTTAACATCCTTCATTCTTCTCCTACATCATTCGCCTGCTGATGCAGAAATTCCCTTCTTCCTTTTCCTTCCTGTGCTTTGAGTTCCAAAATATTAGCTCAGCTTTTTCTGTTGGGTAAAGGTTGAATTTATTTACTCTTGGTTGTAGAAAATCCAACCAGCCTCTTCGATATCATTTCTGTAAGAATCTTGAACAAGGAGTTGGAACAAGGTTGTCCACAACAGGTGGGGGAAATTCTTTTATCATTTTAACTCAAGAGGTGTCCAACCTTGGCTGGGTCAAAACCTATGGACTTCCAAATCCCAGAATTCTCCAGCCAACCAAGATTCTTACAGAAGTGAAATTTTGGGACTTGGAAGTCCACAGGAGCCCCCTGATTTAACTAGTAATTTCCATTTTCTCTGCTTGTGGGATAGAAAAGAAGCCCAGACTCTCTCATCACTAGCCATGTTCACCTTTACATTTCAGCATCTTCTGGAGAACTTCAGCTGGACCATGGTTTAGGAAAGACAGTCTTGGACTTTTGAAGGTTGTCTCCTAGTTCATTTGAGGAAGAAACTATGGGTAGGAAGAAGCCCAAAGCATCAAGAAAGGTATTTGTTGACAAAGACATCTGACTCCCTTTGGCTCTTTGCTTTTTTCAAAATTACCTACAAGCTTCTCAGAAGGAAGAGACTTCCCAAAAGATGCAATCTCAAGAATCTTCCTGTTTTATCAATTCCCACTGAGATGATTGATTGATTGATTGGCCTGATCTGTAGCAGGTAATGTACCAAAACCATCTTTTTAAAAAATAAATATCCCTGACTCTTTAAAACCTGGAAGACAGGAAGGCGGTTTTGCCACCATGCCTGCAGAGCTTCTGCAAATAAAATGGGGAGACCACCTGCAGTCTTAAAAGCCACCTCTGGTCTTCAGCTGTCCCTTCTGAAGGAGACTGGAACCTACCAAGGTGTTGGCAAAGAGATAACAAACCCAACCAGCGTTCAGACCTATTTTTCTTTTTTCCCTTTTTGGATCAGGGCTCCAGCAATATGGTAGATCAGAGGTCTCCAAAATTGGCAACTTTAAGACTTGTGGACTTCAACTCCCAGAATTCTGGGAGTTGGAACCCCATAAGTCTTAAAAGTTGCCAAGTTTGGGGACCCCTGTGGTAGATGAATCTTTGAGGGCCAGCCAGTGACTTTCTCCGCTTCGCTTTTTACAAAGCCATGTTGTAGGTTGGTTGGTCTGTTTTTCTTTTTCCTCTTTTTAATCCAAACTTCCCTGAATCTTTTAAACGGACATGCCTACAAGTGGAAAATTACTTGGATGGAGAGTGGAATTTGTATGAAATTCCATTTTGGGAGGTGTGTTTTTTATTGGTAGCTTCTTTATATATGTATGTATGTATGTATGTGTGTGTGTGTATATATATATATCTTCAAAAGCATTCATCTCTTTACGGGTAGACAAGAAGTGTATGGATTCCCTCTCCTCCCCCCCTTTGACATTTTAATAGGTACTTTCTATTATCAATTTTGCAGTGTTGCATTTAACTTGCCTTAAAAGGTGGAGAGAGAAACTTAGCAATTTGCACTTAGCAAAAAGAGAGAGAGAAAATAATTTAAAGGAGCAAAGCCCTATCAAGGGGAGAGTTGCATGTTCTACAACTTTGTATAATATAGATGAAAACTAAAAAGAAAAAAGAAAAGAAAAAAGACCCAAAACCAGGAGCGAGGGGGAAAAAAAAAGAATATTTTTCTTTACCTTCTGGTAGGAAACCGATCTAATCTGCGTGTAAAAAGTTTCTGTATTATATTGTAATTTCAAGTTTTTTTTGTAATTAAAAGAAAAATTTGTGCTCCCTGTTTTTTTTTTTTTACATCTCCTGGTTTCCTACGGAGGATCCATCCCGAAGGACGTGGCCCATGGCCACGCCAGATAGCTCGGTTACCCTCATCTGCAAATCTTCAAATTCCTGCGGTTCAAAACAGTCGCTTGCCCAGGGTGAAAATGGCAGAAATTTTATCACCAAAAAAAAGTTAAAACTTTTTGTTTAAGAGCCGTGGTAGCGCAATGGTGAGAATGCAGTATTGCAGGCTAATTCAGCAGTTCGATCCTGACCAGCTTAAGGTCTGCTCAGTCTTCCGTCCTTCCAAGGTGGGTAAAATGAGGACCCAGATATGCAATATGCTGGCTCTGTAAACCGCTTAGAGAGGGCTGGAAAGCGGTGTATAAGTCTGCTACAGCTTGCAAAGGAAGCAAGCAAGAAAGCCATAGTGGTGCAGTTGTTACAATGCAGTTGTCAGGGCTCTGGCATCCACCCCATTTAAATCATGAGTCTCTAGCCACATCTCTCAGAATTTAAATAAGATTTATTAGGAGTGAACTAGATGTTACCTGGGTGCAGCCGATTCTGAGACACATCATTCATTTCCCCCTGCCTTGACCCTGGTTTTCCCCCACTCCCTGGATGTATATTCTCCAATGGGACGCATCCATAGCCAAGAGTCATCAATCATGCTCTCCAGTAATAATCTTGCGTGCCAGAAGCTTCGGTCTCCTAGAAGTTATCTATGAAGCATTTAAGGAATGTACTACTTCCCCTATTCCGTTTCTGCTGGCAACTCTAAAAGACCAGAGAAATATTTGTGAGTTGATAGCAGTGTTGCAGGCTAACTGCATTCCCACTGCCAGGAGTTTGATCCTGATCGGCTCCAGGTTGACTCAGTCTTCTGTCCTTCTATGGTGGGTAAAATGAGGACCCAGATTATTGGGGACAAGAGCTCCGCAATACAGTTTACAGCTCTGCAAACAGTTGTAAAGCACCATGAAGCTATATATAAGTCTAAGGGCTATTGCCATTAAGCTGTCCCAAATGCTCATGTACACAAAGAACATAGGTGGTCCTCACCTTACAACCACAATTGACCCTTAATTTTTTGTCGCTAAGCGAGACATTTGTAAAGTGGATTTTGCCTCCGTTTTATGACTTTCCTTGCCACAGATGTTAAGTGGACCACTGCCGTTCAGGGAGTAACACCAATTGTAAGTGAATCTGGCCTCCCCATTGACTTGGCAAGACAGAAGGTCACAAAATGAGATCACACAACTTCGGGGCACCACAACGGTCCTAAGGGATGAACTGTTTGGCAAGCATCTGGATTCAGATCATGGGGCTGCTGTGAAGGCCGTAGCAATGAAAAAAAGGACACCAAGTCCCATCATTCAGTGCTGTCGGAACTTCGAATGGTTGCTAAATGGGGACTGCCGGTAGTGATTTTCATCACTTCGCTGCAGGGACGAAGGAAGTGGGAGAGTCATGCGTCCTCACCGTTTCTGAGCAGCTGCTAATCTGGGATAAAGAGAAAGAGGCATTTGGGGAGGATGACACTGCCTGCGGGGGGGGGGGGGTGATTCACCCCTTAAATGAAGGGGCAGCTGCAGGTAGAAATATGACAAGGATGTCTCAACAATTAGCTTCGCATTTCAAACATGAGCACTCGGTGTCAACCTGTCTTCCCAGCCTGGTTGAGCGCTGCCCGTTGCATTCGGCTTTTGGGAATCCGGTAAGCTGATCCTCTGCATAAAATTAGCCATGGCGAATGCTTTTTTTTTTTTTCCTCCTCTCCCTCCCACAGCTGTGTGAGCGTCTTCCACCCACAAATTCTTCCCCAGCCATCCCTCCTTGGTAACGGATGCTTGATTGGGTCTGTAGGGGTCCTTGGTGCTCTCTGAGCTTGGAGGTTTACTTTTCATGACCCATAATTGCACAAAGATTGCCTATGGGGCATATAAAGAAGAACACTTGGGAACTCTGATGATGTTCCCTAGGTGGGTCATGAAATGTCTGCAGGAAAACATTCAAGCTCAGAGCCCAAGGACCCCATAGTTCTCCATCTCCACCATTATTTCTTCTCCACCATCTTCCTTCTCCCTCTCCTCTGCCTTCTCCTCTTCTCCTTGTCTCCACCACCACCATTTCTCCTCCACCATCTTCCTTCTCCCTCCTCTACCTTCTCCTACTCTCTTCTTTTCCTGTCTCCTGTCTCCTGCATCCCCATTTCTTCTTCACCTCCTTCCCTTCCCCTCCTCCTCTTCTACACACACCCCACTCCCTTCCAGCATTGATGATGTTATCTTGTTGGATAATGAAATGTCTGCAAGAAAACAACCAAGCTCAGAAAGCACCATGGATCCCATAGTCTTCCTCCTTCACCATCATTCCTTCTCTTCTTCACCACCACCATCTTCCTTCTCCCTCTCCTCTCCCTTCTCCTCTCGTCTCCTCCATTACCATTTCTTCTTCCCCTTCCCTTCCCTTCTCCTCCTTTCCACAAGCCCCACTCCCTTCCAGCATGGATGACGTTATCTTGTTGGGTCATGAAACGTCTACAAGAAAACAACCAAGGTCAGAGAGCACCAAGGCTCTCTTCATTTGAACCCTGAGCTACAAATAGTCTCTTCCATTTGGTTGGGTCTGTTTGGGCAAATATCACCTCTTCCAAAGAAGATTAAGCAACAGAAGGCTAAACTGTTGGCAAAATCAAACCCATGAGCAGGAAGGACAATGACCATACCAACTTGGGGTACATCTAGCTGCACCCCCTAATTCTGCACCCCCAACCAGTGCATGGAAGCTATTTGCAGACTCTTGTCTGGTAGCCTTGCTTGAATCTCAATACAGGTAGACCTCATTTAGCAACTGCCTCACACTGCGTTTGCGATTACGATGACGATGAAGAGGTACCTTTGTGACTCATGGCCCCATGTAAAGCCTCCACAGCATCTCTTACTCAAAGGTTTGTCCTTACAATTGGCTTGTTAAGCGAGTGATGATGACACGATTTTTCACTTAGCAACCACTTCATGTAGGGAACCTCATTGCTGATCTCAAATTTCGGTTGTTGAACACAGAAGGCCTGGAAAAGATTCCTGAATCGGACTTCCTTGCAGATTTTCACAGCTGGTTCTGTCTGTCAGGATTCGAGCAGTTCCACCCATTTAAATCATGAGTCTTGAGCCAAACTTCCAAAAATTAAAATTGATTTATTGGGTGTTAACATGTCTGGCACTGCCTGGGTGTAGCCGACTCTGAGACACACCATTCACTGTCATCCTTGGCCCTGGTTTTCCCCCACCCCTCTGGGTATATCGTAATTCATATTCTCCAATGGGACACATCCATAGCCAAGAGTCATCAATCATGCTCTCCAGTTAGAATTTTGCACGGCAGAAACTTCTGTTGCCTAGTTACTATCTTTGAAAACATTTGTGGAATACAGTTTCAGTTTGCAAGCTGCCGCACTGCTCTCCCCTCCCTTTCTGTTGGCAACTCAAAAAAGACCAGAGAAATATTTTATGAGTTGACACTGTTCTCAGCATCAGTTGCAAAGAAACTGCATACGATCGACAGTTTTGGCTATGGATTTGCCAGCAATCTGAAGATCTGAAGGGCCTTGAGCTTTCCAAGAGAGAGAACCAAATTACATTTTTTTTCACAGCCCATCTCGGTCCACGTGTGAATTCCGTGAAATGAAACAGGAATTGGGCCGGTTCCTGCCTAAACCCAAGGCTGGTCACCTTTGCTGCTTCCAAGACAAACAGCCAAGAAAACAAGCCATCATCAAAAAGCAAGCTAGCTGTTGAAAGCATGTCTCAACCTGTCTTTTGACAGATTTTCTTTATGGCGTGCTGTCCTATATTAATGAGACTTCCAAACAGAGCAAGAAGTGGTGGTTTTGCTGCAAGAGAACAGAGTTCACCCTTCCAAAGGTGTGCAGTTCTTGAAAAGCCATTGTTAAAAACAACTTCACAGGTCTCTTTTGCTGGGAAACCAGTGTAATCACAAGGCAGAGATTAAAAATCTGATTTTTTAAAAAAAAATGTTGTATTTAGGAGGCAGGTTAAAATCTTGATTTTAAAAGGAATTCTCAGCATCCGTTCTGTCTTCTTTTCTTTTTCTTTTTAATTCATTGTCCTATCTCTCTCTATCCTTCCCTCATTGCTTTTAATGACACCGGAGAGAATTGGAAAAGGTCAGCAGGCAGCAGCTGAGCCAAGGTTCAAAACCTCAAGGATGCTGTTAATTGCTCTTTAAGAAGGAAGCCAAGGCAATTGCCTTGTGGGGGGCTGGGTGGGGAGAGAAGAAAATTTCATGATGGTAACTCTGAATATTTGAATCTTAATAGCTGTTTCTTCTAGCTTGAGTCATCCCATGGAGCCATGCCCAGACCTTTGAAATAAGGGAAGTGTAATTTTATTTTTAAAATTATTTAGATAGCAGTCCCACCTCATGCAACTGACTCAAGGTGGCTTAGAAGATTTTTAAAAAAATCTTTAAATCTTTAAAAAAATCTTTAAAAAGCAAAACTCCGCAACCTTCCCCACACCCCAATTCAAGAATAAACTTGTTAAAAATTAACCACCCCTTGCAGCAAACTGATCTTCCCCTTGGATCCAAAGCGCCTTCAGGTCTTCAGATTTCACCGTTTTCTCAAAGGAGGGTCTCCGGAAATGGCTGCTTTAGGAGGCACCTTTGAAGTTCAGAGGACTTAGAATAGAATAGGAGCTGGGAGGGACCTTGGAGGTCTTCTAGTCCAGCCTCCTGCTCAAGCAAGAGAACCTGTGCCATCTCTTAAAAACCTCCAGTGATATGGAGCAACCACGATTTCTGGAGGCATCTTCTATCCACTGGTTAATTGTCCTCACCGTTAGGAAGTTTCTCCTTAATTCCAGGTGGCTTCTGTCCTTGGTGAGTTTCCAGCCATTGGACTCCTGAATTGTGTTCTTCTCAGGCTTCCAAATATGTTGGACCTGAGCCCCCATAATCCCCTGCCCACATGGGCTGGATTTGCGGAAATCGAAACCGAGAAATCAGGAGGAAAGTTGCACTATCGCAATCACCACTTATCTTTCTCTTTTGTTTCAGTTGTTTGGGACTCCGGTCTCTCTGCAGCATCTGAAGAAAGTTTAAACTTGCTTTTTTTTTTAGAAAAACAACAACACCTTTGTTGCATCAGTCAGCGGATTGGTCTGAAGTAGCAAGGAGGTTGCTGCAAGTTAATCTCTCTCCCTCCCTCCCTCTCTCCCTCTCCCTTTCTCTCCCTCTGTTTGTCTCTGTGTGTATGTGTCTCTCTTCCCCCTCCCTCTTTCTCTCCCTTTCTTTTTCTGTCTCTGTATGTGTGTGTCTCCCTCTCTTTCTCTGTCTCTCTCCCTCCCTCTCTTTCTGTCTTTCTCTCCCTCCCTCCCTCCCTTTCTGTCTTTCTCTCTTGCTTTCTCTTTCTCTCTCTCTCTCTGTCTCTCTCTTGCTTTCTCTCTCTTCTTTCTCTCTCTCTTGCTTTCTCTCTCTTGCTTTCTCTCTCTCTCTCTTTCTGTCTCTCTTTCTTTCTCTTTCTCTCTCTCTCTCTGGGGTTTGCAAGTCCCCATTTTCGATCTTCCAGGCACGATGCTTGGTCAGGCCTCGTCGCCATGGCAACGGGAGGGCCTCATCCGTCAGCAGCCCTGCTTTTATTAAGGGTCAGCTCCTGCAGCTCTGCAAGCTGCTGTGGGGGCCGATTTGCCTTGGGAAGGAGCTAAAAAGCCATGCCTATGGAGCTCTCTGGGAAGCAACTTGGTGAAACTACAGGTGCTCCTCAACGACCACAATGGAGCCCCAACATTTACCTTATTAAGTGAGATGTCGGTGAAAGGGACTTCCCCCCCCCCCATTTTATGGCTTTCCTTGCCTCGTCTGTTAAGCGAATCGCTGCCGTTCTTAAATGAGCAGCCCAGTCATAGGTGAATCTGGCTTGCCCCGTTGACTTGGCTTTGTTAGAAGGTCACCAAAGGGGAATCACGGGACTCCGGGACGCTGTGACCATCATAAACGCGAGTCAGTTGCCAAGCGTCTGAAGGTCAGCCGCGTGACCACGGGGATGCTGCAGTGGTTATAAGTGTGGAAAAAATGGTCGCTATCCCTTTTCCCAGTGCTGTTGTCCCTTCGGTCACTAAACAAACTGTAGCACTCCAAGGACTACCTGTAGTTTGTACCTCTGGGCTATGTGGTGGATTCGGGACTCAAAGAGAGCTTGGAGATGTCCACGGTTTATTAAGCCACTATGGCTGGGTTCCCTACCTTGAGTCCATGAGACAATGGAGCCCTGGGAGAGTGAGGAAAACACATTCACACATTGCAATGGGCTCAGCAGCTTTGGTTTAGTCAGCAAACCTTGGTTCAACAGTGGGTGGTAATCAGCGGTGGGATTCAAAATTGCTTTACTACCAGTTCTGTGGGCGTGGCTTAGTGGGCGTGGCAGGGGAAGGATACTGCAAAATCCCCCTTCCCTCCCCATCCCACTAACCTGCTTTCCAGCTCCGTTCTCCTGTTCAGGGCAACCAAAGGAGACCCAGCCGATCAGCTGGGACTCAGTAGGAGGCAGAGAAGAGATGGGGTTGGCGGGGACAGTCAGAGGCGGGATTGGCCGGTTCTCTGAATGACTCAAAATTTCCACTGCTGGTTCTCCAGAACTGGTCAGAACCATCTGAATCCCATCTCTGGTGTGGTCCCACATGAGAAACCCATCAACATCTTAAGCCTAACAAGTTATTGGAGGGCTTAATCCAAAGTGTGAATTCAGCCATGGCCTTGGCGACACCTTCCTCAGATTGCTGTCCATGTGACTCTTTAATATATCCAAAAGATGCTGGATGGGAGAAAGCAAGTTTAATGCGATGCAATGCAAGTTAAACCTGGATAGGATTTGGAGGGCGGCCCCTTGAACAATATCCATGCCTAGGCCAGCCTGGGAAATCCAGATCCCCCATCTAAAAAATCAAGTGATTTCCCTGTTGCTGTGAAGGGAGAAATGGGAATTACCAGCTGAACTCGGAGGAGATTTGAGCTTTTAATTAACGGTGGTTTAATTACTGTGGCTTAGCAAGAAATTTAGTTAATACTGGAAACGGCAGAAATACTTCAGCAAGAGGCCTCCTCATTCTTTTAGGCGATGGAAATAATGAGAGAAATGGTGGAAGGACCTCAATTCTGCTCCACCGATTTTGTTACTTGTGCATCTTGCTTTTGAACCTCACATTTGCTTGCAAGTTGCTGCTGGCAACGGGAACTGCAGTTTCAGGGCCTCCGTCTTTCCTAAACCACCTCTGGCTGACCATCTTTATACATCTAATGGGTGCAGAGAAAACCCCAAGAAAGCAAATAGACAAAAGGAAAGAACCTCAGGGGACTTGGTTTTCCAATAAAACAAGCATCTTTTGTGTAAAGTGCCCTGCACGTTCTTCTAAACAGTCTGATCTTTATCAGAGTGCCTAATATTAAAGTCCCTGAGCTGAAGGACGGATGCAAATTGCAAGAAATGTTTTCCTGCCCAACAAAACAGATTTTAAAAAAATGAAAAAACTCCTTGGAAACCCACATTTCCTTTTTAAGGAGATGTCTAGCATAACACTTCAAAAGTAACATTAGGATAATGGGGAGATCTAAACAATAATTGCATTAATACCCCTTTCCTCACCACCACCATCATTCAATGTTGGGAGAAAAAAACTCTGAAAATTTATGATTGAGGTCCTGAAGCTCATTAAAGTTCTTGTGGAATGTGGGGTTCCTTGGTGCTCCCTTGAGCTTGGTTGTTTTCTTGCAGACATTTCATTACCCAACTAGGTAACATCATCAGTCCTAGCAGGGAGTTGGGTTTGCTCATTGTTGATATTCAAGTGGCTTTCTGTGTTTAGTGTTTGTGGCAGCGTTCTTAGTGGTCCCCTGATGCTGCTTATTGAGTGGGAGTTCCTTGATTGGGGTATTGTTTATTGCTTAGTATTAACCCACCAACACTGTTGTGGCTTACAACTCTACAAAGAGGACATCTCCTTCCTAAATGAATGAACATTTGTGTCTACAAAATAATGGGGAAGAGGAAAATACACTTTGCAAAGCAAATGGGGGGGAAATTATCTCTAGGAAATGCAGGGCATAAAATACTCCCCTCTTTTGGATCCCGTAAATCACATTATTTGTGTTTTGTGTACCTTGCTAAGCTACTTTCTGTGGGGTTTGGTGTTTAAGAGAACACCAAGAGTGAAGATAAAAATCCATGGCACAAATCCCCCCCCCCCCAGCACAAGGAACCAAAACAGCTTCTAAAATAATCAGTCATATAGCCATTCATTTTATATCTGTATGCAGGTATTTATTTTGTCAATTCTCTTCTCCATTTGATGCTTCTTATACAAATGGCACTTACAAAAAGTGTTTTTAATAGGGAAAAACAAAACAAAAAAAATTAACTAAACATATCAGGATATGAGATGCTTTTCAGAGCCACAATAGTCAAGGAAATAGAAGGCAAGGATTCTTGACTTAAAAAATTGTTACAGGAGGAAAGGCAGTGAGGTTTACATGATCCAAATCCCACCAGGTGGGTAAAAGATACAAGACAAACTCTGAAGGCCAACTGGGTAGTCATCTCTGCCCCCCCCCCCCAATTGTGGTTTCTTTCACAAGATAAGTTTTTTTTATAGTTTCTAGAACTTCAGCACAGTCCAGTTAAGATTCCCAGGCAATCTCCAGCTCAAACCCTCTTATTTATAAGGCAAATAATTTCCATTGCTATAAAGTTAAGAGCACCAGTTCCTATTGAAGTCACCTTATGGATGGCAGAATGTGGATGCTTTTTTAAGGCTTAGGATGGGTCCCTGCTGTTCTCCCTCGGTTAATCAAAAACCCACCAACCCCTTTTGAAAATTTGGCGAGCCCCGCTCCCTGTAAAGTTAACGCATTGAGCAAATACAAATCTGGATCTTACAAATTCATGGATTTGGGTAGAAAGAGAGCACCATTTCAAGCGAAGTCCCCACGGACTCCAGGGTAAACCCTGGGGGTCTGCTTGGCCTAAGGAAACAGAGATTAAAACGCCAAGAAGGTATCCCATCGGACAACTACAAAATAATAATATAATAAATCCACACAAAATGTGCGTGCACAGAAGACTCTTTTGGACTGCCGAAGAGTTAAGCAACGTGTTACAAAGATCGAAGTTGGCCATGCCGAACAACAAACCCTAGTAGGGTGACTAATGTTAGGTTGGCTCGGAGGGCAGGTTGATCTAAGTAAGTCAAGAGAAAACAATTCCTGTTCAACTTTCCGTGTTTAGGGGTTCAGTGGGGCAAAGTGCAAGGTGATGTTTGGGTACCATCCTGGGGACACCCTCACGTAGCTTGTTGAGAGAAGAGAAGAGATGAGATTTGGGAAGCTGCTGAGAAGCACAAGCCAGAAATGGCTGCATTGACTCAGAGTTTTACAATTTGGGGTGGGGAGGGGGAAGGGGGTAGTGAGATGCAAAGATGACAAATTCCAGTTCAGGTCAACAGGTAGAACGATGTAGCAGACAAGTATTGTGCAAATGATGCTAGTTTAAGGAACAGAGATAGTTGGCGATGGAGGATTCCCCTGAAAAGTTTGTGGACATGCAGCATGGCTTCACCTCTGCTTGATCTCCTCCTCCTGTTATCTTCCCACCCCCTCAATCTCATCTTTCATACCTCTCCCCAAATCTACCAAGACATTTCAGTGGGTTGTACTTAGGAGGAAAACCAAGAGAGATTGACAGGTCTCCATTCTGCAGCGTGATCTGTGTCATGAAGTTCTTGCTCAACTGAAGACCTCCCTCCAAACCAGCTGTATCTGGTGGGGAAACCGCCCTCCATCATGGATGAACGGTGAAGGGAAATAGGAGATGTTTGAGATGGTTCTCCCCAGCCAAGGCAAAAGGGAGGGGAGAGAAATGACATACTGACATATTAACGTGCAACTCAATGCCTTTATCTGATGCATCGGCTTCAAGGTAGCCCTGGCCTGCTCTAACGAAATGCTAAGACCCCAAATTGTTATGAGAAGGTATAAAAGAGGGGAAAAAAGGGACATTCAGTAACGGATGCGCCTTTCAGGGAGAAAGGGAAAGGAACCATAAGACAACATCGATGACTTCTCGGCATGAGTCGGGAGATATTCAGAGATGCTTTTGGGGGCAAGAAGAAACGAGGAATTCCCTCGGATCATCAAGGATGAGATGAACGCACGAAAGAGGTCCAGTTGGACTCCATCCAGGAAAAAAGCAGCTCGTTTGGTCTGTGAGCATAAGTCCTGCTTTGATAGCTCACCTTAAGAGTCACATCGTGACTTCTTCCCCTACCCCCTTTCTCTCGTCCCGTGGAATGACAAGATACGCTAAGCTGCTTCTTCTCTACCTTCGCCAGAGAATGGGGATGAGTAACTTAAAAAGCCAAGGAAGATAACTCTTCATTCCTACTTACAGAAGATACCCCAAACTCAACCTGGAAGGCCCAGTTGGGACAAGAGTTACGGACGCCCACCTACACCAGGACAGAAGGTGAGGCACTGAAGACACTGAACCCCACAAGGTTTTCCAAAGTGGGGCTCTTGCTGAGCTCAATATTAGCTCTTCCTGAAGACCCTCCTTCTCAGGAGGAGACCTAACAGATGGGTGGGGCACATCTTCCAATTCCAATGAGGACAAATGTATTCCTTTCCGATCCGGAAGGACCAACGGAGGCCAAAGGAGAGATTCGTTCAACCCCCGCCACCCAACTTTTATTTTTTCTCTTCCTCTCCCCCTACAAACAGTCTGTAAGGTGAGAGCAGGGCATTTTCTGCAGACAAAACGATGTTTTGTTTTTTCTTCCAATTTTAAATGAACTCACATAATAAAGGGGAAAAGCCAACTTAAAACAACAAACAACAACAACATGGCAGACCAAAGGTGGCAGCAGGCCAGTCTGGAAAGATATAATCCCTCTCTTTTGAAAAAAGACACACCTGAACATACCAAAAGGAAATTCCTGCAGGAAGTTGGCAACTGGAAAAAGGAAGTGGGGGAAGAGAGGAAGCGTAGAGCGAAGGGAAGGAGACTAAAGTGCGTTTAATACTCCCAGAGGGTGGAGGGCTCAATGGCGTCAGCAGAGGCTTTGAGGACCCCAGCGTGGTCGCCCTTCAGGTATTTGTTGTTGACTTTGATGGCCACTTTGTTAAAGTCGCAGAACTCGAAGAAGAAGTCCACAGGAGAATCGCTGCTGCTGGTGATGGACGCCTCATTTCCCACCATCCAGTATTTCCCAGTGGAATCTGAAAAGGAGAAGAGGAAGAGGGAAGGTGAGCTGATTCATTGGAGGCACCTCCAGCATGGCCATGGGATGTCAGCCGCAAAAGATCAAGACCATCTGTGTGGTTGTAGCATAGAAGATTTATTCAACCCTACTGTTGTGGCCTGGAGGAAGCGTGGGAGTCAGGGCCAGCATCCAGGCAACCTGAGAGCTCCGAGGGGGAAGAGGGAATGGAGCTAGGAGAGAGAGAGAGAGAGAGCACCTAGGCCATCCGTCAGCCCCTCAAATGGAGAGTCAACAAGTCTGGAGGTGGCTGATGAAGAAGAGGAGGAACAGCCGGCTCCAGTGCCTGATGTGCAAATGCACAGAAGACAGAGGAGAGGAGAGTAGTGGAAATCTATGGGCTGAACCTTGGTACAGAAGAGCCACTGTTGCTAGCAAAGCCGCACCCTAGCTCTGGGCATAAAAGGCAGGGGATGGAGATGAATATATGTGGCAAACAACTATTCATCTTCCAGCCAGACAGCCTTGTTAGCCAGAGTTGAGAGAGAATTTTTTTGTCAGGGCTGCCGACACTTAATTAAAGCAATCTTTGAGTTCACTTCAGAGGTTTTGTCATGTTTGGGGAGCTGGGTCAGAACACCTACACACAAGGACAACTAAAGTTCAACAAAATTGGCACCAAATAAGGGTCAAGGGAATTCAAGTAGAGGTTTTGGATCGTTTGTGGCAACATAAGGATTCTAGACTGATGGCTTGCTTAACTCCGCCTCCAGCTCTGCATGATCTTCTCCTACAGTCTCCAAGAGACTCCTTCCCAAACTATCTGAGCATCTGTGTCAAGGATTGTTCAACCTGACTTAACGCAAACTTCCTGCTTTCAATCTCAACACCTCCAGGACAGGATGTGGAAGAACCCAGCCTTCTTTTGACTTCAGTGTCCATAATCCTCCATGCCAGTGTGTGGCTAAGAATTCTGGGAGTTGACAACAGACTTCAGTATCGGCAACTGGTTGGGGAAGACTGACTGATGCCCTATGGAGAGTCTGCCAGGGGAAGTCCTTACCTTTGATATTGTAGGCACCATCGTTAAACTCCAGCTGAAAGATATCATAAGAAGACCGATTGCAATCTAGGGTGCCTGTCATCTTCCGACAGCCGATGAAGCCATGTTCTCCACGGAAAACAATGATGGGTCGATTGATCAACTTCATGAGGAATTGCTCTGTCTCACCTATCATTGGAGAATGGAGGCATTATTTACCAGAAAACAAACTTTCTTCCCACCATCCAGGTTAGTTCCAATCACCCCAACTCAGGATGGCCATGTTTTTAACCAGTGGCTGCTCCCACCATGAAAACACCTCTGTCTTCTCCTGAGAGGCAGAGGCAGAGGCAAAGGAAGCACTTACTGGCTGTTTCGACCGTAGCAGCAAGTTGCCCATTCTTCTTGGCAGTGACGTATTTGCCATTGGCGGCTTTCAGAGTGATACGCCGGTCACACCACTCAATGTCAAAGTAACAGTTGGCATTCCTGTTGGAGCAAAGGAGGGTTGAGAAGTGTCAACTCATAAAATATTTCAATGGTCTATTTAGAATTGCCAACAGAAAGGGAGGGAGGAGCAGTGTAGCAGCTTGCAAAACTAAAGTGCATTCCATAAATGTTTACAAAGATAGTAACTAGGTGACCGAAGTTTCTACTGCAAAAAATTCTAACTGGAGAGCATGACTGATGGCTCTTGGCTATGGATGTGTCCCATTGGAGAATATGAATTACGATACATCCAGGGGGTGGGGGAAAACCAGGGTCAAGGTCGACAATGAATGATATGTCTCAGAGTTGGCTATACCCAGGTAGCGCTGGGCATGTTTACTCCTAATAAATCCTTTTGAAGTTCTGGAAATTTGGCTCGAGACTCATGATTTAATTGGGGTAACTACCAGAGCCCTGACAAGAAGGGCCTTTCCTGCCATAGCACCAAGGAGATGGGGAGGACCAGAAGAAGAACATTCCCCAACCCTTGTCAGGACCACAGTGCCACCAAGAATGGTTTGAGCACCCCTGGAGTTGATGGTGGCAGCCCAATTTCTCCCAATTTCTCTTCTGAAAAAAAAAAAAAAAGATAGTTTCCTTCTGCTATGGCCTCTGGAGAGCATGGTCCACCCATCTCTACAAGCTGACTGGCCAATGAGTTGAGTTTTTTCCAGACCATGGTCATTTTTTCCAGATTTGAGCAAAGAAATGTTTGTGGCCCAGCACAGTAGACATACACAAAACATTCCAAATTGGAAACAAGATTGTTTAGGCATTCTGGATGTGTTTGGAGCTTGACGCCCATAGGACATCAAATTCAGAAACCTTCCAGAACAGTCAAAGCAAGTTACTTTGGACTCAGGTGCTATTTGATTTTTTGTTATTGCACAAGTGCTGTTTAAGTTCACTGTGTTTGAGGTATTCTCTCTTGGGAGCAGATAGCATTTCTGTGCATGTACAGACACACTCCAATCTATTTCAACCCCATTCCCCACAGGACCAGCGGCTGGTCTCTTCATGCTAAACTACGGGTTATTTCAAACCACTTGGTTGAATAAACTAAAACGGTGGGTTTCCTACCAACGTGTTCAAAAAAACAAAATGTAAGGGCTTAGTGCAAAGCAAGAACTCAAACTCATATCCCATTTGCACACATTTCTTAGCTAACTTGGGGTAACTGGAACTCACTTAGTTGAGGCAGTGGACTGTACCCCACCATTGGAGGTCAGAGTCCAGTATTTCCCAGTACAAGTCCTGAAGGTGCACTTCTTGGTCTCTTTGTTGACTTCCATCTGGAAGGTTTCTTGGTCAGCCTCTTCATCTTGGTTGGCTGAGAGATCGATTCCTAGAAGAAGAGACACAGATGGCAGAGGGAGTCAAGGCCAGCCCTTGTAGGTCTGCTCCTAGATAGCTGTCCAAAGTCTTATCTATCTATACAGGTAGTCCTCGCTTAGTAAGACTGAGGAATTCTGGGAGTTGAAGTACACAAGTTGCCACAGTTGGACACTCCTGGCTTGGACTCTTCTCAGAGAGAACACATCTAACACCACCAAATTCTAGAAGTCAAAGTCCACATATTGTCAACTCATAAAATATATCTATGGTCTTTTCAGAGTTGCCAACAGAAAGGGACTGGGGAGCAGTGCAGTAGCTTGCAAAACCGAAACTGCATTCCATAATTTTTTTTCAAAGATAGTTTCTTGGTGACTGAAGTTTCTGCCACGCAAATATCTAACTGGACAGCATTGATTGATAACTCTTGGCTATGGATATGTCCCATTGGAAAATATGGATTGCGATACACCCAGGGGCTGGGGTAAAACCAAGCTCAAGGGTGACAATGAATGATGTGTCTCAGAGTCAGCTACACCCAGGCAGTGCCGGCATGTTTACTCCTAATCTTTTACGTTTTGGAAGTTTGACTTACGATTTAAATGGGGATAACTGCCAGAATCCTGACACATATCTTACAAAGAGAAGTTGAGAAACACTGCTCTAAGCTAATGCAAACTTGATACTATAGAAGATTAAGGTGATGGGATTGAAAAACCCATGGCTGGTTGGGGAATTGTGAGAGTTGAAGTCCACAAGCTGCCACAGTTAGACACCCCTGACTTGGACTCTTCTCAAAGCTAACACATCTAACACCACCGAATTTTCGAAGTCAAAATCCATGTATCTTAGAAAACTGAGAAACGCTGCTTTAAGCCAATGCAGACTTTGCATTGTAGAAGGGGAATATTGTAGAAGAGGAATAGGATGATGGGATTGAAAAACCCATGGTTGGTTGGGGAATTCTGAGAGTTGAAGTCCCCAAGTCTTAAAAGTTGCCACAGTTGGACACCCCTGTCAAAGACCCTGCCCACCTCCAGGGTGGAATCTAAGAGAAAATGCTTCATGGGCAGTTGTTTCTGCTGCTGCTTCCTTAAAAATTCATGCAGACCAACACCAACTGCTCACATGCTTGGCGAGTCCCACTCTTGAAATTCCTCAGAGTTCAGATTTGCATCCTCAGCAATTCTGTCTCAGCTCCAATGAGCACACACACAAAAAACCTTCCAGGGGGAGAGACAGCCAGCTAAAAAGACAATGACAAGATGGCAGGACCCCCGTGGAGGGAAGAGAAAGAAAGAGGTGGAAAGGCATGCTATGGCCCCACGCTTCTGAGCTAACCCCATGGAGAAGAGCCAAACAAGCAGCAAGACGGCATCCAGACATTCCCCAGGAAGGCAACCAAGGAGCCTCCAGTGATTATGCACCCTTAACAAAGGCAACCCAAGCACCACATGGACTCTAGAACAACTCAACCCCAAAGTCTTACTTGAGGTACCAATGGCCAGCCTCCAATGATCTCTATTCTCTTTGGTGGTACATAGAATTGTCTCTTGGTGGAGACAAACTGGCCTCCTCTTCCAGTGTCATCCCTCATGACAACCCTTTGAAGGACGTTGGGTTAGCAGGTTGACTTGATCTTCAGTCATCAACAAGCTCCATGGTTCATAGTGGACTTCAAGCCAAGTCTTCCTGGTCAAAACCCCCTATAGCACATAGTCTGCCTTTAAAAGGGAAGTGGATAGAGCCCTAGAAGAGAGTTGGCCAACTTTGGCCATCTTTAAGGCCTGTAGACTTCAACTCCCAGAATTCTAGGAGTCCACAGGTCTTCAAGTGGCCAAGGTCAGACACCTCTGCCAGAAGTTATGGGATCTTCATTCCTGGAAGCTTTCAAGGAGAGACTAGGCTGCCATCTGTCAGAAATTGGTGGAGGGTCTCTTGCTTGGGTGGTGAGTTGGACTAGATGACCTACAAAGTCCCGCCCATCTCTGTTAATGTATATCAGACTCTACTAGCCAATTCTTCACTGGCAGTTTCAGAGTTTCATCTTCTGAAGACTTTTAAAGAGTTTTAAGAGTTTCATGGCCTCGAAGACCTTTCAATTGGTTGCCTTCCTGTCCATTTGCTCTTAAGTGTAGACAGGAAACCAACCTTGTCTTTCTTACAAAAATAAACCTGTCTTACCGGCAGTGAAAAAGCATCATCGACTCCATAAAACGTTCGACTTGCAAAATCAGAGCAAGGAAGGAAACTGGGCGGATGGCCGGAGGGCGGAGGCCAGACAAAGGCTCTGAAGGCAGATGATTTCCCAGCATGGCAATGAAGGAGGGCGGTGAGCAGAGGGGGTGGGAGGCTGCAGGGGAAAGCTTGACCCATCCTAGATTTTTGCAAGGAGGAAGAATTGGGGTGGGTGGGTGGGATGTAGCTGGAAACATGAGCAAGCTGGATTGGCCAAAAGGCACAGGATTTCTTGTTTAAATCCAAGAAAGAGTGCAGAGAAGAGCAACAACAACGATCAGGGGACTTGGAGGCTCAAACATATGGAGAACGGTCGCAGGAATTGGGCATGGCTTGCTTTAATGAAAAGAAAAACAAGGGATGACATGATAGTAAACTTCCAATATTTGAGGGGCTGCCCCAAAGAAGGGGGAGGGGGTTTTCAACCTTTTCTCCAAAGCACCAGAAGGCAGAACAAGAAGCAACGGATGGAAACTAACTAAGGAGAGAAGCGACCTGGCATTGAGGAGAAATTTCCTAACAGTGATGATTTGCCTGCAGAAATTGTAGATGCTTCATCACTGGAGTTTTTCTCCTGCTTGAGACAGGGGTTGGACTAAAACAGTGGTCACCAACCGGTAGGCCGGGGACCACTGGTGGTCCGTGAGAAAATTTTGGTGGTCCTCAGAGAAATGTCATCCCCAAAGCCATTAATCCAGGCTGCACGGGAACACAAGGCTTGCGTCACTTGCATTGCGAACAAGATGAGGGGAGGAAAGGGTGGGGGGGGGGAACTTGCCCCACTCGCCCCATGGGCCTGGTTTTGGGGACCCTGCAAAGCCTCCTGCTCCAAGAGGCTGCACCTGCAGGACAAGTCTCACAAAGACTCGTTTCTGACGGAGTTTGAGGGAGAAAAAGAAAGATTTCTGCTGCTTCTGCTGCTTTCCTTGCATAAAGCCAAAAGTCTCTCCCCCTCCCCCCCCCCCCGAGAACAGAGCTGGAGACAGTATCCTGTGATCCCAAATAAAGAATGATCAATCGGTAGGAAAACGGTGTGGGGAATTTTCCTGCAGACTTTCTTTGGGGATTTTTCCAGGTTCTCTGGTCCCCTTTGGATTTAAAATTATGAGTTTGGTGGTCCCTGAGGTCCAAAAGGTTGGCGACCCCTGGACTAGATGACCTCCGAGGTCCCTTCCAACTCAGCTATTCCGTTAGGATTCTGCAATTGTTCCCTTTATGAAATCCAGAGGTGGCCAAGCCCATCTCTCCTCATCCAGCCCACAATTCTTCCAGCTCAGAAGTTGAGGAAGGCAAGAACGGAGCTGAGAGCCGAGGGCAGCTCCTAACTTTGCCCATCTGCAGTTTGGAAGCCAGAGAAACTTTTGACAACATGCAACATGGAAATGCCAACTTAGGGGGAGTCCTAAGCCTGGCCCTCCAACCCTTCCCGTTGCTGCAAAGGCCGCAGAATAAAGGCTTTGGATAAATCTTGGGGGAAAACAGCAACTTCTGGCTGTAACCCCAGGCATGTTGACTGCATGAAGGGCATGTGCCCAGCTGTTGGGGCTGGAAGCCTTACAAAGCAGCACAGTGTGGTTCCTTTGGCTCTGCCAGAGACACGAGACTGTGGCGAACCCAGCTGAGTAGCACCGACTGGCAGCTCCAAGCACAGAGCCCCAGAGGGAGCAAGGACAGCAGCTCTGCCCTCCTCTCTCTGTTCAACCCCACGGGGCATTTCTTGGGGTCATCGAAAGCCGAACAAAGGCCTCTGAGAGAGCTGCAATATTGATATTATTTATGCCGGAGGCCGCAGTCCGCTTGAGATCAAGACGGCCTCAAGGAACATGGCTACCCCTTTGGGAAGGTGCAAAAGGACAACAGAAACACGCAGGGGAGGAAAGGCAGTGAAATAGCCTTCAATGTGCTGGAAAAGCCGCTGCAAGGATCATTTTAAGGTCTTGAGTTTTTGGGCCACATGATTGGTCCCCAAATTTGGGATGCAGCCTCCAGTATTGCTGAACTGCAATTGTTTTTAAGTGACTGGAAAATCTGCAACGGAGCGGGAATAGCATCCTTGGGACTTGTGTTTCATTCATTGAATTTGGATTTAAAATTGGATGCTTGCCTCGCCTTGCAGCCGCACGCTGCTTTCTAGCATCGAGGAGACAATTCTCCAAATGAGGTTGTTCTTTTTTTGCGCGATATTCTCCCCACGCCCCAAAATAGGATCCTGAATTGAACCTCCCTCTGTAAAACAGGCCAGGAATCATAAAGTATCTCCCCTTGTTTAAAAAGTCCTTGCATCCACCCATTAAGGCATCAGGAAAGAATTCAAAGCAAGAAGAACAGGGTGCTTTACTTTTTAATCGCTCATCCTTCCTGCTCTCTTCATTAAATAGACCCCAAAAAACCCCTTCCTCCCCCCAAAAATCAAGGGACTGCTTGTTCAACACATCCTGCAGGTGCATTCCCTCCCTCTTTTCCTCATTACCCCAATTTGCAAAAACTGCCCCAAGAGAGCTGCCTTCCCATCAAAGCAGCAAAGCAACACAATCCTGCAACCCTCCCTGGGGGAGGGAACATGAAGGGCGTGTGAGGAGTCACATCTGGCAGGTGAAAGGAAGCAACTTTCCCCGCCCCCAAGAAGCTCAGCCTTTCCAAGACTTGCAAAGCTGCTATTTCACGCCCCTCTCCCAGCCAGAAGACAATGATTGCCAAGCTGAAAAATCTCGGTCGAGGCTAGGATGCAAAACTCTGGTTCTGTCCTTCTTGCCAAATTTTTTAAGGCTCGCCGTGCCAACTAGGTCTCACCCTTTCGGAGTCTCTGGAGAGCTGACACGGATGCTGGTGCCAACTCCGGCCAGCTGCACACTCCTGCAGATAATAAGTCCATTCACAGTGCTTTTTCCCAGGTTCACGGCTGAGAAAAAAAAAAATTAACCGGACTTCGGTCCAGAGCCAAGCGAACACCTGTTGCTCTCTGGGACCTAATGGGTGGTGGGAACAGCCCAGATGCAAAGGTGGGGATTTCCAAATCATTCCATTTATTTTTTGTTTTTAGAAAGGGTGTGTAGGTTCTCCAGCTCTGCCCTTCTTTCCCTATGCATCAATTAAAGGACAAAGCAGGAGTTTCCATATTAGTCTCTGGCCAGGCTAACCAAAACAGATGCTCTCCGATCACCAGGGATGGTAACAGATTTTTTTTTTAAGGAGGGATTTCTTGACCCAAACCTTTGTAGCCTTTTGGGCTTCGAATCTCTTCTCCCTTCCTCCAGAGACAGCTCTGCCGTGGCTGCAAGAATAGGGGTTCAGCCAGGATGCTTTCCCGGGGTTCTGACCCAGACCCAGATTAACAGATTTAATATCAAATTTGTTTTAAAAGCAAAACCTATTTTATTGCAACACTGGGAATGACTTTCATTCCCAGTCAGAATTAATTATAAACAGTTCCCCAAGATAAGCACACATCTTTCAGTGCTGTGGAATGCTGCCAAAAACAGAAGTATCCAATTAAGTATAACAGAAAACAACTGAAGTACCAGAAAAAACCAACCCGAGTACACAGAGCTTCAAGGAGGGCTCGGAATCTATCAAAACTATTTTGCTTCCTGCAAAGATTTCATCATCTTAGCCTGACTTTTATTCCTTATGGGAGGGGCAATCACCTCCCAGCCTTAGTCCTCAGTTGCCCCTTTTGTTTCAGCCGCTCTCACCTTCTAGCAGCTCTGCGCACGCACACACTGGGAACAGGCTCCCCTTGTCCCTCTGCCTCGCTGCTGTCAGACTTCGAAGGCTCCGGAGTCAGCACATAACTCCCAGATGGTCCTGGCCCCATCTCTGCATCAGACACGGGACCCTCATCCAAGCCCTTCTCCACACTCTCTGACTGGTTCCCTTTCTTCCTCACTGTCCGATTCTGCTGCCATCTGCACCGGCTGCCGGCAAATCACAACAGCCAGTAGAGTTTATTTCTGCACCATCAAATCGAGATCAATCCAGGAGGACATCTTAAGGATCTTAACCGCGGATCGATGGTGATTAATGTAACTCTGCATCACGTTGATCGAGAAACGGCAACAATAATAAAAAAAAAGTCACTGGATTGCAAGAGGAAGAGGAAGAGAGAAGGAACCGATGGGGAAAGAGCCACGTGATTTATAGGTCACCTTACAGAAAGAAATAGCAATGGGATCTTCTGTCCAGAGGCCAGGAAAGTTGTAGCCCAAGTCTAGAGGTCAATTTGGCAAAACCAGGCATTACCTGGACAGCAAAGGTGACCAACAAGCAAGTATTGGAGCAGACAACACTAGACGTGGCACCGGAAGACAAAAATCACGAAATTGCACCTCACTTATTTGGGCCCTGTCATGCAGGGGAAGAATTCACTGGAGAAAGCAATTATCTTTGGAAGAGCTAGTGGCAAAAGGAAATCAGGCCATCAGAGAAACATGTTGGATGGATACCATCAAAAACTGACACCAGCCAGAGCATAGGAAAATCTCAAAACAGCTGTCCAAGATTGGAAGATCAATATCATCATCATCATCATCAGAAAGAACCACTTGTTATTGTGAAAAAAGGTGTTTTTTTGGCAGAGATTCATCATTTCCAAACGTGCTTTTAAGGGATATTTTCAATTCTCAACTCTTGGTTTTGGGGAGATTCCTCCCCGTTTCCATTTTCTTTTTTCCCACATGAGATGCTTGTTCTCTTGCCTCCCATCTTCCAGAATCTCAGGGTGAATGGGCTGCCAGTGAACGAGCGAGCGTGCCTCATGACCAAAAACAAAAACATAAAAAACCCGTGGGTGTTCAGCAAAGGGCACGTGTGCAAACCCCCAAGTTTGAAAACAACAAGGACCATAATGCTTCTTCTTCCAACGCATCTCCTTCTCCTGACTCAACCTAACTTTGCAAACCAGGATATTTATTCCCAAGGCTACAACTGGGCATTGAAAGAAAGAAAGAAGAAACTTCCTTGAGCTGGATGGAGAACTCTCTGGCTGGCCCTCCGCAGAGGCTAAACAATTGTCTACTTTGGGGAGGGGGGTGCCTGGGGGCCTCTGAGCCTGGTGGTTTTCTTGCTTTCGTTGTTAAAACTGGATAGCACTGATGATGTTCCCTAGTTGGGTCATGAAACGTCTGCAAGAAAACCACCGAGCTCAGAGGGCACCAAGGAGAAGTAGAAGGGGTGGAAGGAAGGAAGGAAGGAAGGAAGGAAGGAAGGAAGGAAGGAAGGAAGGAAGGAAGGAAGGAAGGAAGGAAGGAATTATCACTTATATTACAGGTACTTCGGTCATAAAACATCTGCAAGGAAACAACCAAGCTCAGAGAGCACCAAGCAGCCCACAGTCCTCCTCCTCAAGCCCCTCTTCCTCCTAGCAAGGATGATGTTACCTAGTTGGGTCATGAAACATCTGCAAGGAAACCACCAAGCTCAGAGGGCACCAAAGACCCCCACAGTTCCACCCTGAGCTGCAAATATTCTCTCACCTCTGCATAATGCAATGGCCTTCAAGGGGGGAAACTCTCAATTCAAAGGACCCTTGCCCCTTAGAAGCAACCCCCTGGTGCCTCCCCCCATTCCTAAATGACCCATCAGCTGCTTACTATTAGTCTTGACTCATGAGCCAGACCTGGCAAATTGGACAAAGATTTCTTAGGAGGGCGAGAGAGACACCCAGATCCTCTCCTCCCTACCCCCACAGGGGCTGCCCAAGAACATGTTTTCAAAGGCTCTTTCTCTCTCATTTGAGTCCAATTAAAGGGGAGGGGGCTTACTCTTCCTGATGAGGGGCTGATGCTCCACAGACCTTGGCCACCTGCCAACCCTCCCTCCATCCCAATTACTAATTAGGAGAGGCAAGGAGCAACTCCTGTTCTCGTCCTAACAAAGACCTCTTGACCACCCGTTGGCAAACCCTGCGCCATTTTTGTGCATTTGCTGGAGCGCAGACCTCAAACGCGGATCATGTACATCCCCTTAGGCGAGGAGAGAGGAGATGTCTTTTGAGACCCCATTCTTCCACATGGTTACCCTTTTCCCCCCCAAACCTGGGTTGAATTAAAATCTCTACCCAAAAGATCCATCCTGAAAATTTAAGTTTTTGCATTATTCGATACTTCTGCACAGAGGAAAACCCTCCCTGAGTAAGTAATTTAACGCAGCTGAGCGTAGGATGTAAGGTTCAGACGTAAAAAAAAAAACCCTTCCATGTTGTCCCCATTATGGACAACCACACAGAACAAAAGGAGGGGAGGGGAGGGGAAGGGGAAATCTTCCTGGGGGAAGGGAGGGGTTGGATGGATGGATGGATGAGAAGGACTCCACCTCATCCTGTCCCAAATTTTGTATTTTTAAACGTGCATGCCTGTGGCTACATGGCATTTGTAGACACAGCTAATTCTCCACATACAGCAGTTTATTTAAAGTTGCAACAGCTGTCCGTTTTTCACACTTACAAGCATCGCAGTACTTATTGTATACGAAGAGAACAAAATATCCACATATAAAAGCGAAATACCACTGAGGCATCATCACAAAATATCAAGAACCGTAAAGCCTACAAACTTGAAATTTTGCACGTATCTTTCTCTTGGCTTCAAGGTGCTCACCAAGAAAGGATTTTTCAAAATAACCATCAGAGCATTTAGAGTATTTCCTATATTATTATTATTATTATTATTATTATTATTATTATTATTATTATTATTA
>BLBF01000067.1:9566724-9580325 GCA_015471245.1 Laticauda colubrina
CCCCCCCCCCCGCTTTGATGGATGGAGCTGCCCCCCCCCCCTCTGCTCTCCTGTGGGCCAGAAGGCGCCCTCCCCTCCCTTGCCGGGTGGAGACCTCACCCCTCCTCCTCTCCCCTCGCCAGGAGCCTCCCCCCCCGTCCCCGTCCCCTGCCTACCTTGCCGGGTGGAGACGTTGCGGTCGTTGGCGGCGCGCAGCACCACCTGCGGGCAGCTCTGCTCCAGGAGGAAGAGCTCGTCCTTGCCCACCTTGCTGGCCTTGCCGGCCTTGAGGGTGCCGCTGGGGCCCGAGGGCGCCAGGTAGCGGCCCTGCCCGTCGCGGAAGGCCACCTTGCCGGCGCGGAACTCCAGCGTGAACTCGGCGGCGGGCTCGGCGCGCTCCACCAGCTGCCCGTCGTGGCGCAGGAGGCGGTGGTCGCGCGTCTGGAGCCGGTAGCGGCCCTCGTGGAAGAGCAGCGTGATGAGGGCGTCCACGCCCCAGGGCACGTCGCGGGCCACGGCCAGCTCCTCGGCGCCGGCGCCCAGCTGGGCGTAGCGCTTGCGGCTCAGGCTGAAGAGGTGGAGCTGCGGGTGGAGCGCCAGGTGGACGCGCCACTTCTCGGCGCCCGAGACGGCCTGGGCGAAGCAGGAGAGCCGGTCCTCGGTGCCGCCGAAGAAGCGGCGGTGCGGCTCGGACTGCAGCGACCAGCGCCCGTCGTCGTGGGCCAGGATGAGGAAGCGGCAGTCGGCCGAGGGCGCCTCGCTCTCGCAGCTCACCTGCCCGTCCTTGTCGGCCGCCAGGTAGCGGCCCAGGTGGCTGCGCAGGAAGACCACGCTGGAGTCGTCGCCGTTCTGCTCCAGCGTCCAGATCTGCTTCTTCTTCAGGCTGGGCGCCGAGGCGTTGAGCTTGAAGCCGAAGGCCTCGGCCGTCAGGTACCGGTTGCCGCAGTTGATCAGCCCGAACTGGATGGGCAGCGAGTCCGACGACGGCGAGGAGGGGGTCCCGTTGGCCGTCATGGCTGGACGGAGGAGGTGGGCGGCTGGCTGGGCTCCTTCCTTCCTTCTTCCCCTCCTTCCTTTCTTCCCTTCCTTCTGTCCTCCTCCCTTCTTTCCTTCTCCTCCCTTTCTTCTACCTTCCTTTCCTTCCTTCTCGCCTTCTCTCCCCGACGGCTCCTTTGTTCGGCTGCTGCTGCTGCGGAGGAGGAGGAGGAG
Source organism: Laticauda colubrina (assembly GCA_015471245.1). NCBI lineage: Eukaryota > Metazoa > Chordata > Lepidosauria > Squamata > Elapidae > Laticauda > Laticauda colubrina. Next base: position 9,567,913 of record BLBF01000067.1, read on the forward strand.
GAGGAGGAAGGACCGCGCTGCCGGGCTCGACGGACCGACTGGGCTGGCTCAGCTCCCCGCGCTCCGCAAAGCCGGGCTGCAGCGAGCGAGAGAGGTGGGTGATGTCAGGAGGACCCGGCTTTAAGGCGGGGAGGGGGCGCGGCTGCCCCGCCGCTGCCAATGGAGGCTCGAAGGGGCGGAGCTCGGCCCGGGGAGGGGGCGCCCTGCAGCCGCCTCCCCCCCCCAACCCCCAGACCCGCAAGGGGGGAAGTGGGGAGGGGAAAAGGAGGAGCCAGGTAGGGGCGGGAAGAGCCGGGCTGGGAACGGGGGGGGGGGGGGGCTCCGCAAGGGCTGGAACGCCCTTGCTCAAGGGAGAGGAGGGGGCTCCGGGGCGGGTGTTTGGGGAGGGGGTACAACGACCAGCATCCCCAGCCGCTGGGCAATCTGAGGCTGGGATTTCGGGGCGCTGCCCGCGAAACGGGTGGAGGGGTCGGAATGGAGGGGGGGCCTTTCTGGAGGTCCCGAGCCCCGCGGTCCAGCCCTGTTTTCGGGGGACCCTCGTCCTGCCCCTCCCTCTGCCTTGGAGAAATCCCTTGGCTGCGGCAAACGTTGCCCTGCCGACGGTCAAACCTCCTCCGTCCTCCCCAAATTCTGGGACTGGGGTTTGGATTCCGAGCCAGCCCCAATGGGATCTCTGTTGGGATCTCCCCTTCCTCACCCCACCTGCCCACCCCCTTTCCAAGGCTGCTTGGCTTGGTCTGCAAAAGAGGCAAGAAGGGTGGGATCATCTGATTGGCGCTGGGGAACAGAACACCACCCAGAGATCTTTGGGCTGGGTGCTAAAAAATAAAATAAGATAAACCTGCTTCCCTCCTGCCCTTGATTCTGTAGCCACCAGAATTCACCTTTCCAGGTGTAGCCAAGGAAGTTGTTTCTTGGCTTAGATCAGAGGTCTCCAAACTTGGCAACTTTAAGACTTGTGGACTTCAACTCCCAGAATTCTCCAGCCAGCTAATTCTGGGAGTTGAAGTCCACAAGTCTTAAAGTTGCCAAGTTTGGAGACCCCTGGCTTAAAGGCTGCAATTTAAGTGCTGGGTTGGGTGCCTTTCCACTGGAGAGAACCTCTCCTGATTCCCCAGGAGGCTCTGCACATCTGGATCTCAGCAAAAGTCTATCTTGAAGGACAGATCCGAGCCCAGAATTTTTAATTGTCATGAAACTTGGTTCGCCAGTCATGCTAATGCATCCTGGGCAGGTTTATGCATCATATCAAGCCAGCAATCCAAGCTTGCTAAGTAATCCCAGCAGGAAGCATTAAATTTGGGGTGCCAAGTTTCTTTTGGGTCTTAGCTCCTCCTGTGCATTTAATGGCTCTGCTTATTGGGAATAAGAGTTAGCTCTAGACTGAGAATGGTTTTGTCTCCTAAAAGCTAGAGAAGGAAACTGGATATTTGTTTGTTTTGGTTGTGTGACAATGATTAGCTTTAATGATGGCTACATTAACTTAATTATTCTAGGCCAGTATTTTTTCAAAGTTGCCAACTTTAAGATGGGTGGACTTCAATTCCCAATATCCCACAGCTGGCTGGCTGGGGAATTCTGGGAATTGAAGTCCACACCCATCATAAAACTGGGAGGAAAAAAACAACAACCACCCATCGTCTTAAATACATTTGGCTAGTTTCTGGTTTTATGCATTGTAAGGCTTCAAGCAATTTGATCGATTCCATGGTGGTTCCTGCAACCATGGCTTAGCGTGTTGTTTGAATACATCCATGCCTAATCCTCTTCTCCTTCCTCATCCAACTTTATGCCCCCCTAGTTTCTGTTCCTAAATCCATTGTATTCCTGGCAATCTGCCTAACTTAACTACTTCTGTTGCTCTAAGCTTTGAACTTACTTATTGGGGGTAGGGAGTGAGAAATTAGGAAAGGATGTTTCTGTGAATGGAGTTGGGTGGGGAAACATGATTTCAAATTACTGCATTGCTTTGGCAGAACTATTTTTAACAGGCCACCAATTTCTCCCCTTAAATTGCCAGCCATCTGAAAGAAGGATGCTAATTATCTCAGTAAACTTTGATCTGGAAACCAGACGGTTATCCTTGTTGCCTGGATGAAGGCCAGGTTGCTGTAAAACTGACCTGCAGAAACCCAACATGGATGAAAAACAGCGCAACGTGGATGAAAAACTGGCAAGGTTCAGCTCTAAACCTAAAGTATCCTCCTGTGACAGAGAAATCCGATTTGCTCCTTGCGTTTTTGGGGGGTGGGAGGGAGAGGTGGACAGGAAATCCCACCCTACAGCTTCTATCCCAGGGCAGGAGCTCTGTTGAATTCTGCTGTATAGTGAAGCGTTGGTGCGGTGTTGCGGGTTTTCGGTTCAATGTGAGGAGTGTGAAGGATGTGTGCTTGCGTTTATTTTCATGGTCATGATGTGCACTGAAGATGGTGTTTGGTTTCGCTGTATGAGGTGCAAAGGCAATAAAGAAAACTAAAAAACTAAAGTAGAATAGAATAGAATAGAACATAGAAATCGGGAATGGAATGAAAAAATAGAATAGAATAATGAAAAGAATAGAATAGAGAATAGAATAGTACAGAATAGAATATAGAAATAGGGAATGGAATGAAAGAATAGAATAGAATAATGGAAAGAACAGAATATAGAATAGAATAGAATATAGAAATAGGGAATGGAATGAAACAATAGAATAGAATAGAATAGAATAGAATAGAATGCAGAATAAGAACAGAACAAGGAAAATAGAATAGAATAATTAGAATAGAATAGAATAAAAAATAGAAGAGAATAGAATAGAGAATAGAATGGAATAGAACAGAACAGAATAGAATAGAATAGCAGAGTTGGAAAGGGACCTTGGAGGTCTTCTAGTCCAACCCCCTGCTTAGGAAGGAGACCCTATACCACTTCAGACAAATGGCTGTCCAATCCCTTCTTAAAAACCTCCAGTGATGAAGCACCTACAACTTCTGGAGGCAACTAATTCCTCTAGTTAGATTCCTCTAGTGAGAATTCCTTGTTCTCATGAACAGGAAATTTCTCCTTCTTTCTAGGTTGCTTCTCTCCTTGATTAGTTTCCATCCGTTGCTTCTTCTCCTGCCCTTCAGGGGCTCTGGAAAATAATTTCACCCCCTCTTCTTTTCAAGATGATGTTTATTCCCTCCCACCCATCCACATGCGGCTCCCATGAAGTGGGTCAGATTTATTCTTTTGGACTCCATTCTGCCCCACCTCTCCTGTTCATCCCTCCTTCATCCTCACCCTGATTCTCTTTCTTCTATCCCTGGCTATCCATCCCTCCATTCAGCCTGGACTGTCTGGCCAGTGTTTGGCTACCCTTATCTCTGGTCCCAGCTGGAGAAGCCTTTGTGGTGGGGGGAAATGGCTTGTTTGTCCCTGTTTGAAAACCTCCCTTTCACTTCCCCTTGTTCTCTGCCTACCTCCATCCTTTCCCTCCCTCTGGCTTCTTCGCCCCTCCTGGCCCCATTGAGCTTCCTTTCTCTCCCTCCCCCAGCCAAGCTGTGTCTGCAGAAGGGACCCCAACCGCTTGCAGAAAACCTTCACAGGAAAGGGGGAACCCCTAGGTTTCAACTCCCACCTGCCTCCCCCCACCCCCACCCCCATGCAAAACTGGGGATAAGTTCAGGGGTTGCCAGGTGCTAGCCTGATGCCTAGAAAAGGAGGTGGAAGGTTCCAGAAAGAAGGAAAGGGAGCAGAGAATTCTGAAGCAGGGGGGCCAAAAGAAAACCAAAAACCTGATTTCCCCCCCCCCCCCCCTCTTCCTGTCTTTCTTTTTTCGTTCAGGAATCTTTTGAAATCCAGAAAAGCAGCATTTTCCTTTTCACTCTCTGATGGGAGCTCGGTTGCCGATGAAAGGCTCTGGGTACTCTAGGCGTGCTCAGAGGCACTTTTGCTGCTCAAGTCATTTTGCTGAGATCCCATCTTTTGGGCAAAAGACTTCCTGGGGGACCCCTTTGGCTTTCTGTGGGTGGGGGGGTTCTGGATGCTTGGCTGGAAATTTGATAAGGGAGAGCCTTTGGTTAGGATCAACGCAAGGAAGGGCGTTGGCTCGGGGAACTCTAGGTACGCTCAGAGGTGTCCTTGCTGTCCAGAAGGTGCTCGGGGAACTCTAGGTATGCTCAGGGGCACTCTTGCTGTCCAGATTTATTTTGCTGAGATCCCAACTTTGGGCAAAGGCCATTTCTGTTCCCCATTTGAAGTGAAACTCAATTTAGGTAGCAATTCTGGGCAGGTTTAGCTGAAACCTTTACTCCTGCCGGAAACCTAGCTAGTTGACTCTAATCTCCTGCAGGCTTTTTCAAAGACAAAAAACAAGCAAAGTGCAACTCAGCTCGAGGCTCAATCCAGCTTGAGCTGCCTAACAAAAAAGGGATTTTTATTTTTTTTTGTTCGGGACTCAGATGAAGGTCTCGTGTCCTGAAGTCACTCGATATCCCAACAGGAATTTTGAGCGATTAAGAGACGCTTAGAATTTTGCAGAAAAAATTGTGAGTTGACTGCCTGCTGGCTGGCTAGCTGGTTCATATTTTTATTTTATTTTTTTCAAAACAGCCTGAAACATAACCACATCCTGCTATAGAAGCTGTGGAAGCAGAAATATGCAAAAAATGATAGGTCAGTACTGGAAAAAAAATAAAACAAATGCAACCCATTCATCTGTTGGCTCCACCAGGCTCTTCCTTTTCTGAAATCATTGAGATCTTCAACACAAACAACATAAACAAACACACACACACACAATTCTTTCTTTTCCAGTCCTGCTTCTAATTGTAACTTCTGTGAGCCTCATCCCATATTTTAAGAGGTTCCCAAGAGGGTGTATGTAGTTGCACTAACATACTTATTGCCCCTGTCACACTTTAGTTGTTTTAATTTTGTCTGTCCGCATTTGTACATTTTTGCTTTGAGGAATAAACCAATAAATAAAATAAAAACAAATAAGCATTGATATCTGAGCAGAGAGTACACAGAAAGTATTCATTTTAGGTGAGAAGAGAGCTTTGTGTAATAAAGAAGGGAGATCTTTCTGTTCTTGATGATTCTGTTGTTGCCATTTTTTGTTATTAACTTTAAAACGGTCACTCAGCGAGTCAGGTCCAATGTTGTGACCTTTTGTGGCATGGTTGTTAAACGAATAGCTGCAGTTGTTGAACAAATCAGGTAGTTAAGTGCTTGGGCAGGGGGTTGGACGAGGTGACCTGCAAGGTCCCTTCCAACTCTGTTTATCTGTTATCTGAGTGCTGCAACGGTCATAAATTCATACTGATTGCCAAATGCTTCAATTTTGATCGCAGGGCCATGGGAATCATGCATCAGTTATAAGTATGAATCCTGGTCGTAATTTTGTAACTTTGAACCCATAATTTAAATCCAGGACTCTGTGTAAATCAAATTTAGGAAGAAAGGAACTTCAAACTGTCCCTCCATCTTTCCCTGTCCAGAGACGAGACGTTCCACAGAATAACAACAGAGTTGGAAGGGACCTTGGAGGTCTTCTAGTCCAACCCCCTGCTTTCATAGTGAGTGAGGCTGACAACCTGATATTTGTTGTGTTGAGGCTGGGGGGGGGGGAAGGGCAGGATTTGCAGCCACTTTCAGCAAACAACTCTGCAGATCTTGGCACAACCCTTGAAAATATTGCTATTTGCAGAGATTGTCATTTCCCAACATCCAGAAAGAAAAGAAGAAGGGGAAAAAATTGAGGACAATGAGAGCACAAGAGATTAGTGTCTGTTTCTCAGCCCCCCTCTCCCCCCCCCCCAAAGCCTGGGCAGTGAGAGGCGGCTCAGTCCAGCCACCACTGGGAGAAAGTGGGGGAGGGGAGCCTCGCAAGATGAGGAGACAGAGAAAAAGGCAGTGAAAGCCGAAACCGGTTGGGGGGGGGAAGACTGAGGAGAAACCCCCCCCCCCTTTGGTTTAATAGCCGGCTGGGTTGGCTGCATTGGCGTTGGGTGGAGATGGTGGAGAAAAGCAAGATTTGCAAGCAGAGATTGGCAGCATCTGGCCAGGTCCAGGGATGTTTGAAATACGTGAAACCCAGTATAGAATAGAATAGAATAGAATAGAATATAGAACAGGAATAGAACAAGAATAGGAATAGAACAGGAATAGAATAGAATAGAATAGAATAGAATAGAATAGAATAGAATAGAATAGAATAGAATAGAATAGCACAGCACAGCACAGCACAGCACAGAACAGAACAGAACAGCACAGAACAGAACAGAACAGAACAGAACAGAAGAGAATATAGGAATGGAACAGAATAGAATAGAAATACAGAATAGAAATACAGAATAGAAATACAGAACAGAATAGAAATATAGAATAGAATAGAATAGAATAGAACAGCACAGCACAGCACAGCACAGAACAGAACAGAACAGAACAGAATAGAATATAGGAATGGAATAGAATAGAGTAGAACAAAATAGAAATACAGGATAGAATAGAATAGAATAGAAAACAGAATACAATACAATAGAGAATAGAATATAATAGAATATAGAATAGAATAGAGATACAGAGTAGAATAGAACAGGACAGGACAGGACAGAATTCTTTATTGGCCAAGTGTGATTGGACACACAAGGAATTTGTCTTGGTGCAAATGCTCTCAGTGTACATAAAAAGAAAAGAGACATTTATCAAGAATCATCAGGTACAACACTTAATGATAATCATAGGGAACAATGAGCAATCAAATCATACAAGGAAACAATCAATATAAATTGTAAGGATACAAGCAACAGACTTACAGTCATCCAGTAAGTGGGAGGAGATGGATGATAGGGATGAGAAGATTAATAGCAATAGTAATGCAGACTTTGTAACTGGTTGGACAGTGTTGGGGGAATTATTTGTTTAGCAGAGTTCAGGGAAAAACTCTCCTAGTGCCTGGTTGTTCTGGTGTGCAGGGCTCTATAGTGTCGTTTTGAGGGAAGGAGTTGAAACAGTTGATGTCCAGGATGTGAGGAGTCTGTAAATATTTAAACCAGATGGGGGTCTGGACTGGTTGCCTTCAAGGGCAGTGAGCAAGATTGGCCTGATTTGCGCAGAGAGACAAATATTTGCCCGGTGATTCAGGGCCATTAGGATCTATAAAGGGTTTCCCGGAGAACAGCCAGCAGCTCCTGTTCAAACCCAAGGAGATTATTGGACAGATTAGTCCTGGGGTCAGCCTCCTTCCCCCTCATGGTACTTAAAAGTCTGTGTGTTGGGTGGGGGAGGAGGAGGAGGAGGAAGTTCTTCTTGACTTAATGACCCAACTGTGTGACTTAACGACCGAGCCCAGAATTGCAGTCATTGGGCAAGTCCATCAGGGGATGAAATATGATCTTTCAGCCTTTGTTGTAGGGGGTTATGGTGCAAACGGCCATTAAGCAAAACCCGGCATCATTAACTGAATGCCATGGTTATTAAGCGAATCTATTTTCCTCAAGGGGTGTTTTTTATTGGAAAAAATTGAAAAAAAAATAAGTTAAGGCAGCATATAGACTACAAGCCGGAATTATTTTTTGTTAGGCATAATACTAGAAAAAATATGATAAAGGGAAAGGATATTTAATATTGTGTGTTTTAACAGTGACAAGAATTGTGTTTGCACAATACTGGAAACACCTACAGGAGAAGAAATAATTAAAAAAAAATATTAGACTGTGCAAAAAGGGACAGACTTAACCCTGAAAGTAAAAGAAAAAGAAGACACAGAATATTTTCAAACTTGGGAATTGTTTTAACAATGGTTGGATAATAGAGGTAGAAACTAGGAGTTTAACATTGTTATGTAAACAAATTGACTCAGTCAGCACGCTGTTCACGAAGCACTTATTGTAGATAAAGAAAATATATACAAATGAATTTAAAAAGGGGTGTTTTTTGTTGGAAATGAAGTAAATGTTGGGGTTTTTTTCCCTGACAAAAAAACAGAAAATCAAGTTATATGACCTTGGGATGCTTTAAGAGACCATCGAGGTGAGCTGGTGACTGAGTCCACAATTGATCACAGGACTATAATCAGCTTCAAGAGTTCCTGCTCAGGTGCTTCCCAGTTGTGAAGTCTTTTGTGCTCTCTGATCTCGGTTGTTGGCTTGTTAGATGTTTCACTACCCTACCAAGTAACATCGTCAGGGTGAGAGGGAGTGTGGGGTTGGTTCCCTGTTTGTACACCATAGTTTGTTTTGCCGGTTTTGGTGAGTCTGTGGTCTTTTTTTCCTCTTTACATTGATTAGGGTATTATTTTCTGCTTGATTATTTGTCTGGTGTTAATCCCTGCTCGTCCCTGGTGTTGACTGCTGGAAAGCGGGGGGGGGGGGGGGTGTTCTGGTGTTTTTTGTTTCCTGCTTATCCTTTTTTATTGTCTCTTTTGAATGTATAAATGTGATTTATATGTCAGTTGATAGCTGGTAGGTCTGAATGCCAAGCTTCTAAGAATTCCCTAGTGTTTCGATGTTTTGGCTCAGTCTGGGATATATATGCTCACCCGTTTCCCAGCTGAAACTCGGACTGAGTCTGTCCACGTCTGGCAAGTTTTCATTGAGTCTGCTTGACTGCTAGTTGGGAGTTCATGGAGGAGCTCTGCGTATCTTCTGCTTGCCTGTCCTATTCCACAATTTTAGCCCCGAGCTACAGATATTCCCTTCCTTGAAATCTCTTTTTCCTCTTTTACTACCTAAGGACAGTCTGGGTAATTCAATGCTGCCCCCTAGCAGCCATGGACTGTTTCGATAAACAGCTCCGATAAAGGAGCATAAATAAAGAAGAATATGTGTAGCTCAGGGTTGCAAGGAGGAGTCCTTGATGCTCTCTGAGCCTGGTGGTTTTCTTGCAGAAAACCAGCTGAGGGAACGTTATCAGTGCTGGAAGGGTGTGGGGTTTGTGGAGGGCAGGGGGAGGAGGAGGACTGTGGGCTCCTTGGTGCTCTCTGAGCTTGGCTGGTTCCTTGCAAAAATTTCATTACCCAACTAGACAACATCATCAGTGCTGGAAGGGGTTTGTGAAGAGGAGGAAGAAGATTTTGAGGTCCTTCTCTGAGCTTGGTGGTTTTCTTCCAGACATTTCATGACCTAAACTAGGTAACATCATCAATGCTAGTAAGGAGTGGCATTTGCTCTCAGTTTATATTCTGGTGACTTGTCCTTGCAGTGTTGGTGGGAGTGGACTTACTGGTTCTTTGTTTGGGCTGTTTACTGTTAGCTTGTTTGGCAATCCCTTGATTGGGGTATTGTTTAATTCTCCATTGTTGGTCTGATGTTAATCTTGGTGTTAATCTAGGCTCATCTGGGGTGTTGATTGCTGCTGGTGAGGTGTTTAAACAAACCAAAGAACTTCCAACACATCCTTCAAGCCAATCTCCCTTTTCTTAGAAGCAATCGCCACACGGCCTTGTCCACGCTATGATGTTGAGATTGTAAAAAAGAGGGCCCAGAAGAGCAACAAAGAGGATTAGGGGACTGGAGGCTAAAATATATGAGGAACAGTTGCTGGAATTGGCTGTGTCTAGTTTAATGAAAAGGAGGGCTGGAGTGATATCATAGCAGGGTTCCAATATCCAAGGGTCTACCCCAAAGAAGAGAGAGTCAAGCTATTCTGCAAAGCACCTGAAGGCAGGACGAGAAGCAATAGGTGGAACTCATCAAGGAGAGAAGCAACTTAGAACTAAGGAGAACTATCTTGTAAGCAATTGACAAATTAAAAATAAAATTTGCCTCCAGAAGTTCTGAATGCTGTAATGCTGATAGCTTTTAAGAAGAGACTGGACAGTCATTTGTCTGGAATAGTATCGGGCCGTGATGAATGAATGAATGAATGAATATAACTTTATTATGGTCTTAGACCAGCAATAGACATCACTATTTACAATATACATAAAAATACTGACACATTATACTACATTAATAGTGGATAAAAACATCTGTTAAGAAAATATATGTTCTCAAACAGTTAGGGTCATTCCCTGGTTGATATGAGTGGGGAGCCAATAAGTATGTGTGTAAATATCATTTTCCAAAGTTTGTTCTGTCTCCCAAAATTGTCACAAGTTGACAGCTATAATTCTGCAACCATTTTTTTTCGAGTAGACATTGCAGCAAGACAGAATTTTGCCACTGCCCGCGTAATAGCTGGGTTTGAATCCTGGAGGAGAAAGTCTACATACAAATTGTCTGCCCTCCCTAGTGATCTCTCTAGTAAGGGGAGAATACACAGTGAACTACGTAGGGCCATGATGGTGACATACCATGACAATATGGCATGGCATGCGTACCATAAGTGGCACGCAGAACCATTTGTGTGGGCATGCGAACCCCAGCCAAACTTAGCTGTACTGCAGCCTCAGGAGGCCGATAAACAGGCCTTCTGGAAATGCCGGAAGTGCCGAAACAGGCCCGTTTTTCAGCCTCCGAAGGCTGCAGAGGCTTCCCTCAAGCCCCTGGGAGGGTAAAAATGGCCTCCTCCAGGCTCCAGAGGCCTCCAAGGTCCTTCTCTCAACTCTGCAATTCTTTGGGAATTCATTTCACGTCTCTGGTTGGGATACGTCCAAGCCATCACCTTCGCTTAGAAGAAGGCCTGGCAAAATGAGTCATCATCCTAGGAAGAATTTTCTCCTCGCTGGCCGGTGCCAAGCCAGATAGAAATAAATCTCACTCTCTGTCCAGTGGGAGAAAAAAAAAAAAAAACAATTTGCTGCTTAAGCCTGTCCAGGAAAATTGAAGAACAGAAGGCAGCAAATGAAGTATTATAGAGATGGGGTGGCAGCCAGGAAAAACGGCAAGGGGGGAGGTTTAGTGAATGGATTGGCTGTTTCTCTTGTGTGTCGAAACAGAATTAGAATAACAGAGTTGGAAGGGACCTTGTGGGTCATCTAGTCCAACCCCCCCCCCCCCAAGCAGGAGAATCTACACCATTTCTGATAGATGGCAGTGCAGTCTCTTCTTGAAAGCTTCCAGTGATGAAGCTTTCAACTTCCGAACGCAACTTCTGTTCCATGGATTGATTGTCCTCACTGTCAGAAAATTCCTCCTTATTTCCAGGTTGAATCTCTCCTTGGTCAGTTTCCACCCATTATTCCTTGCCTGGCCTACAAGCACTTTGGAGAACAGCTTCACCCCTTCCTCCTCCCTGTGGCAGCCCCTCAAATATTGGAAGGCAGCTATCCTGCTCTTTCCTAGACTAGCCAGGCCCAGTTCCTGCAACTGTTCTCCACATGTTTTTGTCTCCAATCCCCTCATCATCCTGGTTGCTCTTCTCTGCACTTTTTCTAGAGTCTCAACATCTTTTTTATTGTGTGGTGACCAAAACTGGATGCAGGACTCTCGGTGTGGCCTTACTAAGGCTTTATAGAGTGGTATTAGTACCTCCCTTGATCTGGATTGTATCCCTCTGTTAATGCAATTTAGGATTACGTTAGCATTTTTGGCTGCTGCCGCACACTGTTGGCTCATATTTAATTGGTTTCAATGCATTGCTTCTTGTCCCAATGTTCAGGCACTTTGGAGAATAGATTGACCCCCTCTTCTTTATGGCAACCCCTCAAATATTGGAACCCTGCTATCATGTCACCCCTAGTTCTTCTCTTTGTTAGAGCACCCATACCCAATTCCTGCAAGCACTCATCGTAGCCTTGAAGGTGGAGTTTTGTCCGGAGGCTGTAAAACAGCCTGTGTGTCTGTGATGCAAAGCATCTTCCAACTTTTATTATTCGATGTTCATTTCAGGACAGCAGAAAAAAAACGCAGAGTCGTCGGGCTGCCAAAAAAGCCAACACAGTTCTAGGCTCCATAAACGGGGATAGAATCAAGATCACGGGAAGTGTTGATACCATTTTATAAGGCCTTGGTGAGGCCACACTTGGAATCCTGCATCCAGTTTTGGTTGCCACAATGTAAAAAAGATGTTGAGACTCTGGAAAGAGTGCAGAGAAGAGCAACAAAGGTAATTCGGGGACTGGAAGCTAAAACTTATAAAGAACGGATGCAGGAACTGGGTATGCCTAATTTAATGAAAAGGGGGATTTAGGGAATGACAGGATAGCAATCTTCCAATATTTGAGGGGCTGCCATAAAGAAGAGGGAGTCAAGCTACTCTCCAGAGTCCCTGAAGGGCAGGACAAGAAGCAACGGATGGAAACTAATCCAGGAGAGAAGCAACTTAGAACTAAGGAGAAATTTCCTGAGAGTTAGAACAATTAACCGGCGGAACAACCTGCCTCCAGAGGTTGTGAATGCTGCAGCATTGGAGGTTTTAAAAAGATGTTGGATAACTATTTGTCTGAAGTAGTGTAGGGTTTCCTGCCTAGGGCAGGAGGTTGGACTAAAAGACCTCCAAGGTCCCTTCCAACTCTGTTATTCTATTCTATTCTATTCTATTCTATTCTATTCTATTCTATTCTA
>BLBF01000067.1:9584841-9600667 GCA_015471245.1 Laticauda colubrina
GGAAAGGAAGGAAGAGAAAGAAGAAGGAAGGAAGGAAGGAAAAGAAAGAAAAACAGAGAAAGAGAAAAAGAAAAAGGGAGTGAGGGAAAGGAAGGAAGGAAAGAAAAAGGAAGGAAGAGGGAAGGAGGGAGGAAGAGGGAGAAAGGAAAGAAGGAAGGATAAAGAAAGGAAGGAAAGAGAGAAAGAGAAAGAAAGAAAGAAAGATGTTCCTTGAGGTCCTCTATCGGCCTTGACCCTGAGCAGGACTCGGGAGAGAAGCAGAGCGGGCCAGAGATAGGAAGAGAAAGAGAAGGAACCAAAGGAAAAGAAAGAGGGTTAACTTAATTCAGTCGGAGAGAAGAAGCAGAAGGAAGAAACGAAAGAGAAGGAACGCCCAACCTCCGATGGAAAGTCCCAGAGAAATCAGGAAGGGGGGAGGAAGGAAAAAAAAAAAACACACACACACACTAAGGAACAATATTTTGGCCCAGCCAGATTCCCTTTGGCTGACTTTACCAGAGATTTTGGGGGGCCTCTTGGCTCCTGAAAGCTTTTGAAGGAGGGGGAGAAACTCTGCTCCCCCACTCCACCCCCAGCAGACCCACTGAAAATGCATCGCACATGTTGTTGTCCGCATTCCTGAAATTCTCCACAACTTCCCACTTGCTTTCAACCGGGATGCGTGTGTGTTGGGGGGGGTGGGGGGGAAGACTTGCAAATTGCAACCATTTATGGTGAGGAGAGAATGTCAGACAGACGGCCTGGGTGACCGGGCCGAGGGCAGAAAGTCAGGGAGCTGAATCGATCTGTTGGGGTGACAAGGGGTGCCACCCAAAGAGGAGTGTGTCATCCTTGGCAAGGAAAGGCGTGGTGCCTCGAACAAGCCTGCTGGCGCAGGCCTGGTGTAAAAGCTGGACTGAATGGGTCCAACTCTTGAGAAAATTCTTGAGGGGCAAGGAGAGAAAGTTCTTGGTGGCCCTATGCTTGTGCATAGACCTTGCCCTTCAACATCATGCCTCCTTGCAAGGATGGGAGAAGAACGGGGAGGAAGGAGACTTGAAAAGAAGGACCAGAGAGGACTTCTCAACTGGTGGAGTTGGCCAGTGGGGGGAAATCGACCACTTGATAACCCGGATCAGTGGTGGAAGGGAGCTGTCAGGAGAACATCAGAAAGTTGGCAGGATGAACCTTCTGGTGACACAGATTTCCAAAGACTGAGGCCCACCATGGAAAAGAACCTCTACCGCATTCCAACCAGATGCATTCATCCACGGATGGGATGGGGAAGAGCACATCCAAGGAAGGTCTCAAGGGAGACGTCCATCTCAGTCTGGGAACATCACAAGAACTATCTAGGAGGGCAGCTGATCATGATTTTTCCCATTCTTCTAGTTTGGGTCTTCCAAACACAGCTTCTGTCCATCGAGAGGAGAAGGCCTGGGTGGGGGGGGCAGATGTCCCTGTCCACTCCTGGAGCTGGACTTCTCCTTTAGTTGGGCAAAACTTCCTTTTTAAGAGCCATGTACGAAATTGCACACTCCGGCCAATGGTGAAATGTGGGTTTCTTTGACTCAAGGAGTTTGAGTCAGCTCCACCCTCCAGGCCTCTTGCCGTAACCCTCACATCCAGGGACAACTGGGGGCCTTATACGAAGGCTCTTCCTCTCCCCCCACCCCACCCATCCACGAGGGAAGATGCTGATACGATGACTTTTCAAGGGCCCTCCGATGATGAAACTTTATGATTCATAGGCATGTAAAAAAAAATAAAATGCTGAGATTCCACCCAAAAATGCCTGTCCTGCGCTAGGCCAGTTTTCCAGCTGTTCAGGAAACAGGAAGAACATCTGCCTGGTTGTGTGTCTGGAGTTTTGCTGAACTCAACCACCTGCCAGCTTTGCAAAGCAATGTATTGGGTTTTGTTTTTTTTTTAAATAAAAAAATTTCATTATTATTTTTAAAAAACAAAAAACAACAAATAAAACCATTTTCCAGCTCTGCAATGCATTGGTTGGGTACATATATCTTGTGCGCATAATGATAATATCATACCTTTCTTATTTAATTATATTTCTAACCATTCTAATCAACATTCTATATCATATTATCTAATTATTAGATTATCATTGACAAAGTTATTATCTTTCATAAATATATTTATCGAAGCGATGTATTGTTATAAGAAAGAAAAGAAATAGTAGTACTGTAATTATATACTCGCATTAAGGATTAATTGTAAATATGACATAAAATAAGGATAGAGATAATGACCCATAAAGTGTCAATGACGATATTGTTTTTAATCTATTTCTGACTTTCTCTTTCTACCTCTTTTCCTTTTTTTGTTTCTTTTCTCTTCTATCACATTTGTGTTTGTGCTGTTTGTTTATTGATTTTACAATTAAAATAATTGTTTATTTAAATAATTGTTTATTTTTTTATTAAAAAAAAGTTTATTTAAAAAAAAAAGAAAAAAAAAGAAGGGACCAGTTCTAATCTCCTGGATGTTTAGCTCTTAATTGCTTCCTGCTATTGTGTTTATTTGTGTGTTGTTTACCTGCGGGGCTCAGGTGGGAAGAGGTGATGGGAAGAACTAGATGGGATGGAAACTCATCAAGGAGAGAAGCAGCCTGGAATTACGGGGAAATTTCCTGACAGCGAGGACAATTTGCCTTCAGAAGTTGTGGGCGCTCCATCACGGGAGGCTTTCAAGAGGAGAAATTGGAAAATTATTTGCCTCCTCCTTGAGCAGGGGGTTGGAGTAGAAGACCTCCAGGATCCCTTCCAATTCTGTTACTTGTGGGCAGGACTTATGGGCAACCTCCTCCATTGAGCATCTGAATATTCCATGGGAAGTCTTCAGATCTGGCTCACATAATCAACTTTTTCTTCTCGTGTTCTCTGAGTAGATGAAACGGAATTAAGCCACAGTTTCATCTGGCTCCCAACAGAAGTTACTTCACAACAGACCAAGCGGCCCTTCTCGGTTGACACTATTTCCAAATATGTGCAATACCTGCTCAGAAACGTCCAACCTCTTGTTCTCGGCATAAACCACTTCCTGTGTCATCTGAGAAATGACGGGACAGGGAGAGGCTGTCCCTGAAGTTGGCGTAAAGCAGCTGATTTTGCTCTCTTCCTCTTGCAGAGAAGGGAAACAGAAGCAGAGCAACTGTACGAAAGGGAATCTCTTCGGAGTTTGTCTGGCATCTGCCTCTGATCTCTTTCGATCCCTTTTGCTGCATGGGCCACTGGGATCCCCCCTGGGCTGCAGCCAGCTGTTCTGACCCGAACCTTGTTCCAAGGAAACAAACATGAAATGGAGGTAACAGCAAAACCTTTTAATGATTTCTTATGACTTCCGTTCATTCACGGTTAAAAAAGGCTGTTTCAAACTCATTGTCTCTGATAAGAACGAGCCTTGCCAAGGTGGTGCAAGGCTGCCAAGAACACTAGATAAAGTTGCCAAGAAAGAGTTCAAACACAAAGAGTCTCCAAACACCAACCAAGATACTCCAAACGTCCACAAGGCTTGAGTGTAAAAACTTATTTGCTTCCTGCAAAGAACTCCGGTTTCTCAGCTGGCTTTTATCTCTTAAGGGAGGGGCCATCACCTTGCAGCTTTACTCCCGAGTCGCCCGTGCTCTGCAGCTGCTCTTTCCTTCAAGCAGCCTTGCGTGCACACACACTAGGCACAGGCTCCTCGGGGGCCTCTTCATCACTGCTGCCAGCCTCCACAATCTCCAAAGGCAGCACTTTACTCCCTGATGGTCCTGGCACCATCCATGCATCACACACAGGCCCCTCTTCCGAGTCCTTGCTCTCCGAGACCTCAGCCGCCCACAGCTGTTGCCAGAGAACCACAACACAAGTGCACAAAACGACAATCTGAGAGGGAGCTGCAACAATCTTTGTGTTCTTGAGCAGTGTTGAAGGACGATACATGGATGAGGGAATGGAAGTCTGGTGGTCCTGAATGGAAGGTCACCTACTCTTCGTCCCTTCCTTGAGATCCTTCTGCTTATTCCACCACAAAAACACACAAACGCCAATCCCAATCCCCAAATGGTCGACAAATATGTTTTCAAAAGCTCCTTTGCTCTTTCTATCAGCCTCTTTTTACAACCCTGCAACCAGGGCAACTGAATGGAGCTGGGTGTTTACTGGCCGGATGCCCTTCCTGTCACCGGTGCGTAGTTTCATTCCGTAGATATATTCTCAGTGTGCCCAGAGAGAGAAATATCTGCCCCCACCTAGGATCGAACTCACAGCCTCCTGATTGTGAGGTTGAGAGCTCCATCTCTAGGCCACCGCACCACACTCCTCTGCTCTTCCTATGCTCAAGGGATTTGAGGATTGTCTCCTTTACACCATAAACCAGGACATCGACCTCCTTCCCTGGTTGCCGACATCGGAGATGCCCTGGAAAAGGACCCGCAAGGTTCTTGTGCAAGATGGTGGGGTCACATGGGGAAGTGAGGAGGAAGGAAGTGTGATCAGGAAGCTGAAATGATATCTCAGCTTTTGTATGTGCAAGAGAAGAGGACAGGTTGGTCTCCAAGAGAAAGGAACGAGTGGTGCTATCTTCAGTTTCTACACAGAAGCTTTGGGATAACATTTGGGGTGTGTCCTGGACCCTATTTTATAGAATGCCTTGCTCGATACCCGTGCTTCGCTACGAAACTACGGGGCTGGGCTTAGTTTTTGGGGAGGAAAATAAGGGGAAACAATTCTGCCTCTGCCTACCAGCATCCATTGGTATTCATCTGGATGGTGCCCTGTTAGTGTGTGAGAGAGTTGAGGGCTGTTTGGAAACTGAAACAGTATTTGCTGTGTGAGCAAGGAGAAAGTAAGGAGTCTGGGTGTGGCTTAGCTCCACTACTCTGTCCTAAAGCTCCTTAGTGCTCTGAAACTGAAACTCCTCTGCTTGTGTTTTGCCTTTGGAAGAGATTTCTTTCCAGGTGGGGAAGGGGAGTAGAACTCCTTAGCATCAGAGCATGTTAATAATAATAATAATAATATAGGAAATACTAATGCTCTGATGGTCATTTCAACAGATCCTTCCTTAGTGAGCCCCTAGGAGCCAAGAGGAACATAGAAGCCAAATGTCAAGTGTGTAGGCATTACGGTTCTGGAGATTTTGTGATGATACATGAGAGGTATTTTGCAAGATCGATAGATGGATAGATAGATAGATAGTGTTCTGTATAAAATAGTTTACTCCAAAATCCTAGATTGTGATTGGCTAGAAAAACCGGCATAGGGATTGGTTCACTGGGAACCAATCCAAAAGAGCTGCCAAAAGGCGGCAAAACCAAGTAACTGTCATTGGCTACAAGCCGGCAGGCAAGCCGTATATAAAGGCTGCCGCGCGGCAGGAGCCAAACTGTTCCGTTTTCACTTAACTGTTGAAATAAAGACTTTTACTGTTGGAACCCGGTCTACCTCGCGTTTTTCCGGGCGGAACACTGGTGACGAAGGTGGGATCGTCCTAAAACGTGAAGACTGTGCACGCGGCGAATTGAAATCCAGGCTTGAAGCGATGGCCGGAAATAATGCACCGCCTGCACCCGTCAATCCCAATGAAGAAGATTGGGAATCCTACGTAGACCGTTTCCAAATGTACTTGGAAAGTAACGAGATGGAAGAGATCTCAGACCAGCGTAAGAGGACTGTCTTCTTAACGCATTGTGGACCAACTGTGTTCAAGATGGCCAAGGCATTGGCGAAGCCCAGAGACGTAAAGCAAATGACCTGGCCCGAACTCCAGCGAATGTTGAAGGCTCATTACGCACCAGTGGTGTCAAATCTCATCAAACGGCACGAATTCTACCGAAGGGACCAAAAAGAAGGCGAGACCATCGCTGATTTTGTGGCAGCCCTCCGACAACTGTGGGGAGCATGTGAGTTCCTGAACTTAGATGAAGCCATGCGAGATCGAGTAGTATTGGGTTTAAAAGACTCTAATTTACAAAGTAAATTGCTAAATAAACCCAACATAACTGTGGCTGAAGCAATTGCAGAAGCCACGGCTGCAGAAGCCGCGAAAAAGTCAGTGGCCACCATGAAACAAATGAATGCGAACAACGACGAAACGGGCCTAACCAGAGGGAAGAAGCAATTTCCCGCCATCACACACCATGAAGATTTTGACGAGACATCAGAATCCAGAGAGGAAGATGATGAGGTCCACCGCCTATATGCCAACAAAAAAAGGTGTGAAAAAAGAAACTGGCGGAGGAAGCCACCCTCGAGCCGATTGCAGATTCCTTGCTGCCATCTGCAGAGCTTGTAAGAAAAGGGGACACATCGAGAAGGTCTGTAGGAATCGAAAAAATAACAGCCCTAACAGACGCAATAACTCTCCCCCACAAGCTGAATCGAAACAAGCCGAGAGAAAGTGGGAGCACAACAAACGAGCCAGTAACCGAGAAAAGACCCATCAAACTGTCACTATCGGAAGCGCTCAGACGGAAAGCGGAAAAAAAGTTAAAAATCATCGTAAAAATCGAAGGCAGCCCCTGTGAGATGGAGGTCGATTCAGGGTCTTTCCTGTCAATGGTCTCATGGGACACAATCAGACAACTGGTCCCAAATATCAAACGAGCTCCAGAAACAAAAATTAACCCTGAAGGACTACCAAGGGAATCAAATCCCTGTGGTAGGTCCAGGACATTTCCGAGTCGCTTACAAGCAGCATGTCGAAGTCCTGCCTCTGACAATAGTCGACCGAGACTGACCCAGCCTCCTGGGCATCGAATGGTTCGCACCATTGGGCATCGGGATGACCGGAGTAGACTGGGTGGCCGCAACCGACTGGGAAGAAAACCTGATCCACGAGTTCCAGGACGTTTTTGATGGCTCCCTAGGCAGGTATCGGGGGACCCCAATTTCCTTTAGTTTAGACCCCCAGGTGGCCCCTGGAAGATTAAAGGCCAGACGAGTTCCCTTTGCATTAAAAGCAAAAATAGAGGAACAATTGAATAAATTAATTGACCAAGGGGTTTTGGAACCTGTTGACCATGCTAAATGGGAGACGCCAATAGTAACACCGATTAAACCTGACGGGTCGGTACACATCTGCGGAGACCACAAGGCTACCCTGAACCATGCGCTGCGACAAAGCGCATACCTGGTGCTAGTCGTACAACATTTGCAACACTCACTCGGGGGAGGAAACATTTTTGCTAAACTAGATCTAGCACAAGCTTACCAACAGCTTCCAGTAGACCCCTTAACGGCCGAGGCACAGACAATAGTGACTCACAAAGGGGCATTCAAGTGTAACAGACTCCAGTTTGGAGTGAGTGTGGCCCCAGGTGTTTTCCAAAGCCTCATGGAACGCCTATTAAATGTAATAAAAGGTGTCGTACCATATTTTGACGACGTCCTGATTTCGGCTAAAGATACGACCCAACTAGAAAAAAGACTAAGAAATGTACTAACAAAATTTAGAGAATCTGGTCTGAAAGTTAAAGAAAAATGCTGCTTAATGACTGATCTCGTCGAATTTCTGGGCTACTTAATTGACAGAGAGGGTATACACCCTACTGAAAAAAAAGTCAAAGCCATTAAAGATGCACCACAGCCAAAAAACAAAACGGAATTGCAGGCATTTTTGGGGCCTAATAAATTTCTATAACGTATTCCTCCCCCACAAAGCAACAATAGCGGAACCATAGGTTTGCTGGATAAGAAAACTAATTGGACTTGGGGTCATAGAGAGCAAAAGGCATTCCAGAAAATAAAAAATTTATTCACATCAAACACCGTTCTTATCCAGTTTAGTAACACACTTCCAATGACGGTAACCTGCGACGCCTCACCATGAATGTAACTATAGTCAACTAGACAGAGTTTTATCCTGGACTTGACTTTCTTGGCCTTTAGTGGGAACTTTTGCATCAGTTGACTTTCACTGAGTGTCTTCCAGATGGTGGTTCTTGATAGAAGTTCAAAGAGGCCTGCCTTTTCCAGAGCCTGTTGGCCTTTTGAGGGCCTGGTAGAAGTTGACCTCCAAAAGGAAGATAAAGCTATCAGCCAAAACCAAGGAAGAACTTCAGGGTCACTTTCGATAAATTCATTGAAGTTAATGGGTTAGGTGGAGACTGTCAAATGTCTCTATTTTATTTGCTTAAATTCCCAAAAAGATAAAAGGGGATAAGGGATGTTCTTTCAGTCCAGGAAACTAGATTTTTCTCATGTGGCTTAAATTGGCTAAACCTTCTCCTCCCCTCCTTCCTCCTCCTCCTCTTCCCCACCTCCTCTTCCTCCTCCTTCTTCCCCTCCTTCTCTTCCTCCTCCTCCTGCTCCTCTTTCTCCTCCTCCTTCTCTTCTTGCTCCACCTTCCCCTCCTTCCCCTTCTCCTGCTCCTCTTCCTCCTCCCTCTTCTGCTTCTCCTTCTTTTCCTTCTGCTTCTCCTCCCCCCCTCCTCCTCTTCTTCCTCCCTAACTCCCCCCCAAAAATTTATCTATGCCTGGCCTAGCCCATGATTTTTGCCTTGCCACTTTCCATCTATCTTTAGGACAAAATGGGAGGGTATGAAAAGCAACCACCAAAAACAAGACTCTCCATAATTAGCATCAAAAAGGAAAGGGAAGGAGGATTCGAGTTGCAGAAGAGAGAAACAAGATGCTGAGCCAAGGAAGGAAAAAGAAGAGGTGGAGTTGGATACTGATGCCTTTCTGAGTTCATGAAACATTACATCTGCACCTTCACGCTTCCTAGGAACAGGCGGCTGGATTTAGAAAAAAAGCAAAGAATCGGAATGCTTTCTTCTCCAACTTCCAAAGGCCTACAGCCCCCATCTTTTAGACAGAATCAACATCTAGAGCCATAATACTGTTTGGATTCTTTTAAGTGCCATTTGGACCACTCCACCACAGGAAAAGTTAAGTTGGAGAGAGGGGGGGGGGAGGGAGAGAGACAGAAAGAGGGAGGGAGACACAAACACACACACACACACACACAGAAAAAGAGGGAGGGAGAGAAAGAGGGAGGGGGAAGAGAGACACAGACAGACAGAGAAACAGAGAGACGGAGGGAGAGAGAGGAAGAGAGAGGGAGAGCGCAAGTGCCTTTAGAATTGCAGAAAGTGTTATTGAACGATTGTGTGTACATTTTCTTGCTAATAAAAATAAATAAATAAATAAATAACCTATGTTTCATCTTGGATCAGTTCTAAATTTCCACAGAAGGGGAAATAGTTAACCAGGAATGTCCAGATTCCAAAAAGCTAAACTAAAACTAAACTAAACCCAAATGAAATAAAATATAAACTAAAATGAACTAAACTGTTCATTTTAAGATGTTGATGTTGATGTTTTTGCAGGCTTGCTGGGGATATGATTAACAGATTAATAGACCTTGGAGGGACCTTGGAGGTCATCTAGTCCAATCCCATAGTCAAGCAGGAAAGTCGACACCATTTCAGACCAGCTGTCCAGTCTCTTCTTGAAAGCCTCCAGTGATGGAGCACCTACAGCTTCAGGAGGGAAGCTGTTCCATTGGTTGTCCTGTCAGTAAATTTCTCCTTCGTTCTAAGTTGCTTCTCTCCTTGGTGAGTTTCCATCCATTGCTTCTTTTCTTGCCTTCAGGGGCTTTGGAGAATAGCTTGACTCCCTCTTCTTTGGGGCAGCCCCTCAGATACTGGAAGGCGTCTATCTTGTCCTTCTTTTCCTTAAACTGATTGATTAAAGATGACAATGACGTCCATAGCAGCCCTAATCCTCTGGAGACGAAATCTTTAAACCATTATTGCTATTTTTATTTTATTTGTTTTATTTTTTATTTCTGTTACTTATTTATTTTTAGTTTATTGTATTTTAGTTTATTTCAGCTGAGTTCATTTTAGTTTAGTTTATATTTTATTTTATCTATTTTTTAATTTTATTTTAAGCTTAGCTTAGTTTTTATTTTAAAATGACAGGTAACAGATAATCAGAGTTGGAAGGGACCTTATAGGTCATCTAGTCCAACCCCCCCCCCTTCTGACAGAGGGCAGTCCAATCTCTTCTTGAAAGCCTCCAGTGATGAAGCTGCCACAACTTCTGAAGGCAACTTCTGTTCCATGGGTGGATTGTTCTCACTGTCAGAAACTTTCTCCTTATTTCCAGGTTGAATCTCTCCTTGTTCAGTTTCCATCCATTATTCCTTGTCTGGCCTTCAGGTGCCTTGGAGAATAGCTTGACCCCCTTTCCTCCTCTCTGTGGCAGCCCCTCAAATATTGGAAGATGCTATTCTGTCTGCTCTAGTTCTCCTTTTCTCTAGACTGGCCATGCCCAATTCCTGCAGCTGTTCTTCCTATGTTTTAGCTTCCAGTCCCCTAATCATCCTGGTTGCTCTTCTTTGTACTTTTTGTAGAGTCTCAACATCTTAAAATGAACAGCTTAGTTCATTTTAGTTAATATTTTATTTCGTTTGGGTTTAGTTTAGTTTTAGTTTAGTTTTTTGGAATCTGGGCACTCCTGGCTGACTTTTTTCCTCTTCTGTAGAAAGAGAGGGAGCAAGAGGGTGGGGGAGAGAAAGGGAAGGTGATAAAATTGAGGCCTTGAAGCTTCCAATGCCTACGCCTGCGAGGCCCAGCCGTATCATCCCCAGCAGGGCACAGAACTCTCCTCTCTCCCCGATGATTTAGCCTTGAGCGAGACAGGGAGGAGAAAAACACGCCAGGATCCGGGGATGCAAATCTTCACCCCGCCTGCATACCGGGAGGTCTTACAAAAAGAAGCAGCAGCAGCACTTCTCTGGGGCAAAAGGCCTCCCTTCCCCCCCCCCCCCAAGGTCCAGATGGGAGAGTTTAATGGCAATTACACCAATGGGAGGTTTCCCTGCAATCACACCCTTTTATGGGTTCCTTGACACAGAATTAGATGGTGTTTAGATTGCTTGCCTCGTAGCTAGACAACATCACGTCTTCTGTTCATCCCCTGGTTGACTGGATGGAGAATCCTTTGAGCCAAGGAACAGATAACAGATAATCAGAGTTGGAAGGAACTTTGGAGGTCATCTAGTCCAACCCCCTGCCCAAGCAGGAGAATCTTCACTGTTTCTAACAAATGGCAGTCCAGTCTATTCTTGAAAGCCTCCAGGGATGAAGCTCCCACAACTTCCAAGGGCAGCTTCTGTTCCATGGGTTGTTCTGTCAGAAAGTTTATCCTTATTTCCAGGTTGAATCTTTCCCCTTGTTCAGTTTCCACCCATTATTCCTTGTCTGGCCTTCGGGTGCTTGAGAAAATAGCTTGAGCCCCTCCTCCTCTCTGGGGCAGCCTCTCAAATATTGGAAGGCTGCTCTCCTGTCTCCCCTGGTGCTTCTCGTCCTGCAACTGTCCATCATATGTTTTAGCCTTCAGTCCCCTAAATCATTCTGGTTGTTCTTCTTTGCACTCTTTCTAGAGTCTCAACATATTTTTTATAGTATAGTAACCAAAACTGGATGCAGGACTCTAGGTGTTGTCTTACTAAGGCTTTACAGAGTGGTATTAGTACCTCCCTTGATTTTGATTGTGTCCCTCTGTTAATGCAACTTAAAATTGCGTTGGCTTTTTTGGCTGATGCTGCACATGGCTGGCTCCTATTTACCTGGTTGTCTACTAAGACTCCAAGATCTCTCTCACATTTACTGCTATTGAGCCTGGTTTCACCTAGTCTATATGTGTACTTTTGATTTTTCTTGCCTAAGTGTAAGAAAATTGAAACTTGGCAACTTTAAGACTTGTGGACTTCAAGTCCCAGAATTCTCCAGCCAGCAATTCTGGGAGTTGAAGTTCACAGGTCTTAAAAGTTGCCAAGTTGGGGACCTCTGCTTTTAGCTGTCCTCTGGGTGGGCTGGGAAATGGGGCTAGGCTAGGGTGGCCTTTTCAGGGTGGGGGGTTCCCCCTGGTGGTCTGGGGGGCCACATGACGGGAGCCCACTGGTGGCCCTCTAAGCAGGGCAAAGCAAGAGTTTGCAATTTTTGCTGAGTGTGGGTGTCAGACATGCTTTGTGCATGATGTGCTAAGAAGGACCTCTTGACATTCATGTCCCTCTGATGTGTTGGATTCATGACCTCACTATGGGGCTGCTTCGAGGTTTCTCCCCAGGGCCCTGTTTGCTTTTTCCATCTGTTTTTTCTTTAGCCTGGGCAGTTCGGTCCAGTGGTTAAGGCACCTGGCTAGAAAGCAGGAGATGGTGAGTTCTAGTCCTGTCTCAGGCCCATAATCCAGCTGGGTGACTTTGGGCCAATCAATGGGAAAACTGTGAGTTCTAGTTTCTGTCTTGGCCAGAAAAGCCAACTGGGTGACTTTGGGCCAATCACCAGGAGATAGGGAGTCCTGCCTTAGGCATGAAAGCCAGCTGGGTGGGCTAGTCCCACTCTCAGAACCAAACCTCTGTTGCTTCCCCCCCTTTTTAAAAATCCACCTTCCATCCTACATAGTTCATCCTACATAAGGTCAGCTGCTGCATTTAGCTGAAAAGGGTTGAACTTGGCAAAACTAAGCTAGGTTGCAACTGGCGATGAGGTGGTGAAATTGGGAACTAAAAAAAAGGGAAAAGAAACTCCCTGCCAAACAGGGATCTGGGCAAATCTTTTCTGCATCATTTACGAGAAAGCTTCACTTTCAGGTTCTGAGTTGAGTTTGACTTAAAGGGAATTCACCTTGCAGTTGAAGGAAATGTGGGGGTTGCCTCAAAGTTTCTGGAGAAGCCAAAAACAGCTCTTCATTTTCCTTAACAAGTATGTGATGGAAGGAGAAGGCTGAAGCTAGTGAACCTTACCCAGAACCTTCTAGGCATCTGGTGGTGGCATCTAGATTGAAGATGTCCTGTTTTATGACTTGGCAATAGGAGAGATCAGCTCCCCTTCCCACAAGCAAGCTTAGAAATGACACAGATGTTCCAACTCAGCCCTTGTGCATCCTTCCCAATTCTGCTCCCATGAGGTTCAAGCAAAGGAGAACCTTCTCCAGAGTCCTTTGAAAAAGAAAGAGAAGTGACTCAGGATTTGTCTTGGTCACCCCACAAGTCTGTTGGTTTGGTTTCCCAGCCGGTAAAGTGGGCCCAGCTGGATTGCCTCCCTCTACCCCCAAAGTTCAGCTTTTTACAGAATCATCTGTTCTTTGGTTTAGAAAAGGGAGAACCCCGTTGATATAATTTCAGTTATGAGGGGGCGGGCTGGAATTTCCTAAATGTGTTTGGGTGATTTTGAGCAGAGGTTTAGGCTCTCGGGTAGAGTAGCATCAAGGTGAATGAGCACAAAGGACCACTTATTATTTTGTATCCCGCCTTTTATTATTTTTACAAATAACTCAAGGTGGCAAACGTAGGTGAAGGACCAGGGGAGACATGACAGCAGCCTTCCAATATTTGAGAGGCTGCCCCAGAGAGGAGGAAGGGGTCAAACTATTTTCTAAAGCACCCAAAGGCCAGACGAGGAATAATGGATGGAAACTGATCAAGGAGAGATTCAACCTGGAAATTTTCTGATGGTGAAAATAATCCACTGAAGGAACAGAAGTTGCCTTCAGAAGTTGAAAGCGTCATCACTGGAAGCTTTCAAGAAGAGATTGGACTACCATTTGTCAGAAATGTTGTAGGGTCTCCTGCTTGGGCAGGGGGTTGGACTAGATGACCTACAAGGTCCCTTCCAACTCTGCTTTTCTATTTCTGTTTCTGTTCCTATTCCCTTTCCAGTTCCAATTCTTCAATCTTGGGGGATTCTAGGAGTTGAAGTCCACAAGTCTTAAAAGTTGCCAAATTTGGAGACCCCCTGCACTAGACCAAGCTGGCTGAAGATCAGAGTAGCACAAATGTGATATTGTGTGTCTGTTTCCCTCAACCAGCTGCTTTTCAAAGGAATTACTCCAGTTCCAATCATTTCTAGAATACTGGCTGGAAATCCAATTCCCAACTGTGCAAAGTGATGTATCTGCAAGTCACTGCCCTAAGGGAAGACTCTGCTGGGAAGGAAGGCCTGTTGAACGCAGCCAAATTTACGCCAGGGACTTTACTCATGCATTACTCAGTGTTATCAACTCTGCATTGTTTGCAGGCCGCAACTGATCTAACGGATCATTTTTGTTAAGATGCACCAAAGAGGATTCTGCAAATGAGCTTCTTTTAAGTGAGCATGGCTGAGTTTTTGGCCAGACTTCCTGGTTGCAGAATGGAAGAATCCCTGGAGAACTTCAAGTTGCTTGTGCACACTGGCCCACAACTCATGTCGTCCATTTCCCCTCTCCCCTCCCCCCAGCTGGGCCCCCAAGCTGCAACATTTGGGGACCACTAGGGTAGTGCTATTGGGATTTTGTCTTGCACAAATTGTCAACCCGGCAACCAACTTCAGAAGTTTGCTTCTTTACTGTAATAACTGAATTTATTGCTGGAGATAAAATTCTCCGGGATCCCTTTGCTCCTTTCCATCTGAGCAGAATGAAGCCAGAGATTATTCCTGACCTCTCCTGAGCTTACACAGAGTCTCTTTAGACTTTTTTCACTGGACTCTTTTTTTCCCTATCTGGAGAGTTTTCCAGATAGGGAAGCGTGGACAGAGAGGAAGCCTTTGAAGAAAGCAAACTCTCTTTCTATCATTTCCAATCTCTCTCTCTCTCTCTCTCTCTCTCTCTCTCTCTCTGCGAAATGCCACTCACACATCATCACAAAATCTCCAAAACTGTAAAGCCTACAAAATGACCATCAGAGCATTAGTATTACTAATTACTGGCTTAGTATTTCCATTATTATTATTATTATTATTATTATTATTATTATTTTTATTATTATTATTATTATTATTATTATTCTCTGATGCTAAGGAGTTCTACTCCCCCTCCCCACCTGGAAAGAAATCTCTTCCAAATGCAAAACACAAGCAGAAGAGAGGAGTTTCAGTTTTAGTTTCTCAGCAGCATCAAGCAGCTTTAGCCCAGAACAGTTGAGCTAAGCCACACCCAGGCTCCTTGCTGTCTCCTTCATGCTCACACAAAATATTCTGTCAGTTTTCAAATAGCCCTCACCTCTCTCACACTGACAGGATGCTAGCCAGATGAATACCGATGGATGCTGGGTAGACAGAGGCAGAATTTTTTCCCCTTATTTTCCTCCCCAAAAAACTAAGCCCGACCACATAGTTTCATAGCGAAGCACAGGTATAGAGCTAGCGGTCAGCTAAAAATGACCACCTAAGACAAATGGGAAAGGAATTCACAAGCAACTCAAAGCATAAAGTAGAAAACCAGAAGCCTCTTTTGCAGGGAGATCCCCGAGGGCTGCATTTCATCCCAGCATGACTGCCATGACTTTCTCTTCATGAGAAAGGAACAACAGTGCTGGACATCTCGATAACATAATCATTGATGGAAGCCCACCACATCTGGACATTGGGGGGGGTGTCTTTCCCTCTTGGGGAGGATTGCTCAGGCTTAGTTGGGTCCGGGGTTCAAATCCAGCTTTTTCTGCCAGGAGGGAGGAAGGCATGCCCATCGATGGACTAAAGGCAGACAGCACCTGGGCAACTTTGCTTCTGTTGGTCATGCACCCTAGAGTCCCTCAGGCCTACTTTGAGGGGGCTTCCTCTCAGCCAGGAGCCACAGCCTGTTTTACAAAGAAGCATAGGCATAGAATAGCAAGAGTTGGAAGGGACCTTGGAGGTCATCTAGTCCAACCCCCTGCTTGAGTAGGAGTGTCTATTCCAAATTATTAGCCCCTACCTAGGATCGAACTCATAGCCTCCTGATTGTGAGGCAAGAGTCCTCCTCTAGCATCTCCCCTCCCTCCACCCCTTTATTCCCAGCAATTGGGGGGGGGGGGAAGCCAAAACCCCAACTTCCTTCTTTTAACCGTTGCCAGTTACTCCACACAAAGAAGGATCC
>BLBF01000067.1:9600677-9620783 GCA_015471245.1 Laticauda colubrina
AGGAAGAGGAGGTAAATATGGAGAGGAGGAGGGGGAGAGAAGGGGGGAACCTGGGGGCCCTGGGTGCTTTCTAAGCTGGCTTATTTTCTTGCAGATATTTCAATACCCAAACTAGGGAATATCATCAGGAGCTATTCTGAGTCATGCAACATCTACAAAAAAGCACCCAAGCTCAGAGACCCCCAAGCACCCCATAGTTCTCCTCCTCCTCCTCTCTCCCAAACCCAACTCCCTTCTAGCACTGATGATACCTAGGTTGGGTCACGAAACGGCTGCAAGAAAGCATCCAAGCTCAGAGAGCATCAAGCACCCCATAGTTCTCCTCCTCCTCCTCTCTCCCAAACCTAATTCCCTTCTAGCACTGATGATGATACCTAGGTCACCAAAACGAGCCCACCTCATGGGGGCACCAAGGACCCCTTCATGTCAACCCTCCCCCCAGCCCCAAATATTCTCCTTTCTTGGATCCCAGGTGATCCCATCTCAGAGAGAGAGAGAGAGAGAGAGAGAGAGAGAGAGAGAGAGAGAGAGAGAGAGAGAGAGAGAGAGACCTGAAAAGAAACAAACCAGGAAGAGAGCTGAACTGGCTGCACCAACATCCCTTGCTGGACCCCAAAGATGCTTCCCAAGAGCATCTTTCTTTGGGTCTCTCATCCAAGCAGGGTACCAGTTTTTTTTTTGTTTTTTTTGGGGGGGGGGTCCTACAGCAGCCTCTTTGCAAAGGGGTCCTTCCTTCTTTCCCACCCATCCATCCAATCTACCCATCCATCCACGCTCCTCTGCCTCCCTCTCTCTTCTCTTCTGTCTCTCTCTCTCTCTCTCTTTCTTTCTCTCAAAGGCGAGAAGGAGGAAGGAATCGGGGAGGTTGGGGGGGGGGGGGGAGAACTGCAGCAGCCAGACGGCGAGCGAGCGAGCGAGCGGCGCAACCAATCCGGACGGGCCGTTCCGAAGTTTGCCTTTTATGGCGAGAGCCGCGGCGGCCGGTCCGTATAAAACCCGGCGCGCGGCGGCGGAGCGCGCAGTCGTCAAGGCGCCCCCACGGTCCTCTTTTCTCGCCTTTTTTTTTTTTTATTTTTTGGGTCCCCGGTTGGATCGCTTTTGCGCCCTCCCCACCCCCCCTCTCCGACCCGAAAGGTCTCCGTAAAAGCACCGCCGAGCGCCTTCCGAAGCAGCCGCCCCCCAAAAGGTAAGCCCGGGACCCGAGGGGGCAAAGAAGGGCGAGGAGGAGGAGGAAGGCGCGCACCTGGCTAGGGTTGCAAAGGTGCCGGAGACGCGGGCAATGCTGGGGGGAGAGGCTGGGTGGGGGGGCTCGGCTGCGCCTTTTGCAAGGAGGGGGTCCCACCCACCCTTGTTCCCCGGGTCCCCAGTTTTTTTTTTTTTTGGGGTGGGGGGGTGGGAAGCTGCTCAGCGCTCCGAGGGCTTCTTGGAGAGCGGCGCAAGGGTTTTTGGAGACTCCGCGGATGGGATTTGGGGGTGCCCCGGTCTGCCCAGCCAGGAGGGCCTACGGGGAGGGGGCTCCTGCTGATACTGGGGTGAGGGAAAGAGGGGTCCGGGCGGGGGCAAAGGAAAGAGGTGCAAAGGCGGGGGCTTGCAGGGACCCTTCCCTTCTTAAAACGCTTTGGTGGTTTTGGGGGGCGGCCGGTCTTGAGCCGGGACCCTGGAGAGGGGGGGTGGGGAGAGGCTTGGGAAGCGGCCTCGCAATGCTGGCCTGTCGGGAAGGGGTTGGGCGTTTGGAAGTGGGGTATTCAGCCAGGTGCTGAGTTGGAAGGCGCAGGGCGAGGCGGCTGGGCGCTCTCGGCTTTGCGGGGCCCCGCAGCTTCACGGCTGAAGGTGGGGCGGGACGAGGGGCTTGGAGGTCGCAGCCCCCCCCCCTTGAGTCACAAGCCGGAGGGCTTCTCCCACTCCCAGGCCCGACTGGGCGGAAGGGGGCTTCTGGGGAGGGGGGTTCAGAGCACGTGGGTGGAGAAGGGCGAGTCATCGATCAATCCCAACCGAGTCTGTAGGGAGGGTCTCTTTGTTTCCTGGGTCTGTTGGCTGGAGGGGGGCGGGTTGGGGGCAGGGCTGGACTCCCTGAAGGGGATTTCCTCTCTCTCTTTCCCCCCCCCCCCCCCCCCCCCAGGAAATGCTGCAGTTTTCCCCCCCGGGCCCCCCCTCCTTTTTTTTTTTTTTTTTTTCCCCTTCTCTCGACCCAACAGCTCCAAATGCACGCTGGAAGGTGTCAAAACCGACAAGCGGCTAGTCCTCATTAAACGCGAGGGGAGGAAGGAGCCTCTTATGGATGCGGGTTGGAGGGGATGATATTCTCAGTGCTTTGCTTTTTTTAAAAAAAAAAAAATCAATTCCAGCATACCTTTTGGCTGGAGACAACCTGCTTTGGGTGCTTTTTATCTCCCACCCACCCCTCCTCACCCTGCGCCCGCTTTGGGCCTGGAAATCAATGCTTTTCCTGGGGGGGGGGAGAGGAGGAGGGGGGTTGTTCATCCGGACCTTGCAAATGGAATGCATAGCCTGCCTGTTGATGTGAACCCAGATGGTGCCCCCCCACCCCTCTCTCTTTTGGGGCTGGGGAGGTGTGTTGGGAGGGGGGGAGGGAAGAGAGGAGAGAAAAAAGAAGGGTCTTGTGAGTGTGGGGCAGGACAGCCTCGCGCATGTGGGCGTGCCTCGTCCTGGCTTAAGCTTTTGCAAGAGGCAACCCAGCCCAGGTGGGTGGGTGGGTTGCAATGCCTTAGAAGCCAAAGCTGGTGAGCATGCAGACTGGGGAGGGGGGGGGTCTCCTGCTTAGCTGGACGGTGAGCTGGGGATTAGGCTGGGCTTGGGGGGGGTTTGAGGAGCTGGCCTTTGGGCGTGGCCACAGCCCCTTCCTTGCCGGGCGGGGGCAGAGGAGGAGGAGGGGGGGGCCTGGCTGGTGGGCGGGCAGGGCGTGGCCAAGCGCCAGGGAAGAGAACTGGCTGCCGGCTGCATCTTCGCGATTGCCTTTTATGGTAATAGTGGGAGCCGGCCGCTCGGCTTCCGAAGGCTGCCCGGGAGAGCGCCAGCTGCGCCCTCCAGTGGCCGCATTGGGGAAGAAGGCAGCAAAGCGGAAGTGGGTGGAGCCCTGCCAGCTGAGTTGGGGCTGTTGGCTGTGCCTTCAATGGGTCTTTCTCCCCCCCCCCTCCCCCTTCCCCAATGCCCAGATCTGCCATGGATGATGATATTGCAGCGCTCGTGGTCGACAACGGCTCCGGCATGTGCAAAGCCGGCTTCGCTGGAGACGATGCGCCCAGGGCCGTCTTCCCCTCCATCGTGGGTCGCCCCAGGCATCAGGTACGCCCCCTGCTTCCTTCCGTTTGCAGCTCCTTCTGAGCCAGGGGAGTATGGAAATTAAAGACCTGACAAGTTGCTAGACCTCAAGGTCACCTTTCTTAAGGCTGCTTGGAGAGCAGGTTCACAGCCTTGCAGGTGGAACCTAGGTTTTATCCTGGTTTGGTCCCTGAGTGTTAGCCTGCTTGGTAGGGGGTGGCTTGCCCGTTCTTAGCACATCTCCCCTTGTTTTTGACCTTGACCAGCTTGGCATCCAGGAAAGAAATGGAAGGAAAATCCAAGCAGAGTCACTTATCAAAGCCTGTTTTTTCAGCAAGGTTTCTTGCCCGAGCCATGATTGGTATGGCATTGCCACCCTCTAAACCAAGGATTGCAATTGATACAGGCAGGCTTCATACTGTAGCCTCAGAGCCAAACTTTGAACAAACTACTTTGTGAGCTTATTACTGTGATACCCCAAAGAGACCAGCTCTTTCCTGCCTAAACTGAAGATGGGTGAACTTCGCTTCCTAGAATTTTTCCTGTCATAATTTTGGGAGTTGAAAATTCAGGAATGGTTGGCAGGGGAATTCTGTGAGTTGGAAATCCAGCCATCTTCAAGACATTGAAAAACATCTACTTAAGCCTTGAGGGATACAAGGGCGGTCCCAAGTATGCTTTTTTTTCCCAAAATGCAACTGAAATACTTCCCCCCCCCCCCAAAAAAAAGATGTTTTGCTTCACTTCTAATAATTTTCAAAGGAAAAAAAAACTAGAAAGTCCAGTTCCTTTTTGGGAGGGGGGACAAGCATGACTTGGATTATGAATAATCTCCATAATTAGACAAGGTGCCTGAATGCTTGTCCATCTAAATGTGTGTTTCAACCCAGACCAGCTTTTTGAGCACAACCCGTTGTCAGGATCCACCCCCATTCAAATCCTAAATCAGCTGCATCTCAGAGAAAAGAAAATTGATTTATTAGAATTGTTAGCTGGATGCAGCCGATACTAAAATACATCATTCATTTCCCCCTTGACCCTGGCCTTCTCCCCACCCCCCTGGATGTATATTCTCCAATGGGACACATCCATAGCCAAGAGTCTTCAATCATGCTCTCCAGTAATATTCTTGCACTCCAACAACTTTGGGCTGCCAGGGTGATTACTTAGGCACTTAAGGAATGCACTCCCTTTTTCTGGCAGCTAAAAAGACCAAAGGAGTATCTTTTTAGTTGACAGCTGTATTGGCTTGAGCTGGCCCATCTGCCAAGGGCTTTTATCAACAGGCTGTATGGTTCAAAGTCCTTATTTGATTTCAAAATCTTGTTATTTTCTCTCTTTCCCAGGGTGTGATGGTTGGGATGGGCCAGAAAGACAGCTATGTTGGAGATGAGGCACAGAGCAAGAGGGGCATCCTGACTCTCAAGTACCCCATCGAACATGGCATTGTCACCAATTGGGATGACATGGAGAAGATTTGGCATCACACCTTCTACAATGAGCTCAGAGTCGCCCCAGAAGAACATCCTGTGCTTTTGACAGAAGCTCCCCTGAACCCCAAGGCCAACAGAGAGAAGATGACCCAGGTATGTAATTTGTCACTGCTGTCTGGTCCCTTGCAAAACCTGCCTAGCCTTCTATAATTTTGTTTTTTCTCCTGCCTACAAGAAATACTTAGCAATCTTTTCATTCTCTTTGTTCATCTTTTATTTTTCTCCTTTTTTTTTTTTTACCCTCCCAGCTCTGCAGGATTTTTCTTTTCTGATCTTGAGTGTCTCTTGCTGGATTTCAAAAGGTTTTTATCTGCTCTTTTCAAAATAAAATTAAGTTTTCTCTCTCCTTGTTTGTCTTGTGAGCATCACCGCTTCTTCTTTCTCAGTCACTCACTCTCTTTTCTGTGTCTCCCTTCCCAAACTAACTTGCTCTTGAGTGATTTCTGTCCTGTTTCTCTCACCTGGTGAAATTTGCAAAATTTTGAAATACGCAAATAAGGGATGAGGAGGAAGGGGTGTGACTTGCCTTAACACCTGGGAGGAAGGTTTGTATGTGTCCCAAGCATGCATTGAATTCTCCGGGTGTGTGTTCTGCGCATGACGTTCAATGGGGCCTTCTGTTAGCCAAGGTCTTCATCGCAGCCGTCTCTTTTCCCTCCCCCAACCTAGATCATGTTTGAGACCTTCAACACCCCAGCCATGTACGTTGCCATCCAGGCTGTGCTCTCCCTGTACGCCTCTGGCCGTACCACCGGCATTGTGATGGACTCTGGTGATGGTGTCACCCACACTGTGCCCATCTATGAAGGTTATGCCTTGCCCCACGCCATCCTCCGTCTGGACCTGGCTGGCCGCGACTTGACCGACTACCTCATGAAGATCTTGACTGAGAGAGGCTACAGCTTCACCACCACAGCTGAGCGGGAAATTGTGCGTGACATCAAGGAGAAGCTGTGCTACGTTGCCCTGGACTTTGAGCAAGAGATGGCCACTGCCGCGTCCAGTTCCTCTCTGGAGAAGAGTTACGAGCTGCCTGACGGGCAAGTCATCACCATTGGCAATGAGCGGTTCAGGTGCCCAGAAGCTCTCTTCCAGCCTTCTTTCTTGGGTAAGTCCTGAAGGACCACTTATCTTCAAGTCAAACTTTGGTGGGAGAGCCTCTTGAAGGGAAGGTGGGTGGGGTTTTTTGGTATCCCAGTTTTTATCTTCATAGAGGGCATCTTCTCTTGGCAGGCATGGAGTCTTGTGGCATCCATGAAACTACCTTTAACTCCATCATGAAGTGTGACGTTGACATCCGTAAGGATCTCTATGCCAACACTGTCCTCTCTGGGGGCACCACCATGTACCCTGGCATCGCCGACCGGATGCAGAAGGAAATCACCGCGCTGGCACCCAGCACAATGAAAATCAAGGTGAGACTTGGAGCTTGAACAACTTGGCGATGGGGAGCCAGGTTGAGTGTGGTCCTTGTATAAGCTTTGGAACATTGTGGATATATGCCCCAAGTGACAAACTTGGGTTAGCAACCACAACTTTTGCATCCCTCTTAACTGGGGAAAACCTTGCGTTGTCCTCATTGGGTGGCCAAGCGGGTTGGTAGGTTTGGGTCAAGAATTGGGATCGGGGGTGATGGTTTGCCCGCTCCCCTTAACTTTAACTAGGTACATTGGATGGTGCAGTGGCCTAGAGGTGTGGAGTTCTCACCTCATAATCCAGAGGCTATGAGTTCGATGCTAGTAGAAGCAGATATTTCTCTCTCTGGGTACAATGAGAGTATATCTGCTGAATATTACTCTGCATTGGTGACAGGAAGGGCATCTGGCCAGTAATCACTCAGCTCCATTCAGTTGCTCAGACCTCCACCCCACAAGGGATTACAGAGTCATTAAAAGGAGAAAAAAAAAGTGATTGGATCTTGAGGGACCAGTAACTTGATTCAGCTTTAGTTCTAATTGCTTCCTCTTATCTTCTTCCAGATCATTGCCCCACCTGAGCGTAAATACTCTGTCTGGATCGGAGGCTCCATTCTGGCCTCTTTGTCCACCTTCCAGCAAATGTGGATCAGCAAGCAGGAATATGATGAATCCGGACCATCCATCGTCCACCGCAAATGCTTCTAAAGCAGGACTCAGTTACCACAATAGCATTTTTTTCCTCTTTTTTTGACAAAATAATAATTCTCCCCCCCTCCTCCCCATAACTTGCGCATAAGCGAAAAAGTTTTGAGATTTGGCATGGCTTATTTGTTTATTTGGCGCTTGACTCAGGATATCAAAACTGGAACGGTGAGAAAAAAGGTTTTGACGGCGGAAGCCTTTATTAAAAACAAAAATGCAAAAAAAAAAAAGTTTTGGAGCGAACACTCCCTCTCTCCAACCCCTTCCCTCCCCACCGATCTCCCCCTCCCCCCCAGTTCTGCGGTGCATCTGAAGACTTCGATTGTATGTGTGTTGTTGTTTCTTTTTTTGAAAACAATAGTCATTCCAAATAATCGTATAAAAATGCATTGAGAGGAAGTTAAACCGGCCTCTGTGAAGGCAGCAGCCCAGCTCTTTCTGAAGAGCAGAAAAACAAGATTGCCAAGGTTTATTAATTCTATTTTTTTTTATAGAAAGTATTAGCTTTGTCTGTGAATCATGATTCAAGTGTCTCTTGTCTCTTGCGCCTTAAAACAAAACTTAAAAAAAAAAAAATAGCCACACTTGATCGTCATCTTTTGGGGTTTTTTTTAGATTATTTTGGGTCAGGTCCAAAAAAATATAGAAAATTGAACGGGCTGCGGGTGTTTCTCTTCGTCCCAATGAAACACGTGAAGGGTTTTACAGTCTCCCCTCCTTTTGTGTCCCCTTCCCAACTTCCCAGAGGGAAAGCACCATTGCACCCTTTTAATGCCAGTATGTGTAAGGGGTTACCAGGGCAAGAGGGGGAGGGGCAAGCAAAACTGTATACACTGACTCAAAAAAGAAAAATCCCAGTTTCAAATAAAGATGCACAACCATAACTCTGGATTGTTTTGGTGGTTTTTATCAAGTCAGCAGGAAGGGTATCGTTCAACATTTTGAATTGGTGGACACGAGGTTGGTGAGGTTGAAAAGTTGGCAGAAGTTAGACTACCCAGGTCCTTTGGAGAATCTATTTCCTTACATCAAGACTGCTTTCCAAAGCTCCCTTTTAGCAGGAGTGTTCAGCCTTGTTAACTTTGGTGGACTTCAATTCCCACCCAGAATTTCCCAAACACCAACATGGTTAGGAAATTATGGGAGTTTAAAAAGTCCACAAGTCTTAAAAGTTGCCAAGGTGGGAGAACCCAGCTTTCAAGGATGCATTTACTCCAAATAGATGGGGACTTAGAGAAGATCTTCATGTTACAATGGAGCCAAAACCCTGATTTGGACCACCAATAGCTTATGTTGGCTCTTGCTTTCTTTTTAAGATGGCCTGCGAATGGAATATTACTGGTTTTTATCCCTCTAATTATTGTGTAAGTGTAACTCAAGGCAGCAAACTGAAAACTGATTTTGAAGCCTGGTGATTTGAAGATGGGTGGACTTCAACTCCCCAGAATTCCTCCTTCAATAATCCTGGGAGTTGAAATCCATGTATGGCAGGCTGGGAAATTGTAGATAAAGAACATCTTAAAAAGTGGAAAAAAATAAAACACTTCTAGAAGCAGGAAAATAGAGGAAAATCAGCAATTCCTGTGTTTATTACAGTTTCAATTGTTTATCTCCTACGCAATATATAGATTATTCTCTATGCAAAAAGTTCTGCAGCAGACCTAAGGGTCTGCTACAATTCCATCAAACAGATTAGGACAGAACATAATTTTCACAGGAGATAATAAAAAACCATAGCTTGCAAGAGCCAGTGGTGGCATCCTCACAACGCATGGTGTCCAATACAATATCAATTATTTTAGCCATTCTTATCTACTACAGGATGAAAACACATGTTTAGAACCAATAGGGTCCTAAGCCATGTTTTTCAAACTTTGCAGTTGAAGATGGATGTGATGATGATTCATCATCATCTCATGATTCCCCTTGCCAGAATTCTGGGAAACTCATGCAAGGCATTGATGGAGAAATTCTGAGTTGCAGTCTGGATGCTGGAGGAGGAACTGGGAGTTGAGGCCCATGTATGTGGGGGAGGGGGGACTCTGGGGAGTTGGAAGTTCACCCATCTTCAAGTTCCCAACTTCGAAAAACAGATGTGGGAGTCCCAAAGGTGCTTTTTCCAGAGGAAACGGGACTTTCTTGTTTGGAAGTCCAGTTGCCTCTTGAAAAAGCACATTTGGGACAACTATGACCTGGATTTTGGTCACCACGCTATAAAAAAGATGTTGAGACTCTTAAAGTGTGCAGAGAAGAGCAACCAGGGTGATTTGGGGACTACAGACTAAAACACATGAAGAACAGTTGCAGGAACTGGGCCTGGCTAGTCTAGGGAAGAGAAGGACAATGATAGCAGTATTCCAAAATTTGAGGGGCTGCCACAGTGAGGAGGAGGGAGTCAAGCTATTCTCCAAGGCACCTGAAGGCCAGACAAGGAACAATGGATGGAAGCTGAAGAATGAGATTCAACCTGGAAATAAGGAGAAACTTTCTGACTGAGAACAATCAACCCATGGAACAGAAGTTGCCTTTGGAAGTTGTGGGAGCTTCATTCCTGGAGGCTTTCAAGAAGAGATTGGACTGCCATTTGTCTGAAATGGTGTAGGGTCTCCTGCTTGAGCAAAGGGGTTGGACGAGAAATCGGGGGTCTCCAACCTTGGCAATTTTAAGACTTTTGTGGACTTCAACTCCCAGAATTCCTCAGCCAACAAAGCTGGCTGAAGAATTCTGAGAGTTGATGTGTACAAGTCTTAAAGTTGCCAAGGCTGGAGACCTCTGGATTAGATGAGCTACCAGATCCCTTCCAACACTGTATTTCTATGCCTTCTATGGATGACTGGACAACCTCCCAGGACAGATGTGGGAGTAACCCAAAAGGCTTTAAAATGGCAATTGCACAAGCTTGGAGACCCCCAAGCTTGAGGTCAGGATTTGTGCAGACCCCCCCTTCTGACCCATAAGTGCAACGGCAGGGGGAAACACCCCCCCCCCCATTCAAATGCACGAGTTCATGAGGAGGGTCCCCTCCAGGTTGGGAAAACCCCGTGCTGTGTTGTGTGATGGGAACATTCCCGCTTGCATAGGAGGCCACGCCCATCATGGCGGCGCCTCATCCAAGATGGCGGCCTTAAAGCGCTCCTCGGGAGAGCGGACGTGACGTCACGGCGCGCCGGACGTCTCGCGTCGATTCGGTGTGCCGGCTGAAGGGAAAGCCGTATGAGGCAAGGAGACACGGAGGAGGGCGAGCGTCTTAGCTGGATCGGACGGGGGTCTTTTCCAGACCATGGCCTCCTCCACCGGTGAGGTAAGCCCCACTCTCCAAAGAGGCCTCGCCCTTGGGACCGAGGGCCTCGCCTTCCCCGCGAGCCTCGGCGTCTCCATGGCAACCCCCTGACTCGCAGGGCACGTCTGAACCCGGGAAGACGCGTGTCAGGGCAGGAGGTGCCTCGTCCGGGGGTGGTGGTGGTTTCCTTTGGCAGCCGAAGACGCGATTTTGGCTGGGCCTGACGTCGGGGGGTCTTATTTTTGGCAAAGGGGCCCTGTGGCATTGGACGGCCATGAACGGGGGAGGGGGGGCTTCGGGGGCTCGTGGTTTTTGCAGATCAGTGGATGTTGAGTGACAGTCTGGTCCCCTTCCAGATGTGCTGGAAACCCCCCCCCCCTCCTTATAACCTCCCACCAGCTGTTTGGGTCTTGCATTTTAAAGCAGGGCTTTCAAGGCAGCCTTAAGGGGACTCTCTCCCCCATCATCCACAGCCTGCCTGGACAGTCGGTCTTGCCTTGCCTTCCTCGTCCAAGTTGCTGAAGGGTTCTTCAGGTAGGCAAATGAAAGAGAGGAAATGCACGGCAAGGAAGGACTGGAGAGTCAGGTAAACATACAAGAGACGATGATGACTATGACTATTATTACTATTACTACTACTATTTTATTGGTTAATTTTCCATTTGATTCACAGTCTGAACCTGGTAAAAACTTAACAGTTCAAGTCCTAACCGAGGACCTAAGAACTGTTAAGGTAGATTATTATTATTATTGGTTAATCTTTAGTGATATTCACAGCCTTTGGGGCTGGTTGATAGCTCAACAGCTCAAGTCTTAACCAAGGACCTAGGAACTGTTGTTGTTGTTGTTATTATTATTATTATTATTGAAAAGGGTATTAATCTGGCGATCCAGTTTGGTTGTAGTAGTGGTGAAGGCTGGAAGCCAAGAGATCATGAATTCTAGTCTCACTTTAGGCACAAAGTCAGAGCTGAAGTAGCTTCTTGGATGAGAAGCGAAATGTCTTCAAAGAAAAACCATTTCTCTTGTGCACACACACACACAAAAAGCATCTTAAGGACAACCAGGAGCTGGAGGACTGAGAATCTCCATAGACACAAAGCCAGCTGGTTGACCTTGGGCCAGTCACTCTTCGTCCTAAGAAGGAGGCAGTGACAAATCACTTTCTAAATCTTGCCAAGGACACTGCAGGGCTAGTCGAGGTGGTCATTAGGAGTCAACACAAAAGCCCCACAGAAAAGCATAATATGTGTAATATCTTTACACACATAGCACCTGAGGAGAAAAGGAAGCAGCCACCTTGGAAGTGGACAGTTAACTGAAAAGGGTAGTGTAGTGATTGCCTCCCCCTTGCTTCAATACCCCTGCCATCGTTTATCTTTAATTGATTTTGTTGTAATTTCATGGCTTGATTTTTTAGCCGTTCTAAGTCATTGAGCCTTGGCTAGCATGCAAGTTTAATGAATGATTATTCTGGAAGCCTTCAGGATAAGATGCAGGCACAATACTTGGGGTTCCTATATGTCCATTACTCTCTACTCTAGGCAGCATTCAGCCTTTGGTGCTGAATTTTGAAACAGTTTCTTTCTGTGCTGTTTCAATGGCTCCTAAAATAGTGTTGTCTCTGTTCCTTGACCAATTGTGTCATTAAATCATCCCCCAAGCTGTCTTTTCAGTGTAAAAATGATACCGCGACACTTCTCAGTTGATTGAGTCCCTTGAGGGATCGGATGGATTCCTTCCCCAGCTTTTCATTTCTACTTTTGTGACTTCTCTGAGTCCTTGTTTTTCTCTTGCAGGACGTAATCAGCAAGGAGAACCGGGAGGAGAATATCGGCATGAACTTGATGGAGTTTTCGGATGAAATCCTTTTGCACATCTTGCGATACACTCCCGTGTCGGATCTTGTCTTGAATGTCCGAAGCGTCTGTCGGAAACTTTCCACTCTTAGTCTTGACAAAAGCCTCACTCACACCGTGATCCTGCATAAAGATTACCAGGTGAGCAGGGGCTGTCAAAGACAATCCAGAATTAGGAGGATGCTGGATGAATTGGGTACTTAAAAAACTTGAGTTTTACTCAGTGGATCTCTTTGGAACATGCCAGGACTTTGTAGCAAGAAGAGACCGAAGATGTCACTTTAAAAAGATCTTCCTTCCTTCCTTGGAAAAAAATAATAAGGGAGACATATCCTACTTTAGAAGGATATAAGGAAAAATACTAATTGATTTTCTTTCGAGTTGTCCTAAATTCATAATTCAGCATTAATGTAATCCTTTTGTCTCCTTATACTGCCTCTTAGTTTTGTTCAATTTGGTGGCCAAGCTATTAGTTGATCCAATTACTTGGAGACCACCATCCCACGACCATGCCACAGATTGGAATCTTGTCCTTCACAGGATGACATAGCCCCCCTTACCCCCCCAGTCTAAAGCCATTTTCCCTGCTTGAAAAAGCAAGTTTTTGCCAACCTGTTGCTCCTGTTGCGATGAAGCTGCCCAGGATCCTTAAAAGGTTGCAATCCAGACTTATCCAGAGAACATTAGTTGGTCAAAGCTGGCTGTGAGAAACTGGTCTGTGTCTTATTTCCCTTTTCAGGCTTAAAGGAAACTCCTGTGGTATCTATTAAGGCATTAAGTGAGAAACCAAGAGACTCTGAGTTCTAGTACTGCCATAGGCATGAAAGCCAGCCAAATGTCTTTGGGCCAGTCACTCAGTTTCAGCCCCTCTTATTGTGGGGAAAAAAACAGGAGGAAGGAGAACAGTGTGTGATCGCATTAATTTATTTACAAAAATAATAAAGGTGGGGTATAAATAAATGAATACATAGAATAAATGCACCTTGTTTGCTTTGAGGAGATTTCCAGCTGCCTCTTAACATCACAGGTGGCCTTTGGGTAGGGAAGATTGAGGTGTTTTCCTTCCACTAGAATCAGCGGCGGTTATTCGGCATTCTCTTCCATATAGCTTCTCTAGGACTTGCCCACGATCATAAATTTCAGCGTTTCAGTCTTCAGTCCTTGAAAGGACGTGCATGAGTTGTCAATAAAGCTAAGTCTGGCCTAACCAGGATCCTTTGATCTCTTGAACTCCGTTTCTACGCAGGTGGACAAAGACAAAGTGAAACAGCTGATGAAGGAGATTGGAAAAGAGATCCATGAGCTGGACATGACCGGCTGTTACTGGTTGCCCGGCTCGACCGTCGATCAGGTGACCCGCTGCAAGAACCTGGTGAAGCTGAACCTCTCCGGCTGCCACCTTACCTCCCTCCGCCTTTCGAGGATGCTCTCGGCCCTGCAGCACCTCCGCTCATTGGCCATCGACGTGAACCCCGGGTTCGACGCCTCCCACCTGAGCAGCGAGTGCAAGGCCACCCTGAGCCGGGTGCTGGAGTTGAAGCAGACCCTCTACACGCCCTCCTACGGGGTGGTCCCCTGCTGCACCAGC
Organism: Laticauda colubrina; assembly: GCA_015471245.1. Taxonomy (NCBI): domain Eukaryota; kingdom Metazoa; phylum Chordata; class Lepidosauria; order Squamata; family Elapidae; genus Laticauda; species Laticauda colubrina. The sequence continues at coordinate 9,614,297 of BLBF01000067.1, forward strand.
CTGGAGAAGCTGCTGCTGTACTTTGAGATCCTCGATCGGTCCCGGGAGGGGCTGATCATCTCCGGACAGCTGATGGTAGGGGAGAGCAACGTGCCCCATTACCAGAACCTACGGGTCTTTTACGCCAGGTTAGCGCCTGGCCCGGTCAATCAGGAAGTGGTGAGGCTGTACTTGGCCGTTCTGAGTGACCGGACGCCCGAAAAGCTCCACGCTTTCCTCATCTCTGCCCCGGGTGGGTTTGCTCAGAGCTGCGCCGTTAAAAACCTCTTGGATTCCATGGCCAGGAATGTGACTCTGGACGCCCTTCAGCTGCCTCGTTCCTGGATGAACGGCTCCAGCCTCCTGCAGCACCTGAAGTTCAGCAACCCTTTCTACTTCAGCTTCAGCCGCTGCAGTTTGTCTGGTGGGCAGTTCGTCCAGCGGGTGCTGAACAGCGGCAGGGACTTGAGTGGCTTGGTGGGCTTGAACCTGAGTGGCTGCGTCCACTGCCTGTCACCCGATTCCCTGCTGCGGAAAGCGGAGGACGATATTGACAGTGGGATCGCCGAAACTCTGGTGGACACCTGCCGCAACTTGAAGCATCTCAACCTCTCTGCCGCCCACCACCACAGCCCGGAAGGCCTGGGGAAGCACCTGTGCCAGGTCCTGGCACGCCTGAGGGGCCTCCTCTCGCTGGCGTTGCCGGTTTGCGCCGTGGCCAATGTAGCTGCCACCCTGCTGACGGCCGACAAGCCTTCGGTGCAGCCAGTGGCTCACTCGGTCTCTCAAGGGCTTGGGAAGAAGGTCCGGATCGGAGTGCAGGCGTATCCCAGGAACTGCTTGGAGCAGAGCGTCCCCAGGCTGCCCTCCTCCGTCTTTTGGACTCTCTTGGAGAACCTCCCGTTTCTGGAAAAGCTGGAGCTGATCGGCTCCAGTTTTTCCTCTGCCATGCCCCGCAACGAGCCGGCCATCAGGAACTCCCTGCCTCCCTGCAGCCGGGCACAGCATATTGGGGATGCTGAGGTGGCTGCCATTGGCCAGCTGGCCTTCCTGCAAAGCCTCACCTTGGCCCAGTTGCCCAATATGCTCACGGGCTACGGGCTCGTAAACATTGGGGTGCAGTGCCAGCACCTGCGAGCACTCTCCTTGGCCAACCTGGGCCTGATGGGGAAAGTGATGTACGTCTCGGCTCTGGTGGACATGCTGAAGCACTGCAGGTGTCTGCAAGATCTCAGGTGAGAGAGCCCAGCAGCTTTCCCCCCCTGTTTTAGCCCCCAGGGGTCCTTCTGGGTCATTGTCCCAAAGGAAGCTAAAATATAGGAAGAATGGTTGCAGGATTTGGGTTCGGCTGGTCTAGAGAAAAGAAGGACTAGCGGGGACACGATGGCATTATTCCAGTATTTGAGAGGCTGCTCCAAAGAGGAGGGGGTCCAACTTGTTTTCCAAAGTTGAAAAACCAGCTTCTATCTCAGGGCAGTAGCTCTCTTGAATCCTACTGTATAGGGCAACATTCATGCAATATCAGGGGTTTTCAATTCAATTTATAGAATGTGAAGGGTGTGTGTTTGTGTTTATTTTCATAGTCATAATGTGCACCGAAGATGGTAATTTAATTTCACCGTATGAGGTGCAATGACAATAAAGTAAACTAAAAGTAAAACAAGAAACAATGGGTGGAAACCAAGGAGAGAAGCAGCCTGGAATTAAGGAGAAACTTCCTAACTGTGAGAACAATCAACCAGTGGAACAGTGTGCTACCAGAAGTTGTAGGTGCTCCATCCCTGGAGGTCTTTAAGAAAAGAGTGAGCAGCCAAATGGCATAGGTTCTCCTGCTTGAGCAGGGGAGTGGACAAGAAGACCTCCAAGGTCCTTTCCAGCTCTCTTCTATTCTCTAGTTCTACAGCTGCTTTTCAAAAGGCTACTGGACTTTCTTGGCTGTTTTTTTTCCTCCCCTTCTTGAAAACCTTTCACTTCTCATCCAAGAAGTTTCTTCAGAAGAAGTTTCCCAAATGAGAAGCGAAATGTTTTCAAGGAGAAAAAAAACCCAAAACCAAGGAAATCCAGTTGCCTTTTGAAAACCACCCTGGGGATAACCACAACCTGGATGTTTGAGAACCTCCATAGGCTTCTCTATCATTCCCTGGGAGAAGAAAAGGCTTTTTTTCCCAGCTTCACCAGCCTCTTGAGTCCCCTTCCCTTGAAGTCTTCCAGCCACTCTTGAGGAGAGCTGGGCTTCAAACATTTTAGCAACAGATTCTCTGCCCGGTTGCTGGGTGGGTGTGGCCTAGTCGGCCTCCTGCACCATGGCGGGGGCGGGGCATTTTTGCCCTTCCCGGGCTCCTGAGGCTTTCCTCAAGCCTCCAGGAGAGCGAAAACTGCTTCCCTGGGCTCCGGAGGCTCTCTGGAAGCCAGAAACAGGCCCATTTCTGGCCTTCTCAAACTTCCAGGAGGCCCGTTGTTCACCCTCCAGGATCCTCCATGCACGCCCTGCATCCAAAATAGGTCACATGGGACTGTGGGGAGGGGTGGGCAGGGCCAGCCAGGAGTGGGACTTGGGGGCTTTCCAAATTGCGCAGAATCTTAGCTAGGGGCTCTCCCAAACCCCCAAGAGCCCACCCCTGCGGTCTTGAGGTGTGAAATAGGTGTGGTCCAGGATAGGCAGAAAGCCCCCCCTTAAGCTCTTGCCCTTCTTGCTGAGGGTAGAGTTTCTTCCTGAGGACGAGGGAACCCTCCCCCAAGCAAAACGGGGCAGCGTGTCTGATGCAGCCACCTGGGGATCATCTGAGCTGTTTCTCTCTCTCTTCCACCTCTATAAATGTTTACCTGGCTTCCGAGAAACCTTGGAAAAAAGTAATTTTAATCGGGAATCTTCAGACGATGGAGCAACATCTGGTGGATCAAGCAGGAAATTACAAGATGGGATTTTTTTCCCCCAGCCCTGCTCCCTTGTTGAAGACAATGGCTGCAAAGTCCCCCTCAACTGATTTCCACCCTCTCCCCCCAATACCAGAGTTATCAAGGTTGAGAAGCACTAAACTAGGTCAGGGGTCTCCAACCTCGATAACTTTAAGCTTGGCAGATCCGCCAGGCTTAAAGTTGCCAAGATTGGAAACCCCTGAACTAGGTGGTCCATCTGGTCCCTTCCAACTCAATTCATGGGTGGCCAGGGAATTCTGGGAGTCGAACTCCACCCACCTTCAAGCCACTTTAGAGAATGGCAGATGGAAGCGCCAACCTGCACATTTAATATAGATGCACACGAATGATAACTATTTGAGTTGCAACCGGGATGGATGGCCGCCTGCTCCACCCTACCCAGAGTTTCCTCCCCTCTGAACAGTTGCTAAATGAACTGTTGTAAGTTGAGGACTACCCGTAATGGAGGCTCAACTTCTGGATCCTTTTTTGGGGGGGATGGGGAGTGAAAGCTTCCCGTGGATGAATTCAGTTAAGGCAGGCCTACCGCTTCTCCAGTTTCTTGGAGGATCTGCTCAAGCTCTCTCTCCAACTTCCTCCTCCCTCACAGGCTCGAACAGCCCTACTTCCACGCCAACGCCCAGTTCTTCCACGCCCTCAGCTTCTGCTCCTCCCTGCAGCGACTCTGCATCATCTCCCGGAGTGGGACGCTACAGTCCGACGCCGTGATGTCCTTCATGGCTGCCTGCCACCAAGTGATCATGTGTCACATGTTCGTAGGGGAGTCTCTCACCCTTTGCAAAAACCTGCAGCAGACCCTCATACGGAGGTGAGTGCCAGGAATCTTAACCAGGTTTTCCTCCTTGCATGTTCTTGTTGGTGTCGTTAATCAGGACAGTGTAGTTTTTAAGAGGCAAACATGACGATTCAGCTTCTTTCCAAACAGTTCCTTCTTCGTTTGCCTTAACTCGGGTGTCAAACTCAAGGCCCCTAGGATTTGATTTGACCCGTTCTGTAAAATGTAAGGGCCCGGTCTACCCAGTGCAAAGAGGGAACATGCCAGCAGTTTGGGGAGCGGTGTCAAGCTGGCGATGCCCACCCAGTCGGCCTCGCCTAGTGAGTGGTAATGTCAGGTGTGGCTCCATTCAAAATCCAAGAAAGAAAGCCATAGCAGTAGCAGTAGCACTTGGATTTATATACTGCTTCCCAGTGCTTTACAGCCCTCTCTAAGCGGTTTACAGAGTCAGCCTTATTGCCCTCCCCCCCAAACAATCTGGGTCTCATTGTACCCACCTTGGAAGGACGGAAGGCTGAGTCAACCTGGAGCCAGTCAGGATCGAACTCCAGGCAGTGGGCAGAGTTAGCCTGAAATTCTGCATTGTAACAAATGTGCCACTATGCCTGTCTGCCTCCCGCCCTCCCGAAGCAATAGCAGACTTATATACCACTTTACAGTGCTTTTGCAGTCCTCTCTAATGGTTTACAGAGTCAGCCTCTTACCCCCAATAATCTGGCCCCTCATTTTACCAAACTTGGGATGGAAGACTGAGTTAATAGCAATAGCAATTGCCCTTAGACTTATATATCGCTTCCCAGTGCTTTTCAGCCCTCTCTAAGTGGTTTACAGAGTCAGCCTTTTGCCCCCAATAATCGGGCTCCTTATTTTACCCACCTCAGAAGGATGGAAGGCTCAGTCAACTTTGAGCCTGGTGAGATTCGAACTGCCAAATTGCAGGCAGCCAGCAGTCAGCAGAAGTAGCCCTGCAGGACTGCACTCTGACCCACTGTGCCACAGAGGCTCATATTAGACTCCATTTTTATAGAGAAAAGGACTTTTACTGAATATGAAGAGGTAGCAACAGGAGAAATACAAGATCTGAGGCAAATAGGCGTGGAAATTACATATAGAACGTTATCCCAAGTCCCCACCTCACCCCAACAATTCAAACAGGACATCCAATCTCAGGTGTGTGAAATGCCATGTGGGGGTACGTCTTCAAGTGGCGTCTCAAGATACCTGGTATGCCAAGATGGTTGACCTTGGCCTAGAGAAGATAAGTGGCTGCATTTGCGCAGTAAGCAGGAAAGCAACCCAACATTTACAGTTCACACAACTTCAACCTCCAGCACCTTTCCCCCCACGATGCCCAATTATTCCTCCCCTGTCCCCATACCTATGGCAGCTAGAAAGAGTCAAGCAGAAGAAGAAATCTTGGAGACTGACAGGTGTCAAACTGGCCACGCCCACCCAGTTGGTCACACACTCCCTCCCTCCCTCCCAGATCAACTACAGCTCTGATGTGGCCGTCAATGAAATTGAGTTAAATTTAACTTAACTTTATGAGTGTCCAATCTTTGGCTTGTGGACTTTAATATTCTGGGGAATTCTGGGAGTTGAAGTCCAAGAGTCTTCAAGCTGTCAAGGTTGGACATGCCTGCCTGCCTGCCTCAACTAAATTCATCCACAGGGAGTTTTCCTACCCCACCCCAAAAAAGATCCAGAAGTTGCATCTCCATTATAGGTAGTCCTCAACTTACAAACATTTCATTTAGCGACTGTTCAAGGTCACAACGGGCACTGAAAAAAGGGACTTATGACCATTTTTCACACATTTCTAGCATCCCCTCAGTCACCTGATCAAAAATTCAGACTCTTGGCAATGGTTTTATATTTATGAGAGTTGCAGTGTCCAGAGGTCACGTGAACTGACCTTCTGAGAAGGCAAGTGAATGAGGAAGCCTGATTCACTTAACAATGTTATTAACAAATGAAGTCATTCACTTAATCACTGTGGCAGGAAAACCCAGAGATGCTGGCAGGAAACCAGCTTTATGAGCCACAGTGGCACATGGTTAGAGTGCAGTACTGCAGGCTCCTTCTGCTGACTGTCAGCTGCCTGCAATTTGGCAGTTTGAATCTCACCAGGCTCAAGATTGACTCAGCCTTCTAAGGTTAGTCAAATGAGGATCCAGACTGTTGGGGGCAAGAGGCTGACTCTGTAAACTGCTTAGAGAAGGCTGGAAAAACACTGTGAAGTGGAATATAAGTCTACTATTGCTTGGGAAGGAAGGGAGGGAGGGAGGGAGGGAGGGAGGGAGGAAGGGAGGGAAGGCAGGCAGGCAGGTATAGTAACACATTTCTTACAATGCAGCGATGCAGGCTAACACTACCCACTGCCCAGAATTCAATCCTGACTGGCTCCAGGTTGACTCAGCCTTCCGTCCTTCTGAGGTGGGTAAAATGAGGACCCAGATTGTTGGCAATACGCTGACTCTGTAAACTGCTTAGAGAGGGCTGGGAAGTGGCATATAAGTCTTCAGTGCAATTGCTAAACGTTTCACTTAGCCACATAAACTTTGGGCTCAATTCTGTCCGTAAGTCGGGAACTATATTCATTCCTTCACCTGCCCAACGTCTTGTAACGGCACTGCTCTAAATTGGAATCTCCTTCCCATGTTGTGTTATCCTCTCTGTAGCCACCAGATCTGTAGCTGTTCTCTTCCGCGTTCCTAATTCTGATTCTTTAAAATTTATATATATATAATATATATTTATATATGTTTTATATATATATATGTGTGTGTGTGTGTG
>BLBF01000067.1:9620793-9631066 GCA_015471245.1 Laticauda colubrina
AAGAGAGCAGAATTCAATAGACTGGGTTTGTCTCTAAGCGTGTGTGTGTGTGTGTGTATGTATATATATAGATAGATAGATAGACAGATAAATAGATAAATAGATAGATAAATAGAGAGACTTAAATACACACACACACACACACACACACACACACACACACACACACACACGCTTAGAGATATTTTCTCCCAGTAGCTCTTTGGAACAAAAAAGAAAAGTTGTAAGCAGCTAAGTGCTTTCAGTGGGGTGACAGATGACAGCTGGGACAATACTCTATGCAGAGATATTGTATGCAGCATCCCTGCCAGAAGTAACATTCAGGGCAGGCTTTTCCTGTGTTTCTTTAAAACAGCCACCCGAGCCATTTTTCTGAGGCCTGTTTGAAAAGCACAAAGCAGAAAGAGGGCAGAATGCGGTTTTTCCACTTTTCTCAGCTAGGAGGGGTGAGGAGGGGCTGGAGTTAAATGAAAACCTCCACAGGGGGTGAGCTTGCCTGTGGGTCCTTTTGTGTGGCAGTGAATTTAGGTTGTGTAAAAAGGGAGATTAGGAAAGAGGCTGTCAGAGGGGGCTAATCCTCACGACTATATTCAGCAGCCAGGCCCAAGAGAAACCCATTATTTTTGGGCTAGCCTCCAGGGCTGGGCTTGATGCTACCCGACAGTGGTCTTTTCCTGCAAAGGCCTTCCCCAGCCTTACCTGAACATGGCAGAGGTGGTTATGGGCTCTTCGAGTGATGGTCGGTTTGATCTATATCCCTGTTTCTCAACCTCAGCCCCCGGGGGATTGTGGGAGTTGAGGTTCTTTTATACATCTTAAAGTTGAGAAACTTTGTATACCAGCCTTCGTCGAAGGCAGGGTACATTACACTCCTTCCTTGCATATTTTTCCCCCACAACGACCCTGTGAGGTGGGATGGACTGAGAGACAGGGATTGGTTTAGAGTGGGATCGCCAACCTTTTGGACCTCAGGGACCACCAAACTCATAATTTTAAATTCAGAGGGTACCAGAGACCCTAGGAAAATCTGCAAAAAAGTCTGCAGAAAAATCCCCCACCCCATTTTCCTACCGATCGATAGTTCTTTATTTGGGATCGCAGGACACCGTCTCCAGCTCTGTTCTCTGGGGGGAGGGAGAGAGAGAGAGACTTTTGACTTCATGCAAGGAAAGCAGCAAAAGCCTTTCTTTCTCTCTCCCAAATTCAGCCAGAAATGAGTCTTTGCCAGCGCAGCCTCTTGGAGCAGGAGGCCTTGCAGGGTCCCAAAGACTCATTTCTGGTGGAGTTTGGGGGAGAGAAAGAAAGACTTCTGCTTCTTTCCTTGTGCGCAGCCAAAAACAGAAGAAGGAAGAAGCGGAAAGAAGCAGCCCAGTGGCCAGGCCAGATGTGTGGAATGAGTGGGGCAAGTTTCCCCCCTCTGCCCTTTCCCCCCTCCCCTCACTACCTCATGTTATTTGCAGTGCAAGCGACACAAGCCTTGTGTTCCCGGGCAGCCTGGATTAATTGCTTTGGGGGTGACATTTCTCTGTGGACCACCAAAATTTTCACACCAACCACCAGTGGTCCCCAGCCCACCAGTTGGCGACCACTGGTTTAGAGCACCCAATGAGCTTCTGTTCGGAGAGGAGACTTGAATCTGGGTCTCGCTGATGTCATCTTAACCATTATACCAGGGATCTCCAGCCTTGGCATCTTTAAGACTTGGGGACTTCAACTCCCAGAATTCTGCAGCCAGCCATGTTCTCTACATTACGCCACACTTTTGGGGGGAGGAGGAAAACAGGGTTTCCTTAGCTCATCTGACTAAGAATTTTGAGTCGCGTCAGCTAAACAGAAGTTCATGGCAGTGCTGAGATTCCCATCCCATGCTAAGCCAACATTTGCCCAAACCACATTATGATCTTCTGCATAGCGAGAACCAGACCGGAGAGTCGTCTCTTTATCTGGTGATGTTCTTTGGAATGAACCTATTATTTTGCTTGTTGTGTTGTAGACTTTGTCACTCTGCTTGTGAGAGGGTTCGCTTCAAGGTGCTGGGACTGGGATGTGCTTTGTTTGGTTGTAGCATTGTGCCAAGCACTGGTCACTTGGTTTGTGAATCCTGGTTTATAGTGAGCACACAACTCACCATAATCACATCTTGCGTGGTACAGATGACCACACAACTACATTATTGTCAAAAGCTTGGGCAGTCACTGACGCAGATAAAGGTCTTCTCACCGTTTTTAACTTGTTTGTGTTCTTCTAAAATGTACCCTTAAATTTGGCACGGTCTTAATTCATTGAAAGTTTTATTTCCACAAAGAGGATGAGATGAGTAATAATCTCTATATAAAAGTGAAATGCCAAATTACAAAATGATTACAAAATCTCCAGAACTGTAAAGCCTACAAACTTGAAATTTGACCCGTTTGTTCCTCTTGGCTCCTAAGGGCTCACTAAGAAAGGGTTTTTCGAAATCACCATCAGAGTATTAGTATTTCCTATATTATTATCATTATTATTGTTATTGTTATTATTGTTGTTATTATTATTGCTGTTATTATTATTATTAATGTGCTCTGATGCTAAGGAGTACTACTCCCCCTCCCCACCTGGAAAGAAATCTTTTCCAAATGCAAAACACAGGCAGAGGAGAGGAGTTTCAGTTCAGAGCACCAAGCATCTTTAATACAGAACAGTTGAGCTAAGCCACACACAGGCTCCTTGCTGTCTCCTTCTTGCTCATGCAGCAAATACCGCTTCAGTTTCCAAACAGACCTCAAGTCTCTCACACACTGACAGAACGCTAGCCAGATGAATACCGATGGATGCTGGTAGGCAGAGGCAGAATTCCCCCCCCCTTCTTCTTATTTCCCCCCCAAAAAACTGAGCCCGACCACATAGTGTTGTCGTGAATCATGGGTATTGAGCAAGTAATGGAATATGAATGTGATGCATAAGAGGTGCATGGGATAATGCAAGATCAAATTGCTGCTTATGAGCACCAATCATAAACTGGGAGTTCTCTTCCTTAAGGTTACACAGTTCTCACCATGGCTGCTTCGCCAAACCATGTTCTAAATGAGCCAGGGTTTCTCCACCGCTAAATACCAAGTGGGTTTTCATTTGCTTCACTATCGAGCCTTTGTGCTGATTCGAAAAGTGTTTTCCTTGAACGAAGGGCGGCTTGGCAAACCCCTCCCTATGGCACCTCCAGGCAGGTGAGGTCCTGTTCTATGCCACACCTGTAGCTGCAGAGCCAGGCTGTCTTGAGTTTTCCCCCTAGGTGGAGCTGTGGCCGTTCCTTACAACATCCCCCACCATCCTGTCTGTACAAATCCTGCCCCCTCCCTCCCTCCCTCCCTCCCTCCCATTCTGCAGGAAAAAGTGGTTATCACCTTGGGTCCTTTCCCTTCCCCCCCTCCTTCCCTCTCTCCCCCCACTGCAGGAGCAACACCAAGCAAAGAATTTCAACAACGGAGCTACTACCAGGAGCTACTACCACTTTTAAGCGTGCAAGCGCTTAAAAGAAAAACCACACACACCCAGCTTTCTACTCATTATCGAAGGAGCTGGGGAAAACAGGGCAACCTTAAAAGAAATGTTTATCTCTCTTTGGACTTTCATCATGCATTTCTCCTCTCCTCCCCTAACCCCTGGTTATATATCGAGCATTTGTCTTGCTCCTGAAATGCTAGTCTTTCCAAGGGCGGGAGGATGGGAGAACGAAGAGAGGATTTTGAGGAGCAAATCCAGTAGCCCTCTCCTCCCTCTCTCCCTCCCTTTCTATTTCCTCTCCTCTCTCTCCCTCTTTCTCTCTCCCTCCCTCCCTCCCTCCCTCTCCCTCTCTTTCCTCCCCTCCCTTTCTCCCTCTCTTCCTCCCCTCCCTCTCTCTCTCCTCTCCTCCCTCTCCCTCTTTCTCCTCCCACTCTCTCTGCTTCTCTCCTCTCTCCCTCCCCCTCTCTCCTCCTCTCCTCCCTTCCTCCCTGCCTCTCTCTCCCTCTCTCTCATCTTAAAATCCATACATCTTCAAGCTGCCAAGGTTCAGAAACACTGATCTGTGTGATTGCTAAGACTTGACAGCGACTTAAGACTTAATTAAGACTTAATGATCCGTACAGCATCAGAATAAAGCTGGAAGGGATCTTGGAGGTCTTCTAGTCCAACCCCCCTCCCCCCTGCTCACATAGGAGAACCCTATACCATTTCAGATAGGTGGCTATTCAATCTTTTCTTGAAAATCTCCAGTGATGAGCTCCCACAACTTCTGAACTGGTTCCACTGGTTAATTGTCTTCACTGTTAGAAACTTTCTCCTTATTTCCAGGTTGAATCTCTCCTTGTTCAGTTTCCATCCATTATTCCTTGTCTGGCCTTCAGGTGCCTTGGAGAATAGCTTGACCCCCTTTCCTCCTCTCTGTGGCAGCCCCTCAAATATTGGAAGATGCTATTCTGTCTGCCCTAGTTCTCCTTTTCTCTAGACTGGCCATGCCCAATTCCTGCAGCTGTTCTTCCTATGTTTTAGTCTCCGAGCCTTTAATCATCCCAGTTGCTCTTCTCTGCAATTGTTTCCCCAGTCGTTAGGTATTCAGAGGAATTTTTCCTTATCCCTTCTCAAAGTTCCTCCACTCCTGTCATTGTCGTAAACAGTTCCTCCAGTTTTCTCCCTTCACACACACACACACCCATGCCCAGAGCAGCTATCGCACCCTTGAAATATTTATCTTCCTTCTTCCCCTACCCCAACCCCCATCCACTCCCTTTAATTGTCGTTTAGTCAAGCTTAAATATTTAATTTTGCTCTTCTTTTCTTCTTCTCCCTTTCTACTTAGAGCTGGTTCCTCCAGCTCATTAATCACCATCAGTGCCTCTTCTCTGAAATGGCCTCCCTCTGGTTTGGCAGCCTCTTTCCAGCAGGACCCTCAAGCAATACTCGGCTTTTTAATCCTTGGTAGGGGGTGGGTTTCAGCCTCAAATTCTGGGTCACAGGTAGGAGTTGCACCTCTGGGGACAAAGGCTGGGCGTCCAGGTATTAATGGCCGGAACTTGCTTGTCTCCAGAACTCAAGTGAGATTGGAAACAGGAACAAGTGTTATTTTTAGTTTTTTATTAATAGGACTGGTTTTTTTATGCCTTGCCAGTCGGTGACAAATGCATGTGCATAAAGAATTCTTCTTTAAGAATTCTTGTTGTAAAAGGAAGCACGCTGCTCTGGAATGGTGTCTTTCTTGGACTAGGAGACCTCAAAAGGTCCCTTCCAACACCCATTCCATATTCCATATTCTATTCTGCATTCTTGTTGTATTCTGCATTCTATTCTATTTATTCTGCATTTTGTTGTGTTCTGCAGTCTATTCTATTCTATATATTCTATTCTATATTTTGTTTATTCTGCATTCTGTTGTATTCTGCATTCTATTCTGTTCTCTATTCTATTCTCTATTTATTCTGCATTCTGTTGTATTCTGCATTCTATTCTATTCTATATTCTATATTTTATATTCTATATCCTATCCTATTCTATATTTTATATTCTGTTCTATTTATTCTACATTCTGTTGTATTCTGCATTTCTATTCTTATCTCTATTCTATTCCATATTCTATATCCTATTCTATTTATTCTGTATTCTGTTTGTTCTATTCTGTATTTCTATTCTATTCTATTCTGTCCTATTCTCTATTCTATTCTATTCTCTATTCTATTCTATTCTCTATTCTATTCCCATCCCCTTCCATTCCATTCCATGTACAGGTAGTCCTCAATTTACAACAGTTTCTTTAGTGACTGTTCAAAGTTGCAACAGCACTGAAAAATGGGACTCACAACCGTTTTTCACAGTTCCAACCGTGGCAGCCATCCCCATAGTCACATGATCAAAATTCAAACACTTGGCAACTGACTCCTCTATTTATAAATGAATATAAATGCAAGTCAGCTGCCAGGCGTCCACATTTGGATCATGTGACTATGGGAGATGCTGCAGTGGTCGGAAGTGTGAAAAACGATTGTAACAAGTCCTTTTTCTTTTAGTGCCGTTGTAAATTTGAACTGTCATTAAGCGAACTGTTGTAAAGTCGTGGGCTACCTATACATGCTATTTAGAATAGAATAGAATAGAATAGAATAGAATAGAATAGAATAGAATAGTTGGAAGGGACCTTGGAGGTCATCTAGTCCAACTCCCTTCTCAGGCAGGAAACACTAAACCATTTCTGACAGAAGGGAGTCCAATCTCTTCTTGAAAGCCTCCAGGGATGAAGCTCCCACAACTTCCAAAGGCACCTTTTGTTCCATGGGTTTATTGTTCTCACTGTCAGAAAGTTTTTCTTTATTTCCAGGTTGAATCTCTCCTGGGTCAGTTTCCATCCATTATTCCTTGTCTGGCCTTCAGGTGCTTTGAAAAATAACTTGACCCCCTTCCTCCTCTCTGGGGCAGCCCCTTAGATATTGGAAGACTGCTCTTCTGTCTCCCCTGGTCCTTCTCTTCCCTAGACCAGTTATGCCCAGTTCCTGCAACCGTTCATCGTATGTTTAAGCCTCCAGTCCCCTCATCATCCTGGTTGCTCTTCTCTGCACTCTTTCCAGAGTCTCAGCATCTTTTTTATAATACAATGACCAAAACTGCAAGCAGTATTCCAAGTGTGGTCTCACCAAGCCTTACAAAGTGGTATTAATACTTCACGTGATTTGGTGGCTATGTGTGTGTGTGAGAGAGAGATACCCAGAGACCTGCCTTCTTCTCTCTTCCCTAACAATTCAACCAAAAACATTTGACCAGCTGTCAATAAACACCAAAATAAAATCACTACAGTTTAAAAACATCAGTGGAAAGCAATGCTTTTAGAAGAGAGAGGGGTGGGTGTCTTTAATGGGTCTGGGGGAGGGGGAAAGACAAGAGCCAGTATCTTTAGCAGCTTTTACCATCAGTTGCTTGGTCCCAAAGGTGCTTTTTTTCCCCCAAAAGGTAACTGGGCTTTCTTGTTTTTTTTCCCTTTCCTTTTTTTGCTTTTGCTTCTCGTCCAAGAAGCTTCTTCAGTTGAGAAGCTGTCTGAGAATCTCCACTGAGATTCAGTTGCTTTGGTTATTATTATTATTTTTGAATGTGTCTGTGTGTGGCTATGTGTGAATTATAACATCCAGGGCCCCCTTCGCATTCTCAAATGAATGCATCCCCAAGCCCAAAGAGTAGAGTGTCTTCTGCCAGTGGCCATAGTTTGATAAATAAGTAAAATAAACAATAGTTAGAAGTGTGCAGATTCTAAATTTGGCTGCAGCTCCACAGGTGCTGATGAAGTGATGAAGTAAGGAGGTTTTTTTTACTCAGGCTACAAGTAAAAGTTGCATAGGGCATCATGGGAGGAAAAGCATTGGGCCTCGGGGTGGAGCTTGTCTTGAAAATAGCAAATCTTCCCCCCCCCAAAAAAAGCAGGTCCCATCTTCCCCTTCTTCAGCCTTCCTCCTCCTCCTCCTGTTTCCTATTCTGCTTCTTTCTTCTTTTTTAAATTTTTCCTCCTCCGTTCCTACTCCCACCGCTTCTCCTGTTTCCTATTCCTTCTCTTTTTCCTCTTCTATTTTCTTCTATTTTGCCTCCTTCTCCTTTCTTCTCCTTCTTTCCTATTCCTTCTCTTTCTCCTCTTCTTTCTTCCAGTTTGCCTCTTCCTCCACCTTCCTCCTTTTTCTTATTCTTCCTCCTCCTCCTTATTACTCCTCCTCCTCTTTCTTATTCCTCCTCCTCTTCATCTCTTCCTCCTCCTCTTTCTTATTCTTCCTGTTCCTCTCTTCCTCCTCCTCTTTCTTATTCCTCCTCCTCTCCTTATTCCTCCCCTTCGTCTCCTCCTCCTCCTTCTTATTCTTCCTCCCCTCCTTTTTATTCCTCCTCCTCTTCGTCTCTTCCTCCTCCTCTTTCTTATTCCTCCTCCTCCTGGTGACCTTGAAAAGGCTGTGCCACTGGCGATGAGATGAGCCTCTTGTTGGCACACGAGCTGCCAAGCCCGCTTTGCTTGCCTAAGCATGTCTGCTGGCTGGGCTCCTCACCTCCGATGATCATCACATGGAGGGCTTAATGCAGTGAATCCCTGAAGATCTCCTTCCAGTGCTCATTGTCTGTTTGGCTTCCTCCTTGACTCAGCCTGCCAACATGAATGAATAATCAATGGCCAGGCTGCTTTCTTGGCTGTGTGTGCATTCCTGGAGGGCAATGTGAGTCTGCTCTGGGGAGGGAGAGGGAGAGGGAGAGGGAGAGCAGGTCCTTCCCGATTCTCCTACCTCTCCACCCCCAAACCTTTGGGGCCGATTCCATCAAACCACATCTTCCCTTCTGAATGATTCTGAAAGGCTATGGATCCCCATTTTCCCCCCTCTTTCCCCAGAGAGACTCTTGCTTTGCAATCTGGAAGTCAAAGCTTTGCAGGGTGGCTTTAAAAAAAAGAAGCAGCAGCAGCTTCTCGGTGATTTGCAACTGACGCACTCCGAAGACCATGCTCCAGTGCTCAATATATAGCCAGAAGAATAAGGATTATGGAAATGAACCTGGGGTGCAGTCATGCCAAGGCACAAGCCAGTAGCATCCTCAGCTCTGCAAAAATAAAATAAAAAATCCAATGGGGTGTCGCAGCCCTGGAAGTGCTGGGCTGTGGTGTGATCAGCACTGAGCCTGTGTGTGTGTGTGTGTGTGTGTGTGTGTCAGAGAAAGAGGGAGGGAGGGAGGGAGAAAGAAAAGGGGGAGAGAGGAGAGAGAAAGGGAGGGAGAGAAAGAGGGAGGGAGAGGGGGAAGAGAAAGCAAGGGAGGGAGAGGGAGAAAGTGGGAGAGATAGAGAAGGAGAGAAAGAAAGGGAGGGAGAAAGAGTGGGGAGAGAAAGCAAGAAAGAGGAAGAGAGGGAGAAAGTGGGAGAGAGGAAGCGGGAGGGAGGGAAAAAGGGAGAGAGTGAAGAGAGAGGAGAGGGAGAAAGAAAGAAAGGGAGGGAGAAAGAGTGGCGGGAGAAAGGGAGAGAGGGAGAAAAAGGGAAAGAGGAGAGGGAGAAAGAAAGGGAGGGAAAGAGTGGGGAGAGAAAGGGAGAAAGGAAGAGAGGGAGAGGGAGAAAGCGGGGGAGAGAGAGAGAGAAAGGGAGAGGGAGGGAGGGAGGGAGGGAGAAGGGAGAGAAAGGAGAGAGAGAGACAGAAAGGAGGGGAGGGAGGGATTTCAGACCCTAAGGCCTAATCTGTCTCTCCTTCCCAGTTACTTATGGAGATGAAATGCAGAATGGAAGGCGGAGAGGGGCTGCGTGTGTCGTGTCCCCCCCCCTTCTTTAACCTCCTTAGGGGAAGGAGAGGCAGGATGGAAAGCGGAATCCAGGCATACACAACCTGCCTGCAAAGCCCCCCTGGAAGAGAAGGGGGTGGGGGGTGGGCGGTCCCAACACAGAGAAGGAGCCCAAGGGGACCCTCCTAGCAGTCTTCCCATACTTGGGGGGGGGGCGCGGCTGTCACAGAGAAGAGGGGGTTGATTTACTCTCCAAGGGACCCGAAGGCAGGACAAGGAGCAACCAGTGGAAGCTTGCTAAACCGAGATCCAATCGAGAGCAATCTCAGCTTACAGCATCTCTCTCATGTAGTGACCGCCGAAAGTCACAATGGGACCCGAAAAAAGTGGGTTACGGCCGGTTTTCCCACAGTGGCAAACCTTTGCAGCCTCAAAATCCAGACGCTTGGCACCCGACTCATACTTATGACGGCTGCTGTGTCCCCAAGGTCAAGCCACCCCCTTTTGCAACCTCCTTCCGACAAGCAAAGGCAACGGATTCGCTTAAACCACCATATTGACTAGCTTTAACAGCTGCGGTGATTCACTTTAGCAACTGTGGCTGGAAAAGGTCATAAAATGGGGCAAAACACACACAGACGCCACTCAACAAACGGCATGCTTACCAAACGGAAATCTTAGACTCCGTTGTGGTCATAAGTCAAGGACCAGCAGTCAGAAGAAATCACCTGACGGGGAGAACAGTCAGTCAGTCAGACAGCTGGCCTCCTGGAGCTGTGGGTGCTCCCATCACTGGAGGTTTTCAAAGACAGACCAGACAACCAGGGGTTGGACTAGAGGACCTCCAAGCCCTGTGATTCTACATTCTGTATTTTGGATGCCAAGGAAATCAGACCCCGTGCTTGCCTGATCGATCTATCATCTATCTATTTATCTGTCTGTCTGTCTGTCTGTCTGTCTGTCCGTCTGTCTGTCTGTCTGTCTGTCTGTCTGTCTACTTATCTATCTATCTATCTATCTATCTATCTATCTATCTATCTATCTATCTATC
>BLBF01000067.1:9649760-9661740 GCA_015471245.1 Laticauda colubrina
CTTCTTCTTCTTCTTCTTCTTCTTCTTCTTCTTCTTCTTCTTCTTCTTCTTCCTTCCTCTTCTCCTCTTCCTCCTCTTCTTTTCCTTCTCCTTCTTTCTGCTCACATGGAGGCACAACCAGTAGGATTTTCCCCTCCTGCTGCTCTTCCCTGATTAATGGCAGCTGCTATATATATTATTATTATTTTGGAGGGGGGGGATGTCTGACCGCAGTCCAAAATCAGATTTTGCTGGCTGACAAGATCCTCCTGGGGTCTGTGCAGGATGGCTGGAAATCTGGAACGCTACCCAATCCCAGGGGGGAAAAACGTGGAGGTGCGAGCAGAAATGCTTGCGAGCTTTCGGCATAGAGTTACAGGTAATGGATCCCACAACCCCCACAGATGTCATCTGAATTTCCCCGAAGGGCCGGGGTTTGGCAAGAGATAATCCAGATTTCGTCCATGTTTCTCCTCCTCGGAACTGCATGTGTGTGTCTGTTGTGTGCGTCTGTGTGTGTCTGTGTGTTCATTTATGTTGATCCTTCCAGAATTTCAACCATTTTATTATGAGTCTGTTTTTAGGGAACGGGAAGAGAAAACGAAAAGAAAGAAAGCAGGAAGGAGAGGCTTCCGATAATTTCCTTGATGAATTACCAGGAGTCTCAACTTACAACCATTTGTTTAGTGACCGAAGTCACAGCAGCACTGAGAAAAGCGACTTGCGACTGTTCCCTCACACTTATGACCAAGGTGGCATCCTCACTGTCAGTTGATTAAAAATTGGTGACTCCCTCACATTTATGACAATTGCAATGTTCCAAAGTCTTGAGATCCCCTTTTGCGTTCTTCTGACAAGCAAAATCTAGGAAAACCAGATTCACTTTAACGACTGGGTTATTGCAGGGATTCCCTTAACGGCGGCAAGGATGGTCGTAAAATGGGGCAAAATTCTCTTCACTGCTGTTGTTACTAACTCCACAACTGTAAGGAATTCACTTTAACAACGGCGGCAAGGATGGTCGTTAAATGGGGGTAAAAATCAACTTTTCCCTTAGCACTGAAAACTCGGGACAGAATTGTGGTCATAAACCAAGGATTGCCTATCATCTAAAACCTGGCTTTATTCATCTCACCCTGTCCCTTCTTTCTTTCTTTCTTTCTTTCTTTCCTTCCTTCCTTCCTTCCTCCCCTCTCCTTCCTTCATTCCTTCTTCCCTCCTTCCTTCCTTCCATCCTCCCTCCTTCCTATCTTCCTCCTTCCCTTTTTTCCTTCCTTCCTTCCTCCCTACTGCCCTCTTTCCTTTCTTCCTCTCTCCTTCCTTCCTTCCTTTCTTCCTCTTTCCCTCCTTCCCTCCCTCCCCTTCCTTCCTCCCTTTCTCTCTCCTTCCTTTCCTCCTTCCTTCCTTCGTTCCTCCCTCCCTCCCTCCCTCCCTCCCTCCAGGGATATCTTTCTCTCTCTCTGTTTATCAAGGCAGGTAAATGCATCTCTAATAGCTCTGTGACTGGGAATAGTTGTTCTATTTCTTTGGGGATCAATTAAGGTAAGGATGGGTGGTGTTTTCCATTTGGGGGAAATGCCTTCCTCCCCCCCCCCCAAAAAAAAAAATGCCGGTGGTGACTAATCGCTCTGCCCTGTGGGAATTGCTCCCCGTGTTTTGTCTCCCATCCCATTCAAAGCTGCAAGGGACAAAAATCCTTGTTTTTTCTGCAGCTAGGTGGGTATTTATTATCCATCTGAGTTCCATGGCATTCACTGGTAATGAAACATCTGCAAACAAACAAACAACCTCAGAGAGTATCAGGAATTTCACAGTTCAACCCTGAACTATAGATATTTTTTGTCTTCTGAAAGTTGGTACCTCACAAAGATGTATTCCGATTATGTCTGAACGTAAACCACCGTGACTTCCTTGCTACATCTAGGCAGGATTTAAGAGCTGAATTTCCACAAAACTGTCTAGTCTTAAAACCAACTTGATTGATAGACATCACCATATTTGGTGGCTATGAATACCATCATTTAACTCTGATTTATAAAGAGAGGGAGATATCCCCGTTTCATCATGTTTTCTTTTGGTGGATGTCTGTAGGAGAAGATCGGGCTGAACTGGAAGGTAGAGTTAAACGTGTCAGTTAAACATTTGGAATCATTGCGTGGCCACAAGATCATAGAATAATAGTTGGAAGAGATCTTGGAGGTCTTTTAGCCCTGCCCGTTCCTGGACCATTCTGAACTTTTTTATGGACATGAAACACCTGATCATAGAAAGAATCACAGAATAACAGAGCTGGAAGGGATCCCCAGAGGTGCTCCAGTCCAACCCACTGCCCAAACTGGAGAGTCTATACACCATAAAGAGACCTAAATTCACCTCCCCGAATTCTGTTGACCCTAATCTAGCACCAATTTAATTATTTTTTTTAATATTTTTTTTTAAATTTATTTGATTTGTCAATCACTTAGAAGATAATTGGTATAAGGATCAACATAGTTATGAATACATGAAATGAATACATATAAGAAAAATAAAAGAAACAATAGGACAGGGATGGTAGGCACAATTGGTGCGCTTATGCACGCTCCCTACAGACCTCCTAGGTCAATAGTAGACAGTCTAAGGTTAAAGTTTTTGGGGTTTGGGGAAGAAACCACAGAGTCAAGTAGAGTATTCCAGACATTGACCCCTCTGTTGCTGAAGTCGTATTTTCTGCAATCAAGTTTGTTGCGGTTTACCTTGAGTTTGTATCTATTGTTTGCTCTTGTGGTGTTATGGTTGAAGCTGAAGTATTCATTGACAGGTCGGACATTGCAATGTATGATTTTATATACTATACTTAGATCGGACCGAAGGCGGCGTAGTTCCAGGTTTTCTCGGTCTAGAATTTCGAGTCCTTTGGCATAAGGTCTTCTGCAACGAGGAGAGGAGTGGAGAACTCTTCTTGTAAAATATTTCTGGACTTTCTCAACTGTGTTAATATCTGATACGTAATATGGGTTCCAGACTGATGAGCTGTATTCGAGTATAGGTCTAGTTGGCAAATGTTTTATCTTTACCATTCTAAATACCATTTAGTGTTGATCATTGTCGAGGTAGCAATAATCTCTTTTGGGCTTTGAACTCAACAAATGCTCCTGCTTATTTGCACCCTGGATTCAGCCACAGAGGTGAAAGTTCTTCTATTTGTCCACATTTTTTTCACCTTGCACATGATTTCATAAACCTCAGTCACGTCTCCCTTCTTGACAGCTTTTGCTGCGAGCTAAAAATCTTCTGCTCATGTTCTTTTTCCTCAAACGGGAAATAAACAGAGCCCTTCTTCACTGTTCAGACATCCTCCAAGCCCAGGGGCCTAGAAAAGACCTGTAAAACTTGCTGGGACTTGTCCACATTCTGAACAGGTCTGGGGCTGTCAAAGCTTTGTGTCTTGAGGAACTCCCCTCTGTACAAACACAACTATGCAAAAAATGTGTGGCTTGGATTCCTGACCCCCTCCACCCTTTCCACTCCTCTGGAGGTAGAGGGTGGGCAGTCCCTTTGATGGATCATCTCTCTTTAAGAGCCATGAATTATGTAGAGAAATACCACTTGAGTCAAATCCATCTCAAGATATTTTGCTTTGGTTCTTTGGAGCAGTACTAAATGGGATTCTTCCTCTTGCTCACTAAAATCGAAGGAAGACAAGTTGAATTTGCTTTATGATGAGAAGTTAAAAAAAAGCTCACCCAAATGAACAAACTCCTTTTCCTGAGCCAGGCACATAAAATATACACAACATTTCTCCAGGAGCAGAGTGAGAGGAGACGTATAAAAAAGACATAATCTCTTGGCTGGTTATATGGAATATACGACGAATGAACGGTTGCAGGAACTGGGCATGGCTAGTTGTTTTATTATTATTATTATTATTATTATTATTATTATTATTATTATTATTAAATAAAAAAGTACAAAGAAGACCAACCAGGATGATTGGGGGACTAGAGACTAAAACATATGAAGAACGGTTGCAGGAACTGGGCTTAGCTAGTTTAGGGAAGAGAAGGACCAGGGGAGACAGGAGAGCATCTTCCAATATTTGAGGGAGGGGCTGCCCCAGAGAGGAGGAGGAAGGGGGTCAAGCTATTCTCCAAGGCACCCAAAGGCCAGACAAGGAATAATGGATGGAAATTGAACAAGGAGAGATTCAACCTGGAAATAAGGAGAAACTTTCTGACAATGAGAACAATCAACCGATGGAATCCAAGAAGTTGCCTCCAGAAGTTGTGGGAGCTTCATCACTGGAGGCTTTCAAGAAGAGACTGAACTGCCATCACTGTCAGAAACAGTGTAGGGTCTCCTGCTTGGGCAGAGGGTTGGACTAGATGACCTACAAGGTCCCTCTCAACGCTGTTAACCTGGTCTAAAGCTAGCTTGTTTTACTTTTTTTTTTTTTTGGGTTCATCTAGCTCCACTAGCCACAAAATGCCTAGATTCAAGAAAGATTAGCCTTTTTTGTGGAAGGGCAGATAAGATGTTTGAGGTGCTACATCTCTGGAGCTGTTTTTTTTTTTTTTTCCCCTCGTCTGGATCTCATTTAGAAGTCATCCTTCCTTTTTTCTGAGTCAGCCATGTTAGTTCATGTTAGTTTGAGATGAAAAAATAAAAAGGAAGCTCCATATATACTTGTTTTCAAAATGTGGTTGAAACTGATCTAGGTATTATGGATGGAAACCTTGTGTTCCATAGATTGTGATGTCTACTTCCAGTCTCAAATAATTAGCAGAACACCTGTCAAACCCCAAATTTCCCTAGTCCTTCCTCCTTGTGGGTCATCTATATATATATAAAAGTGAAATACCATTCACACATCATCACAAAATCTCCAGAACCGTAAAGCCTACAAACTTGAAATTTGGCACATCTGTTCCTTTTGGCCACGCACAGGCTCCTTCTTGCTCACATAGCAAATACTGTTTCAGTTTCCAAACAGCCCTCAACTCTAACCCGCTGACAGGATACTAGCCAGATGAATACCGATGGATGCAGGTGGGCAGAGGCCCAATTTTCCCCCCCTTATTTACCTCCCCAAAAACTAAGCCCGAACACATAGTTTCATATGGGTATCAAGCTAGTTGTTTATATGGAGCTTGTCTTCATGGATCCTACTTTACAAAAGAGAATCTTCCATTTGACAGTATCTCCAAGAACTGTCTGATTAAGTTCAAATTTAAAGATAAAATAGAAGGTATTCTGAAGTTACCTACCTGTTGTGAGCACCCAGACAGCAAGTTGAACCTCAGACATGTAGTTGGTTCACCTCAGTAATTACCTGCTGTACCCTGATCAGTTAAAGGATAACAGCTATTTTTAGTCTCGTCCTAATACATATTTACCATTTTGGTTCAAAAAGTTGAGATGGATTGCCGTAAACCGCCTTCAAAACAAAAAGATTAGAAGGATAATTGCTTTTCAGGCATAAGAGAAGACTGGCCTTTGGTATCTCACCTCTGCCTCTCGTGATAACACCTGGATTGCTGATTTAGCCCGTTCCTGATGTTAATCAGACGGACAAAAGGATGGACCGAGTCAGCTTTTCTTCCATTAAAGTCAGGACGTGCACCTTTGATCCAGGCCAGCTCCTGAAATGAAACCCTACTTCAGATAAATGGTTGTCCAATCTCTTCTTAAAAAACCTCCAGCGCTGGCACACCCACAATTTCTGGAGGCAAGCGATTCCACAATTAATCAGCGTTAATATACTAACTGCAACCAGAATTGTATTTGTTCAAAACTGGAAAAGTGAAGAGATTCCTACTGATGAAAATGTGATCAAGAAAATATTAGAATGTGCAGAAATGAATAGATTAACGCTTGCAGTTAAAGACAAGGAGCAATCTGAATATTATAAGATATGGGAACTATTTTATCAATGGTTAGAGAAAAAAAACACGAAAGCTAGAAATATCTAATAGAGTAATGAAATAAGGAAGAAGATTGTTATAATGATAGATATATTATATATACTAATAAGTGAATATCTAAACATGTTATTGTTATAGTGTTAAGAGATATTATGTATATTAATAACAAGATAAAAATGGAGAACTAATATCAATGTAATGAATATGGTCGTAAAATTGATTATTGTCGACTATAATAATTTATTGTTTTTATTTATTTTGTCAAAAGCTTACAATAGAAATAACAATAAACATAAGTTTAAATAGAAGAAATAGGGACTAATAATTGGGGACAATAGGACAGGGACGGTAGGCACGACTGTGCACTTATGCAGGCCCCTTACAGACCTCTTAGGAAAGGGGTGAGGTCAATCGAGGTTAGTTTGAGTATAAAGGAGTGGGGGTTTGAACAGGTGACAACAGAATCAGGTAGTGAGTTCCAGACATTGACCACTCTGTTGCTGAAATCGTACTTCCTGCAATTAAGTTTGGAGTGGTTTACATTAAGTTTATATCTGATGTGCGCTCTTGTGTTGTTGTGGTTAAAACTGAAATATCCATTAACTGGTAAGACGTAACGTATGATTTTATGTACTAAAGTCCAATCTTAGCCGGCGTAGTTCAAGGTTGTCTAACCTTTGAATCTCAAGTCTGGTGGTGTCGATATATGTCCCCAGACGACACACCATTCAATGGAAGATGAATTATTTATATTTATAAAAAAATAAAAAAAACTTTTATTGAAAAAAAAAGATTAATCAGTGGAACAATTTACCTCCAGAAGATGTGGGTGCTCCGACATTTGAAAGTTTTTAAGAAGAGATTGGAGATCCATTTGTCTGCAATGGTTTGGGGTCTTCTGGTTGTAGGGGGTTGGACTAGAAGACCTCCAGGTCCCTTCCAACTCTGCTATTCTGCATAATACCTTTCTGTAGGCTCAGTTTGACAGTTGAGTCTCTGCTACCCTTGTGTCTTCCAAGGTTAATCAGGGCAGCTTTGCTTTAGGGCAAGGGTCTTCAAACTTGGCAAGTTTAAGACTTGTGGACAGTGGCGGGATTCAAATACTTCAGCAACCAGTTCTCTGCCCCAGTGACTTCTTCCAGCAACCAGTTCACCAAACTGCTCAGAAAGGTAACAATCGGATCTTGTGAACCAGTGCAAACTGGCTGAATCCCACCACTGCTTGTGGACTTCAAGTCCCAGAATTCCTGAGCTAACATGACTGGAGGAGGACTTCTGGGAATTGAAGTCCACAAGTCTTAAAGCTGCCAAGTTTTGGAGATCCCTGGAATAGATAGATAGGGAAAGAGAGGTAGAATAGATGGATAGAAAGAAAGAGAGAGAGATAGAATAGGATAGATAGGGATGAATGGATAGATAGATAGATAGATAGAATAGATAGATGGAATAGATAGAATAGATCAAGGTCTTCAAACTTGGCAGCTTTAAGACTTGTGGACTTCAACTCCCAGAATTCCTGAGCTAACATGACTGGAGGAGGAATTATGGGAATTGAAGTCCACAAGTCTTAAAGCTGCCAAGTTTGGAGACCCCTGCTTTAGTGGCAACATCCAATCTCAGAAATGAGATGGAGTTGGCACTTGGATGGCAGATACCAAGAATCTGGAAGGAAGTTGGGTAGTTTAAAGAAAATAAATCTTGAGAACTTTGGCAGAAGACAGACTGGACTCAAATCTGAACCTTCCCCCCCCCCCCACTTAATTTATGGAACATTTTCCCCAGGAAAATCCTTCAACCAGGATCTCATCCCACTGAGCTATCTCCACGATGGTGTTCTGTGATGGCCACAGGTTGAAGCACCCACTGTTTTCAATGCTGCCTCTGACGAATGTTGCTGAAACAGAAGAATCTTTTATTTTTTTTTAGTTTTCCCCTTGTGTCGAGGAGGGCTTTAGTTTGAATTCTAAACCTTTAGCCGCTTTGGATGGTAGATTAATCAACAGATGTTTTCCTGGCTTAATCCACTGGGGGTGGTGTTAATCCTGCAGCAGTTTTAATAGCTGTGGGGGGGGGGGGAATTGCAAGTTTAAAAACCATGGCTTATTCTGGAAGCCTCTCCAACTTCTGGGTCTGTGTCATGGTGGTTTATGACAAGAGGGGAAAAAAAACAACAACTGAGGATGACCTTTGCCTGCAGCAGTGACGGATAATGTTGTTTATTAAATTGCAAATAATCTGACACTTCTATCTATGTCTCGTAGAGGTTAACCAAACAGGGAGAGTTTGGTGCACACCGAGCTCAGTTTAATTAATCATTTGTCTCCCAACTGATCAGCCTGCAAAAAACAAAAAAAAAATGCTTTTTGTTGACGGACAGGTGCCATTGGTTTTTGCTTTGGAGCTTAGAAACCAAGGACCCAAGATAGTTTGGGGTCTGTCGGATTTTCAGCGTCCTTGTAAACTTTGAATTATCGCTAAAGAAATGGTTGTAAGTGGAGAAACCCCCCATGTAGTTGTCCTGTGCATTACAAGCAGATTAGACGGATGTTTTCCACAGAGGGTGGAGGAAATACCGGCATGACATACAGATTAACAGAGTTGGAAGGGACCTTGTAGGTCATCTAGTCCAACCCCCCAACCTAGCAGGAGACCCTACACCATTTCTGACAAAGGACAGTCCAGTCTCCCCTTGAAAGCTTCTAGGGATGAAGCTCCCACAACTTCCGAAGGAACTTCTGTTCATTGGTTGGTTGTTCTCACTATCAGAAAATTCCTCCTTATTTCCAGGTTGAATCTCTCCTTGTTCAGTTTCTATCCATTATTCCTTGTCTGCCCTTCGGGTGCTTTAGAAAATAGCTTGACCCCTTCCTCCTCTTTGTGGTAGCCCCTCAAATATTGTAAGGCTGCTATCTTGTCTCCCCTGGTCCTTCTCTTCCCTAGAGTAGCCAGGCCCAGTTCCTGCAACCGTCCATCGTATGTTTTAGCCTCCAGTCCCCTCATCATCCTGGTTGCTCTTCTCTGCACTTTTTTTTTCCAGAGTCTCAACATCTTTTCTATAGGGTGGTGACCAAAACTGGATGCATAGGTGTGGTTTTCTAAGGCTTTATAGAGTAGCATAGTACCTCATTTGATTTTGATTGTATCCCTCTATTAATGCAACTATCCCTGATAGACTTTTTTTGTGTGAAACAGGTTAAAAAAAATTGAACTCACAAATTATGGTTTGGTTGATTAGTCAGACGACAGAAAGAAGGGATGTTGTCATCAGAAAACAAGAAGTAAATTAATAATTGGATTATAATAGCTGTGAAGAAGGATACCTCTGTTGTTTTTTTCTTTCCTTTCTTGTCTTTTTCTGGACTGCTTCACTTTCTCTTTGAATTTGTTCTTTTTCTTTTCGTTTTTCTTTTTAACCTTAGATTGGTTTTTCATTTTTTAAAAATATTAAATCATTATCAGGATAGAAAATACAGTTGGGAATGAAGATGGTGGGGGAATGGGGAAGGGAAAAGGAAAGAGAAGCGAAGGGGGAAGAAGGAGAAAAGAAAGAAAAATATGGACTTCCAACTTTTTAAAATGCAGTAGAATAAATAACATTACAACTTTTTATTTTTAATTGTACATGCTGAATATAGCCATTTCTGTAATGACAGCGTTCATCCTTTTGGGGGGAAAAGTCTTTAACACAATTCTATGTTAAAAAAAAAGAGGAAAAAGAAGAAATTTATCAGCTGCAGAGACTTCTTGCCTTACAGAAGAGAAATCCTTAGAAATACTTGGACGAGGGAAATAGATTCTCCAAGCCTTTATTCATGACCAGGAACTGGTCCTTTCACATTGGAAAGGGAGATTTATGCCTCCAATTACCTCGTGGATTGAAGGCCCACTGTGGCTTGTGACTTATAAATGAGTTACTTACGGATGCAGAATACCCGTGGAGGAGTAAATGAAATATGGGTAACTTTTATTGCCATTGTTATGTAAAACAACCCATTCATTCATTCACTCACTCACTCGCTGGTTCATTCATTCCTCTGCGTGCATGGGTACGCACACTAGAACTAGCAAGGAGAAAACCATACTAAACCAACACTGGGAGAGCAAGCTATTGTATATAAACAGAGAGCAAATACCCTGCACAGTCGCTGGCGCTGATGTTGTTACCTAATCAGGTAATGAAACGTTACAAGCAAAAAACAAAGCTCAGAGAGCATCAAGGACCATCCATCAATCCATCCGTCTACTGTATCTCTTTCTCTCTCTCCTCTCCCTCTCATTCACTCTGTCTGTCTGTCTATCTACCTATCTATCTATCTATCTATCTATCTATCTATCTATCTATCTATCTATCTATCTATCTATCTATTTGTCTGTCTGTCTGTCTGTCTATATCTATCTATCTATCTATCTATCTATCTATCTATCTATCTATCTATCTATCTATCTATCTATATTTCTATCATCTGTATCTATTTACCTACCTACCTACCTACCTACCTATATCTCTATATCTATCATCTATCTATTATCTACCTTCCTGCCTATCTATCATATGTATCTGTCTGTCTGTCTGTCTGTCTGTCTGTCTGTCTGTCTGTCTGTCTGTCTGTCTATCTATCTATCTATCTATCTATCTATCTATCTATCTATCTATCTATCTATCTATCTATCATCTATCATCTATCATCTATCTATATCTCTATCTGTCATATCTATTTATCCACCCCCCCTCTCTTTATCTATCTACCAACCTATCTTTCTCTCGTTCTCATCTCTCTTTCTTCTCTATCCCCCCACCCACTCAGAATTTATACAATTTATCTTGCTATTCTTTCCCTCCATTTCTTTTGTTTAGTTTCCTTGCTTGCTTTCCTGTCTCCTTTTCTCCTTCTTTTCCCTTTCCATTGTTTTTCTCCATCCATTTTGTCTCTTTTTCCTCTTGTTTTTCTCCCCTTTTTCACTTCATCCTTTCTCTCTACTGCTCATTTTTCTCGCCTTTTCTGTCTCTCGCTCACACACCCCCTTTCTCCAGAAAGAGAGATCATTTCAGTAGGAACTGCTCCCAGGGAAGTAAGCGGGAGTGATCCATCAGAGAGCTAAATTAATTCTCTCCAATAATAAGACCACTCGTGTCTGAGGCAGCTGAGGAAGAATAAAAGAACGATAGAGGCATTTGGTGTGTGTATATATATATATATATATGTGTGTGTGTGTGTGTGTGTGTGTGTGTGTGTGTGTGTGTGTAATCTATCTCCTATGTTGCTGTTGGGCTCCACAATACAGTTTTAAACACATGTGATGGGGGGGGGGAGGATATTAATAGCATAGATTCTTTCCTTTAAAATATGCAGTGACTTTTCCTAACCAGTGCTATTTTTGCTTAATTGCCTCTTTCCCCTTACATGGAAATTAAAACCCTTGCACACCTCTGCATTACAAATTTCGTACAGGGGGACAGTTCTCTCTTTTTCCTCTCCTCTTGTAATTTTCTTTTTTTTTTTAAATTAAGATTCTCTTTCCTCTTTCCTCATTCCCATTACTTTCCTCCACCCCACCCCAAACACAGGACCTCCTTTTCTTTCTTTCTTTCTTTCTTTCTTTCTTTCTTTCTTTCTTTCTTTCTTTCTTTCTTTCTGTCTGTCTGTCTGTCTTTCTTTCTTTCTTTCTTTCTTTCTTTCTTTCTTTCTTTCTTTCTTTTCTTTTTTTCTTTCTTTCTCCTTCCTTCCTTCCTTCCTTCCTTCCTTCCTTCCTTCCTTCCTTCCTTTCTCTCTCTTTCTCTCTTTCTCTCTCTCTTCTGACTCCCACTGTTCTGCAGTTGGGTTATAAAATATCACAAGTCCTTTAATTGAAATGCTCAGCACGCGACCAGCGGACTCCATTAGTGGGATTAATTTGAATAGACGGCATTAAACACACACACACACACACACACACACACACACACACACACGGTGGAAAGGAAGAGAGAAAGCTTGAGCTGGTGTGGGAGCATTTTCACACGTTCATCTCTGCCTGTGAAGCATTCTGACCTCTTGAAACAGGTAAGATCGATATCTATCTATCTATCTATCTATCTATCTATCTATCTATCTATCTAT
>BLBF01000067.1:9672316-9684427 GCA_015471245.1 Laticauda colubrina
TTCCTTCCTTCCTTCCTTCCTTCCTTCCTTCCTTCCTTCCTTCCTTCAAACATAACTAGTTCCCTCCAGGGGTGGGATTCTACCAGTTCGCACCTATTCACTAGAACCGGTTGTCAACATTCTAAGCAGTTCGGAGAACCGGTTGTTAGAAGAAATTACAGGGCTAATCCTGTAAGGAAGGCAGGAAGGAAACATTCTGGTGTTGCTTACAGAAACTGCGTCTCCACTAACCCTTATTATATTCTTGGCAGGACTAGACTTGCTGTCTCAGGAACTTCTCTGGAGTGTTTTTTCCCTCCTTTGCTGCTACTTTGCTTGTGTGGAGGGACCATTCAAAGTTACAATGGCACTGAAAAAGTGACTTATGACCATTTTTCACACTTACAACTGTTGCAGCATCCCCACAGTCATGAGAGGCCAGGGGAGGAGATGCGTGCCTCGATGTGAGTGATATTGAGTTGGCCATGCCCAGCCAATAACATGACCACCAAGCCATGCCCACCAACTAAGCTACGCCCACAGAACCGGTTGTTAAAAAATTGAATCCCACCCCTGGTTCCCTCCCTCTCTCCCTCTTGCTCTCCTCCCTTCTTCCTTCTGCTCTCCTCCCTCCCTCCTCCTGCTCTCCTTCCTTCCTTCTTTCCATCATAACTAGTTCCTTCCCCGTCCGTCCTTCCTTCTGCTCTCCCCCTCCCTCTGTCTCCCCTCCCTCCCTCTTTCTCTCTCTCTCCTTCCCTCCCTTTCTGATTACATTTTCCCCTGTCCCTTTCTTTCATTAAAAAAAAAAAATCATCTGTAACACACAATGTTATTTAGCCTCTCTACTTCTGCCGTTGATATTATTGGGAGAAAAATAATACCCCCTCCCCGTAAAACCACTTACATTATACCCACTATCCTTAAAATGGGATTTGCATCTCTGCTTTGATAAGCCCCTGTTTAGTCAGCCTTGTTCTAAGGTAGTTCAGAAGGTGCCTCGGTGGATCAAAGACAGTCAAATAGCCAAGAGACGATCCAAATGAAGAGAGAGAAAGACATTGAACACCTTGAACCAAATCCATTTCCACGTGATTTATATGTGGTCAGGGAAACATCCTTTCTTGAAGGATACAGAATTTAACAAAACCAAGCTATGCCACATTCTCCTCCTTTTGCAAATATTTGAGAGGGAGAAATGCAATTATGAGGCAGCCCTGCAGCCATTCACCCCCCTTTCTTTGATTCAGTATTTCTTGCTTGCACACTGAACCTTTTCTTTAAAAAACAAAAACTGCATTAACAATCCTCAAATTTGAACAATCCTTCAAATTCTGAATTTATTTATTTATTTAAAAAAACTTATCTCTACAACTCAAAGGGGAATTACATGGCTGGGGGGAATTCTAGGAGTTGAAATCCGCAAAAATCTTAAAAGTTGCCAAAGTTGCACCCATCCTTGCTTTAAACACATGGATTTTTATTTATCTATTTTTTTGCAATTCAACATCATTCCCAATTCTGGCAAAACCTTCCGTTGAGTTCCATTTTTTTTCCTTTCCCCAGGTGAATAAACGAAGCTGTGGATGTTTGCAGGTGTAACCATAATAATGACCCCTGCAGCTCTCTAGCCCCCCCAAAGACCCCCATTCTCTCCATTAATCTGACTCTCTGGGTGGTCTCCATCAGCCCCTCGAAGATTATGGGAAACCCATAAACGGAGTTGCGCTAATGCTTACATACAAGTCATCCATCAGGGTCTTTTGACAAGCTTTCCATTACATAACATAACTGCACATGTCCATTAGCATCAATCTGCCTGACAATGTGATGTGCAGAGATTACCTTAAAGGGACACGGCTGGCCTGCCTGTGTGTGTGTGTGTAACTTTAGACCCCTGCTTCAGGCCTAGCGAGGAGGGGGTGCTCGAGCTGGGGAGAGGAGACAAAATGGAATTGGGGAGACCCCCAAACCAAGGGTATTTGTGGAAGCCTGGCTCAAGCTGTTCCAGACTTTGAGGCCGGAGTTGGAAAGGGGGCAGGTTGGGAGAGCTGCCTAGTCCTTGACTTATGAACACAATTGCAACCAAACCACTATTGCTCAGTGATGTGGTTGTTGAGTGAGGCCTCCCCTCCTCTCTATGACAGCCACTCAAAAACTGGAAGCCTGTTGTCATGTCGCTCCTAGTCCTCCTTCTCTTCGACAAATTAGACAGAGCCAGTTCCTGCAACTGGATGGAAGACGTGGATGGAAGTTCATCAAGGAGAGATCCAACCTAGAACTAAGGAGAAATTTCTTGATGGAACAACTAAATTGTGGGATCGTTTGCCTTCAGAAGTAGTGGCTGCTCCAATGCTGGAGGTTTCCAAGAAGAGATTGGACAAGGATTTGTCTGAAATGGCATAGCTTCTCCTGCTTGAGCAGACGGCTGGACTAGAAGACCTCCAAGGTTCCTTCCAGCTTCTACTCGACTCTCTAAATCAGGGGTCTTCAAACTTGACAGTTTTAAGACTGGTGGACTTCAACTCTCAGAATTCCTCTTCCAGTGATGTTAGCTCAGGAATTCTGGGAGTTGAAGTCCACCAGTCTTAAACTTGCCAAGTTGGAAGATCCTTGCTCTAAATGGTTAGCGACTCCTGCTTGAGCAGGGAGCTGGACTAGAAGACATCTAAGATCCCTTTCAGTTTCTACTCTACTCACTACTCACTTCTCTTCTCTTCTCTTCTCTTCTCTTCTCTTCTCTTCTCTTCTCTCCTCTCCTCTCCTCTCCTCTCCTCTCCTCTCCTCTATTTGGTTATTCAACTGTCCATCATACAATGCAGCCTCCAGCCCCCTAACCGGGGGCCATAGAAGGAGCGTTCACGTCGCGGCCCCTGTCAGGTATCTGTTTACCTGCGAATCCTTCTACCACGCTACACCAACCTGGGAAAAGTGTAGCGACACGAGAGAAGAAGAAGCCCCCTAACCATCTTCTCTGCACTCTTTCTAGAATCTCAACATCTTTTTGGTATCACGGAGGGCCAAAACTGAATTCTGTCTTCCAAGTGCAATCATACTGGTGCAGCCTAAAGCTACTAGTACTAACATGGCAGAAGGCATCTACTAAGCACCTCCCCAATTTAGAGGAAACCTTGATTGTATTTGGGAGACTTAAAAATATTTTTCTCTCCAAATTCAAGCTTGTGCTAGAAGAACCCAGCAATCGGTGTCTTGTCTACCCCCAAATGCCTTGTGTTTGTGCGCGGAAAGGATCTCTTGATCAGATAGGCCTCCAGATACCGACACTGAGTTGTGTGTGTGTGCCGATGGGGGTGAAGGGGTGGACCGCACCAGGCAGAATCTCAACCCAGCTCCATAATTAAACCCTCCTTGTCCTTTGCCGGAGAGATTTTTGACACACACAGTCGAAAAACAGTTATTATGACATCCAATTCCAGGTGGCTACAGCAGGGGTTTTTTTTTTGTTTTTTTTTAGTGTTTGTCTGCAATGGGCACCTCTTCATGTTGTCAAGGCAATGATAATGGAAAGGGGGAAAGCTGACACCTCAAGAGCTTTCTACTAGGGCTTGATTAAATACCTGGCAGGCAGGCAGGGGGTAGGGAGCAAAGGTTGCCAACTGACCAGGGAGATCAACAACAGACGGATTGCAGAGAGGTTGCCAAAATGTTGCTGCTTTTGGAGCGTTGCAGAGCAGGGTCTGTTTTCCTTCTCTTGCATAAATCCAATCCGTTTCTTTTTAAAAAAAAAAAAAAATCAAAGCTGTTTATTGCAGCCAGTTCGCACCTCAGATGAATCCTTCGAAGCCTTTCTGGTCCTCAACATAACGACCACAAATAGGGCCCCACATTTCTGTCACTAAGCGAGATAGCTGTTTGGCGCAGGGTGCCCCATTTAACGACCTTTTTTTGGCCACATTTGTTCAGCGAATCATTGACATTGCTTGTCAGAAGGTGACCCCCTCCCCAGGACACTGCCACTGTCATAAATACAAGTCAGCTTTCCAAGAGTATGAATTTTGATCATCTGATGGTGGGAGATGCTTGCAAAGGTCGTAAGCAGAAGTTTTTGGCCCTTCCAAAATTAGTGGGTTTGTATTTTTATTTGGCTATATTTTAACAGATAATAGATAATCAGAGTTGGAAGGGACCTTGTAGGTCATCTAGTCCAACCCCCTGCCCAAGCGGGAGACCCTACACCATTTCTGACAATTTTTTGTTTTAATTAAATTGGCTGCCCCTATTTGTTTCTTGCAAATCTAGCCTTTTTCTTCTCCTTTGGAACTGTGCAGTGAGAGGCAACTGGATTGCAATCAGCAAGAGAGAATTATTTGTGCGTGGACATGCAGCTTTTGTGTGTGTGTGTGTTGGGGTTTTATAGAGGTAGATGCCCACTAAGTCTTGCAATCATTACAACTCTGGTTTAATTTGCAGCTGTGGAGAGAGGCGAAAAAGCCAACATGGGGGAACTTGAATTGCAGATATAAGCTGAAGTCGCTGTAAGATTTATTGATTACGGCTTGTCGTGACAGCCTGTCTTCAGTCCGTAAATTTACACCGTGCCACTCTTGTATTTTCAGGCCATAAATTGCAGGTAGAATCAGGTGTTGCTGAAAGGAAGTGGGGAAAAAAAAACACCACTAAATGGGTCCGAATTGATCTTTAAATCGCTTTTCTGATGATGAAATTTAACGATTAGGTGTGTTCTTTCTTTCTTTCTATCTCAAACACATATTCAGGCACATTTTCTAAAAAGTTCACACACCAACAGGAACTAGAAATCTGCTGGAGCAGAAACCATCAGAAATTGTACGGTTATTTACATTATGATGAGGGCTATTTTTCTTTTCTTCTTTTGTAATATTTTTTTAAAAAGATAAACCATAAGGTGGTAAAGATGTTGGCAACCAACTCAGAAAATTGCAAAATGTTTTTTGTTTTGTAAAAGCCACTTGGGCTCCTCAGCTTGAAACGATCCTTTTATTAATGATACAGTGAGCATAAATTGTATTATCGGTAGTCATAAGCATTCCAGTGGAACAGCTGTGGGGAAGAGATGGCCTACAATCCTGGGAATTTTTTTTGTGGGACAGCAAAGTCACTTGATCAAAAAATAAAATAAAATGAAAACCTCATAACTCAGAAATCTAGC
Organism: Laticauda colubrina; assembly: GCA_015471245.1. Taxonomy (NCBI): domain Eukaryota; kingdom Metazoa; phylum Chordata; class Lepidosauria; order Squamata; family Elapidae; genus Laticauda; species Laticauda colubrina. The sequence goes on from BLBF01000067.1 coordinate 9,677,442, forward strand.
CTAGCAGGGATAAACAAACTGTCTTGACATTCAGGCTTTTTAAGGTCTGGAGGAATTGAGAATTTTGTGTCTGTGTGTAGGGGGGGCACATTTTGTGTCTCAGATTTCCATGCCTGAAAGGCTGTGTGAATTTTTAAAAACAACTCTTTTATCTTTTTTTATAAAAAGTATATAACTTAATAAACAAATAATACAAACGTAATTAACTTGCGTGTTCAACTATAAGGGAATCCGAATTAAGTCAGACATGGATTCTAATTTTTTAAGCTCATCGATTTAATAAATAAAAATGTCAGTTAAAAGCACCGAAGCACGCAGACTGCAATATATGTGTGCGAAGGGGAAAATGAACTCTAATTCTTCTTCAGTTAAACATTTACCTTATCAAGGCAGATCCTTAAAGACAAATGTAAAACTGGGTAGGGAGAAGTGGGAGAGGGGTTGTTTTTTCAAGAGGTTTTTAAATGATACTTAAAATAATAATAAAATAAATCAGTTCCCATATATGATTGTGCCACGACTGGGAAACAGTGTTCTCAGGCAAATGCACACATGATTCAAGAAGAATCCCACAGACACACTTAACTTAAAAAAAGAAAACCCCAACTGTGATCAGTAATATTTCCTTGCTGTTATTTTAATACGCCTCTTAGAATTTAACCTTGAGCCCTTATCCTCTCTATCTTTCACCAAGAGGCCTCAGACTTTGAAAACCTGCCAATGTTGCAAAAATCTGGATTTTCCAGTTCTGAGAAAGCAAGTGGGAAATTCTTTTTTTGTCTAAAAGGACAGCAGAAAAGGCCTGGAAAAGGCACGGAGGGAAGAGAAGATGGCTCTGTTAAATTTCTTCTTCTTCTCCTTCCTCCTCCTCTTCCTCCTCCTCTTCTCCTTCCTCTTCCCCTTCTCCTTGCTGCAAGGTGGAAAGATTTAAGCCAGGGGTGTCCAACCTTGCCAAAAGACCTGCAGAACTCAAATGCTGGCTGGGGAATTCTGGGTGTTGAAGTCCACAAGTCTGAAAGTTGCCAAAGTTGGGCACCCCAACTGGAGCGAGCAATCTGTGACCCAGCCAGTTCTGTTTAAACTGGAAGAAAATACAGGTTTTCCTCAACTTACAACTGTTTGCCAAGATTCCCTTAGCAACCAAAGCAAGAAAAGTTGCAAAATGGGGCAAAACATCACTGAACAAATGTCTCACTTAGCAGCAGAAATATTATGGCTGTACACCAAGGCTTACCTGTACAGGCCGATGGTGAAAGCTCTTATTGTTTCTTGAGCAAAGTCATTTTTTTTAATGGTTCTGCAGCTGAGTTTGTTTTGTTCTTACCTTAAAGCTTGTGATTGTGACATAGCAACCTTTACAAAAAGATAACTGCCAGTATAATTTATTCTCTGCCGGTCTAAACAGGTGAAGAAAGAGGAGCCTTTTTATCTGTGACTTCATGTCTGACCTTTCTCCCGATTGGAGAACTAGCCTGAGGCATGTCCTCTTCTAACGTGGATCAATAGATAAGTTTTCACTTCTTTCTTTTTAAATTCCTGTTCAAGTCCAGATAACCGGCAGGAACACCAGGAAAAATACAACAACCCTGAAACTTTATTCTTAACAGGGTAGAACTTTACTAAAGACACTTCATTCAAAACCAAACAGGTGATAGCTTTTAAAACCCCAAATAGCTTGAGGCTGGCTCTTGCGTCAATCTTAAAGCTGTTGAAGGCTGATTCTCAAGCATTTCATTTTCCATTCTGCTCTTGGAGAAGAATTCAGATCTTCTTTTCAAGCCATGGTTTTTTGAGTTGTGAAAAGTCCATCTTGTCAATGGTGATTACTCCGTTTCTAATGGTTGGTGTTTTCATTTTAGAGCGCCGTCTGCCTCTAGGGGAAAGAAGGCGGGAAAATGATAAAGCCAATAAAACACATTTTGCTGCATTTCACCAGCCTCCAAAATGGAAAGAAGCCCACAAGGGACGGTCTATTTTTAATTATTTGTTTGTTTGTCAAACATGTACAAGGTAACAAGTATTAGGATGAACATAAACAAGAACGAAGGGAGTAAATACAGATAAATGGGAACAGTAGAACTGGGATGATGGGGCCCGCTGGTGCACATATGCACACCCCCCTTAAGGGCCTCTTAGGAATGGGGTGAAGTCCACTGTAGACAGTTTGAGGTTGAAGCTGGAAGGGGTTGAGGCTGTAATCATGGAGTTGGGTAGGGCGTTCCACGCATTGTCTACTCTGCTACTTAAGTCATATTTTCTGCAATCAAGTTTGGAGCAGTTTACCTTGAGTTTGCATCAGTTGTTTGCCCGTGTATTATTTGTGGTTGAAGCTGAAGAAGTCGTTGACAGCAGACGGCGCAATTCCAGATTGTCCAGGCCCAAAATTTTGAGCCTGGAGGCATTGGGGATTCTATTCTATGTGGAGGAGTGGAGTACTTTTCTCAAGAAATACCTCTGAACACCCTCAATTGTGTTAATGTCCAATAAATAGTGCAGGTTCCTTTCTGAAGTCAGTGCGGTTGGACTTTCTTTAAGTCAGGAGTGGCTTCTTATGACATTCATGGATGCATCTGTGTGATTTTCTTGGTCTTGCTGCCAAAGGAGTTTAATAACAGTAGCTTTCCCAGTTTAGCACTGGGGATGTCTTAGGAAGCCTCATCTCTGAGCAGTTAAGGAAGATGGGAACTTTGCTTGTTAAAGATTAGCCAGATCAGCTCAAGTCTGTAGACAAGATAAGACTTCCTTGTCTTGAGTAGAACTCATTCAAGTTTGTGGAGTTCTCTGGCAATTAGACAGAAGATGTGGATGGATGGATGGATGGATTAATGGGATGAGAAAAAGTGATCATAGATGGATAGATGAAAGATGAGAAGAAGACAATAGAGGATGAAACAGGTGAGAAAGAGAATAGGTAATATGGTGGAAAGATATATAGATGAAAAAGATGAGAAAAATAGATCATGAAAGAGATAAGAAAGAAACAGTAGATATATGGTGGATGGATGGAAGCAATGAGAAAAAGATGATGGATGGACAAAAGATGAGAAAAAGAGATAATGAAAGATGAAAAAAGGTCATAGATATATGGTGGATGGATGGATGGAAGAGATGAGAAAAAGTTGGTGGATAGATGAAAGATGAGAAGAAGTCAGTGATGAAAGAGATGAGAAAGAGGCAATAAATATATGGTGGATGGATGGATGGATGGATAGATAGATATAACTTTTCAGTCTAACCTAGTAGTTTCATTCAAGTATTAACCAGCACTAACTCTAGTTAGCTTCCTTGAAATCACCAAGGCCAGCAAGGAGCTGTCAAATTCTTTGCCTCCTCAGCTAACTTGAAGGTTGGGTTCATACAACCTGCCAACCTACAAAGAAAGCTGGATTCAGTCCATATTAAGCAAGCATTGTTCTCTGGTGGGAATCCAGCTGCTAGGGTGAATAATTAAAGTATAGGAACCGAGCAAAACTGAGCACCTTCTCCGAACTAAAATCCTTGAAAGCTGATGTAGAACAAAACAAACACGTCCTGGAAACCTGGCTTTCTATCAAAGGACTGGCTTCTTCGTGAAGCACAGTTGCACCTTTTATGTTCACAGCAATGCCTTTGGAGGTGTAAACACACAAAAGAATGAGTCACATGGCTTTGGATTTTTTCCAGCTGCCCTCTGGAATTCTGTAATCGGTCAGTGTCAATAGCTCAGGGCCCGAAACGTAGAAATTCTGCGCCGATGGCTTTGACGTTGGTCAACCTTCTTGGATAGTCAGTTGACGGAGATTGTCGAGTCCTTTATTTTAAACTTTTTCCTTCATTCTGAAGACATTTCCAGTGCAAATAGAAGAGAAAGGTAGGAAGGTCCTGGAAGATCCTCAGATCCATTTCCTGTCCAACACAGGGATCACTATGGAGATTCTCTGTCATGGTTGTCCTAAAGGTATCTTTTTTGTGTGTGTAATAAATTTTTTATTTTATTTTATGCAAACAATCCATCTTCCTTTTAAACAGTGTGTCATCTGGGTACAAATATCTTGTGCAATAACAATTACAATTAATACATATTCATTGCTATAATCTCAGTACTCTATTCTTACTTTATACTACTATGCATAATATATCTAATTATAAAAATCCTCTTCTTGGCATATTTAATTTTTATTCACATGTTTGCTACATTATTTTTTGCTAGTCTTCTTTAATTTCTAATTTCCATTTTTATTCTCCAGCCATTGATAAAATAGTTCCCATATCATATAGTATTCAGTATGTTCCTTTTCTTTAATTGCAAGTGTTAAAGGTGCTTTTTCAGGAGTTAACTGGACATTCTTGCTTTTTTTCTTTTGAAGAAGTTTCGCTTCTCATCCAAGAAGCTTCTTCAGCTCTGATTGGACAGTGGGGAATGGGAGGATTCATACTCCTTGCAGACAGCTGGTCATTTGCATCCTTTTAGAGGGTCATTGAGGCCACTTGGAGATTTGTCTGTGTCCTGAGGGTCACCTGAGTGGTGCAAAAGAGTGGAGGAGACTTCTTGGAAATGCTGAAAGGTGTCATGCACCTATCAGAATCTGAATCTGAGGAGGAAGCCGAGCAGCTGGCAGGGAGCAGGAGTGTGGCTCTGTTGGCTGTGGAGGAAACTGGGAAGGGCAAAGTTTGGCTGGGCAGAGCAGAGGAGAAGTAGAACAAGGGAGAGGGAATTCAGAGGAAGACCCAGTCCCACTCCCTCTTCATCCTAGGGCACGCAGGGAGGAATGGAGAAGAGAGCAACATGGGTTGCGTGCCTTAAGGGGGAGGAAAGGGCCCTGATTCCCTTCATTAGCCACAGCCGGGAATGAGAATTTAAAAGTGCAGCATCTGCTGGGAACAAACGTGAGTTTATCTTGTGTTGACTTTATGTCTGAAATTTTTGCTCCTGCACTGCAGGACTAATTACCTCCTTTTGCCTTGATTGGACTTATAGTTACAGTTTGTGTTGACCACATTTTGGACTTGATTCTCTGCAGCCAAAGGCTGTTCCTGGGAGACTTTTTCTCCAGCCCAGAAGGTAACTAGAACATTGGAGACAAAGTTGGAGCTAATTAAGGGACTTCTACTGATTATCTGATTGTATTGCCTTTGTGCCATGCCCCTTTGGGTCATCGCAAGGAAACCCAGGAATTCTTTGCTCCGTTTTCTGATGGCCATCCAGCCTTGGTTTCAAAGCCTCCAGCAAAAGTCCATTCACTAGAGTTAGTCCTTGACTTACAAATTGACCTACCATTGAGTCCAGAACTTATGCTGCTAAGTGAGACATTGGTTAAGGGAGTGTTGCCTCCCATTTTATGACCTTTCTTGCCACCCGCATTAAGCAGATCACTGCAGTTGTTTAGTTAAGCAACATGGTTCTTAAGTGGCTCCAGCTTTCCCATTGGCATCACCTGTCAGAAGGTCACAAGAGGGAATCATATGACCCTGGAACTGTCATAAATACGAACCCGTGGCCAAGCGCCTGGATTTTGTTCACATGGCCATTGTAAACAGGGGTGGGATTCTACCTGGTTGGACCGGTTCTATAGAACCAGTTGTTATGATTCTGTGCAGTTTGGAGAACTGGCAAATTGGGCCACTGGCTTGCCCCTCCCTGCCCCACCCACTCACTCCTTACCTAACATACACACCATCCAACTTGTGTGCATTTATTAAGTTGCTATTTTTCCCTTTTTCCCCCGACCATCAGCTGTTCTGCTGTGCCAGGAAATTTAGGGAAGCTAGAAAGCAGGAAACCATTTGGATTTCTTGCTTTCTAGCTAATCTAAAAGCAGAGCCTAACCTTCCTTAGGACTGAAGCTTCTATTTTTCAGTGCAGATTCAGGTAGCAGATGGCAGAATCATAGATCTCTGAGTGAATCTGTGGTTCTGCGAGCAACCCAATCTGCCTGCCTGCTTTGTCTGATCTTGGGTAAAAGTTGCTCTTTTTAAAATATATTAAAAATTCAATATGTATATACATGGTGTGTTGTGAGTTAATTCTGTGCATTTGCTTGCTAGCAAATTTTATTTGCTGCAAGCAAGTTTTATGTGACAGACTCAGGCAGCAAATTGTAGAAAGATAGATCTGAGTGAATCTGTGAGCAACTCAATCTGCCAGCCTGCTTTGCCTGTTTTTGGGTAAAAGTTTCTCTTTTTTTATAAAAAAAAATTCAATATTTACATAAATATTTACAATATTTACATACAAGCCATGCCCAGCCAGTCATGTGACCACCAGGCCACGCCCACAAATTAGGCCACGCCCACAGAACCGATTAAGAAAATTGAATCCCACCCCAGGTTGTAAGTGTGAAAAACAGTTGTCAGTCCCCTTTATCAGTGCCCTCGCAACTTAGAACGGTCACTAAATCGACCGTTGTAAGTGGAGGACTGTCTATTAAACAGGGGCAGGGGAGAGGAGGAGGAAGGATGCTCACCTAATGAATTGCACACCGAAAAGCAATCAATCTTTGTGCTTTTAAAACACACCCTTCCTTCCTGCACTGTTGTAAACAAAACACTGTGGGCGTGCACACACAAACACAACCCCCCACACACACCCAGGTTGTCTTCTTCATTTCCTGTGGAGTTTCACAACATCCTTCTGAAAACACTTCTGATTTATTATTATTTTTGCTTCCTGCCTATAGGCAAGTGCCTTTTTTTTTTTTTTTAATTTCTCTATAGCTCTAGTCACACTTAGGGGACCAAAGTGGCAGAAACGACTCATGGCCACGATTTTTCTCGTTTGTCTACCCCCCCCCCCCCCCCCCCATTTGACACATCCCTGGTGTAAAACGACACCCCTTTTTCTGTATGGTATTGCCCACAAATGAGGAAAGCAGAGTGCTGTGTACAACAGACTTGGGGATAACATGGTGCATTTGGGATTTTAATTTAATGTGTTTGGCCCTGCGCGATGTTAGGTGGAGTTGATGACACCGTGGTTTCCATGCATCCAATTTTTCTTCTTCTTCTTC
>BLBF01000067.1:9684706-9696125 GCA_015471245.1 Laticauda colubrina
GCAGGCTTATAAAAGGAAGGGAGGGAGGGAGATGGAGAGAGAAGGGGAAGGGAGGAAAGAAGGAGGGAAGGTACAGAGAGAGAGCTAAAGAAGGAGGAAAATGTAGAGACTTTTCAGTGCAGTCAAATAAAGAAACAAAACCCCCACAGCTTCAACTTCCAATTTCTTTTGCTTTTCTTAACATTTCTAAAACATTCATTTCTCTAACAACATAACCATTCTGATGATCAAAACGTAGAATAAAAGTTTCAGGGTTTTTTCCTTTCGGTTTTGAGTACCCAATCCAGAAGTGGTTTCCGAGGGGAAACAAAACTGGACAAAGTCTTCTCTTTAATGAAAATGGTTGGTTTTGCCATCTCCAAGCCCATCTCCTTCTCTGTCCGTTCTTCATTGTGGGAATCAGGGTGTCTTTTTGTCTTTGCGGCAATAAGGTTCTCAGGACTATGTTCCATGTTTGGCCCCTATAGTAATGAGCCCCTTTTCTTTAGTAAGTCACAATTAAACATCGCACAGCTTAGCCCAATGCCCGGCCCCTATCAGGGTGTCTGCAGAATGTGGTTGAAAAGGAAAGATGACAACCTTTCAATGAGAATAGAGCTGGAAGGGACTTTGTAGGTCATCTAGTCCAACCCCCTGCTCAAGCAGGAGACCTAAATCATTTCAGACAGGTGGCTGTCCTGTTGCTTCTTAAAAACCTCCAGTGATGGAGTACCCACAACTTCTGATGGCAAGCAGTTCCACTGGTTAATTGTCCTCACTGTTAGGAAGTTTCATCTTAATTCCAGGTTGCTTGTCTCCTGGATTAATTTCCATCCTTTGCTTCCTGTCCTGCCTTTTGGTGCTTTACAGGTTAGATTGACCCCTTCTTCTTTGTGGCATCCCCTCAAATACTGGAATACTCCTATCATGTCACCCCAAATTCTTCTTTTCTTAAGACTAGCCATACCATATCATGTTAGATGTGTAACACCCATACAAATGGATGGAGCTTTGATCATACCACTGTGGCTGCCATCTTGACTATTTTGGCCATTCCCTATGGACACTCCACTTCCTGACCTAGAAGTAGTAATTCTTTCTTCCACATCCCAAACATTGGGAGAAATAAGATTGCCAAGTCTTATTTGATGAGGATGTCTATGTAGGAGTGGCAGAACTTGAGGGCAGAGTTAAAAGAAGAAGCAGCCTAGAATCCCTACATAGTCACAAGTCCAGTCTCGCTTGAGTGTCTTTGGCTCTTATCTAACTCTAACCTGGTGTCCATATTACTGGAGAAGATCCTTATATATAAAGTATAGCAATACGTAAATCAGTTTAATTCAACCTTCACGTGAGGCTCTGTTCTTTCACACCACACAGTTCTTCATCCCATGGCAATCCAGGGATTAGAATGACCTCCTTTAGGGCACTCCGCATGGAAGGGGACGATGGGAGTAGTAGTTCATCCAGGAAGAAGCAGGCTGTGGTGCAATCTAGAATTAGATTTTGTTCCCAGTCAGCTAAGCTGCCTTTGAAATCAGGGCCAATGTGAGTTTGTTGAGTAAGCCACAGCTGGCTTACTTGGATCTCAGGTAGGGTACTAAAGTCATGTTTTGCAAATCACAGCATGGTGTAGGGTGAAACCAAATGAAGAAGATTGATTCAACCAGTGGAACAGAAGTTGCCTTTGGAAGTTGTGGGAGCTTCATCCCTGGAAGTTTTAAAGAAGAGGCTGGACTGCCATCTGTCAGAAATGGTGCAGGGTCTCCTGTTTGGGTGGGGTTGGACTAGATGACCTATAAGGTCCCTTCCAACTCTTGTAATTTGTTCTGTTCTGATTGATTGATGCAGGGGTCATCTCTCTTGTAGGTTGTTCATGAAGTCAAGGAGGAGACACACAGATTAGTTTTGGGTTCATGGGAAGGAGAGGTGAAATTAAAAAGATGATGGTCAAAGAGAGCCCATTGGAGCAACTGTGTCCTTCAGGATCGCCAAAAATGCTGATAGCCCACCCTCAAATCTTTTTCTATATTCCTGTATTCTCCAAGATTTGGACTGATCAATAGGGAAAAAAAAATTGGGAGCTTTCAACACTATAATATCTCCATCTCCCTCCCCCTCTCTGGCGGTTCTCTTGTAAGCCGTTAATTTCAGAAACAACAAATGTCAACCCTTACTGAGAAATTCAGCATTTATATTTTGAAGGGCAAGCAGGGAAAGGATGAGGAGAGGGAAGGAGAGTGGGGGGGAAAGGGATGTTTCTTTACAAACAGATAATGTACAATGCCCTCCACCCCACCCTACTCCAAAGCAAACCTTGAGTTTTCGAAATCAGGTCATTAGAAAAAGCAACTTTCCTTTCTCACAGCGAAGAGGTTATAATTTAGTGTTCTCGCTTTGCCTAGCTATACATTTGCCTCTGTGTGTCTCTGTGTGTCTGTGTGTGTGTGATCCAAAGTACTAGGGATACACAATTTGTCTTTCAAAATAATGTAGAGCTGAAAGATTTTTTTTTTCCTTAGACAAACTGTATTTGGCTCAAATGTGCTTCCTCTTTTTTTTTTGTTTAAATCAAACTGGAACATCTGAAACGGATTAGAGTGTTTTAACATAGAGCAAAAAGCCTCCTGCTCAAGCCCATGAATTTTACATTTAGGAGCTTATAGGGAACACCCCCCCCCCTCTTCCCTATACATTTCCCCTTAATTCATAAATGGTTGATGGATTCCATTAAATAAACAAACAGGAAGGAAGACTACAATCCAGTCAAACTAGTGAAAGGTTATCGTACTCAATCTGGGTTATATTTTAAGACAGAGAAAAATATTTTGCATGGGGGTCGTGTGTGTGTGTGTGTGTGTGTGTGTGTGTGTGTGTGTGTGTAAAAGCCTAAATGTTTTGCAGATAAATCAGGGTTAAAACTAGCACCCCGCCCAAAAAGGGGTAATGTATTTGACCTTTTGCTTGAATATTTTAAAATGTGTAATTTTTGCAGGATTATCTGTATTAATTTTTTAGGAAAAAAAATAGATAAGGAGTCGTAAGCTTCCCCCAAGTTTTTTTTAAATACAGTATATATTTTCTTATCCTTAAGACTGGCTGGTGCACCCTTGCAAAGTATAAACTGACAGACTTGCAAAACAGCCTATTTTGGTTACTGCTTGCAGGAAGATGTGATTGCAAAACCATTTCACCACAATGGAGTATGATGTTTTCTTCAGATAAATAACAACATGATTCTCCAAGGATGGAGGGGGGGATTATTTTATTCCCTTGAATAAATAACAGTCCTGCTCCTCGAAAAGAATTATTAACTGAGCACAACAGCATCGGTTTATATCTTTAGTGTGGGAAAAACTGGAAGACAAAGTTGATTTTTGTATGTGATTTTCTGCTTAAATTAGAGCATTGAGAAAAATTGGATTCCAACACAACAAAAGGGGGGGGGGGAGAATTAAAAGCAAGCAAACACCCACACCAATTGTAGGGTTTTTTTGCAAGACAGCCTGACTCACATTTTTAAAACCTTTTTTTTAAAATCTTAGCAAACAGGGAGTTAATCGTGCTATCCTTTTGGCTATTTGTCTAAATTTAAATTTAAAAAATGGAATAGACGGGTGGGGAGAGATAGTGTGAGATGCTACTTTCAAGGTTAAAATGACCTTTTCATAAGTGGGTAGAATTTTTTAAAAAACCTATTCTGCAGCTAAGCCAGCTGGCCAGATTGACACCTTAATGATACCCAGTTCTCTTGAAATAGCTTTGAATGGCCACCATATCAGAAAACTTCCAGGAAGGATGATAATAATAATAATAACAACAACAACAACTGGGGTGGGACTGGAAACTACAAAGGAAGAAGAGCCCTAGACTTACCAAGGGGTAAAGCCATGGGCTCCAGTGGGACCTCAGCACAGCCTCATCCTCAGAATCGGTCTGGGATGAGCAGCCTAGCAGAGGATTAAATATTTTTTAAGGTTGTGTCACAACCATAAGAAATCACAGACAAGGCGTGCAGAACAAACAAGTTGGAAATAAAATTTCTGGCAAATTTTGGTTCTGCTTTAAGGGTGGGTGAGGCAATGGATTTGAATGGAATTATCCTGGGATGGAGAGAGAAGGGAAATGAATTAGCACAGTTGAAATAACAAGATTTATTGGGGGGGGGGGAATAAAAGCTTTCCATATCTAGAAAGAGAAGAAATTAATTTGCTCTACTCTCACATACAAACATATATAAAAATCTATGTATCTATGTATTATCTATATATCTTTCTATGTGTCTAACTCTCTGGTTCTCTCTCTCTAATCTCTGATTCTCTCTCATCTATCTATCTATCTATCTATCTATCTATCTATCTATCTATCTATCTATCATCTTTTTCTAGTTCTCTCTCATCTCTGGTTCTCTCTCTCATCTATCTATCTATCTATCTATCTATCTATCTATCTATCTATCTATCTATCTATCATCTCCTTTCCTCTATCTCCCCCCCCTCCATACATATGCACACACACACACACACACACACACAGAGTTAGCCTCTATTTTCTCAGAAATCCTGCCTGCTCTGCTCTCAAGTAACTATAAATAGAAGGGACTTATTTCAAAAAGCTTCCCCCCCTCCTTTGGGTTGAATATTTTATTTTTCCCGTCTCCTTAATGACCCAAGCACATTCTTCCACCCAGGTCGTATAGACAAAATCGGACAGTTCCACTTTTGCACACAAAACGCGCGGAGGGGGCATGTGTCTGTGTGTGTCATGAATGGAAAGGAGATCAAAATAGAATAATAAAAAAAAGCAGTGAAAACAATTAGAAAGCTAGAAAACAGAGGAAGAAAGTAGGGGAGGGGGGAGGAAGGGAAAAAAAAAATTCGCAAGGCAGAGAAGATTATTCTGCTCTGGGTCTCAGCAGAGGGCTCCACGCCGCATTCAATGGCCGGAGGCTAATGAGACAGTCGCCGAGATTTACAATTTATTTTTAGCTCCCAACCTGGAAAAGAAGCGGATTGCAAATTTAGTTGCTATTTACTAACACGAATCGCGAAGCGCAAACGCAGGGCAAATACAGTGCCCAGAGAGGTTGCGGGCAGGAGGGGAGGGGAAGGGAAGGGAAAGGATCCCCTTTCCAAAATCCTCATTTTTCTTTCTCTCCCCCCCCCCCCCCCCCCCCCCAAAAGCCCCCCTCCCCCTTTACCCCCCCCCCCCCCCCCCCTTCCCCCACCGGCCCCCCGCCCCCTCTTCCCCCCCCCCCCCCGGACCTCCCCCTCCTCTCGGTGGGTTTGCTTCGGCTCCGAAAGGCAAGGACAACCCCCCCCCCCCTCCCCAGCAGCCCCTCCCCCCTCTCCTTCCTCCCGATCCCTCTTACCCAACGGAGGGGAAGCTTCTTCGTAGCTCGAGCTTTGGCTCTTAACTGGTGTTTTGGTGTTTGTTTTTTTGAATTTTGAATTTATTTATTTTTCCTCCTCTCGCGTGGAAAGCGACCCCTCCCCTTGGATCTTGGCTTGCAGAGGGTGGGAGAAAGAGAGAGAGAGTTAGAGTTAGTAGGTTGGTTTCCAATCTCTCTCTCTCTCCGAAGAAGAGAGGGGAAAGTTGGGGTGATGCGGGAAAGAGAGGGACGCAACGAGACGTGGCAAAACAGCCGCCCCTGTCTTCTTTGGCGTTGTTGTTTACCTGGAACAAGCTCCGGGCGAGGAAAAGCTTGTTCTTCTCTCCCTCCCCCTCTTCTCCCTCCCCTCCCTCCATTTCCCCTTCTTGGCTTTTCTTGCCAGGCTCCCACGGAGGCGCCGCAAGCCGTGGGAATCCGGGCACCCTCTTTCCCGAGGCGCGCGTAAAAGGAACGGGGTGTAAAGAAATTCCAACCTCCACCCCCCTCTTCTAATTCTCCCCAAACTTGCAGGGGGGGGGGGAGGATGGAGGGTGGGCAGGGGAAACTACAGTGGCAGGGGGAGGGGGGAAAAGGAAGAAGGTCTCTAGAAGGACAGAGCGACGTGAATGCAAGACCGTCGGATGTCCGGCTCCGACAAGAACTCGCGCTTGGATAGAATCGGGATTTCTATATTTGGTGCTTTTACGAGGCGGGCGCGGTTCTCCAACAACTTTGGGGGGGGGGGGAAGCTGTCATTAATGAGAGGCTGGGGTGGAGGGGTTGGATATATACTCCCCTCCTCTTAACCCTCCCCCCCCACACAAATAACCCCAAGTTTCCGGGAAATGAAACGCTGAAAAATCAGGATTTGGCTAGCGCCTTTTCCGACGGACGTGGTTTGGGTTTTTGTTTTTGTTTTTAATTCCAAGCTGCCTTTTCGCCACCCGTGGACTCTTCAAGGCGGCTCTCCGCCCGCAGGGTCCGACCGACGTTCCGGGTGAAAAGACGTGGGTGGGTGAGTGGGGTGGAATGTTTTCAAGTCCCACCCACCGCCGTACCCTGTGCGTTTGGGTGAAAACAAAAACCCGCGTCCAGAATTGGGTGCTGCTTCCTTCCTTGGGAGATTTTTTTTTTTAGATGGGGGGGGGGGGAAGGAGGGAAGGCGAAAAAAAATACGGCCGATCTTTTCTCCGGGAGGGTCTGAGAACTCCTGCAGCCGGGGAAAGGGCGCGACTGGATGGCCTCCACGCTCCCTGCCAACCCGAGGATTTTTAGGGCGTCTTTGCACGGGTGGAAGGAAGGCAGGCTCCCCTCTCTCGGCACCAAACCCGGGAAGAATCGCGTAGCCCGGGGACGGTGGTGGTGGGGGGGCTTGGAGAGAGAAGAAAGGGAAACCTTTGGAAAAGCTGCATTTCAAACACACGCAAACACACCCAACAAGAACGCACGCGAGCGAAATCCCCGCCCGACTGACCCAGCTCCGAGCCGCCGCGGGCGAGGGTGGCAAGCTTTGTTTTTTTTTTTCCTCCGGGTGGGGGCAATTGAACGGGGAAGGGGGGGGTTGCTTGTGCCTGGGTGGGGAAACCCCACCCCGTCTTAACACCTCCCTCTCGTTAATCCTCGCTAATTTGGAGCCCGGCCATCACCCGCTTGCCAATTCCTCAGCCTTTCCTCCTCCCGGGGCGGAGGGGGTGGGTGGCTGAAGGGCGTGGGTGGGGGCACGTTTAAAACACACACACACACACACACACACTCACACAGACATAGGGATGCAAAAATTAGCGGCCGTTTTCTTTGGAGCCTCGCCTGAGTTTTTTTTCCCCCTTTTCTGCTTACACTACTATTTTCAGTGGCTATTTTTTTTCCTCACCTTTTCTCTCCCTCGCCGTCCCTCCCCCCCCTTCGTGTTTTCCTCCTCCTGTCTGCTTCCCAACGAGGGCAGCCTCGAAACCGCCTTCAGGAAAGAGCTCGGGGGAAATTGGAAACGGCTCCATTCCGAAGAAAAGAAAGAAAAGAGACAAAGAGAAAAAAGAAAGGGGGAAAAAAAAATAGAAACAAAATCGAGAGAGCCCGTCCCACACCGAACTAAACCCAATTTAGCCAGAAATTCTAAGTCGGCTTCATTCTCCGGTTCTTCTTCGCCCCTTCCCCAAATCCAGGGCTCCCTTTTCCCCCCAAAGGTGCAGAAGACGCTTTTAATTCTGCTTCAGTTCCCCGGAAAGACGCCGATTATGGGAAAAAAATAACCCCGAGGCGCATTTTTCTCCATCGGCTTTTATTTTATTTTATTTGCAAGGAGGCATCCGCACAAGCCCGGTGGGTGAACAAGGGGACAAACCGAGGGTTTTCCGCGCGAGAAATCCGCCACTCCACGGACTGAAAATGGGCCCTGAAACCTGAGTGGGTCCAGTCCGAAGTGGGGCGTGTGTAGGAAGGGCGAGGAGGGAGGGTAGGTGTCCTTAACCCCAAAGAGCGTCGTTTTTCTTCTCTCCCCTTCCCTCCCCCGGGGGAAACCGGGGGGGAGCCTGCATGCAAATACAGGCGGATTAACGAGCGATCGTTGGTATGCTATAAAAGAGAGAGAGAAGAGAGAGAGAGAAACCGAGGCTAGACGAAAGGAAAAAATGAATCATTCGCCTATCCCAAGTCCAATCTTGTTTTCCTGAAGCATTAAACTGCCAATGTATTTGAAGCCAAACGCGATTCCGGCAGATTTTATTCAAACGCGCGCACACACCCACACACACGTCGCTGTATGATTTTTTGCCGTGCAAAAATGATTTTTTCTGAAGGAAGGAGGGAAAAAAAGCGAAAAAGAACCCGAATTGCATCCCCACTGGGAAAACGGATGGTGTCCCAGAATTACAAAAAAAAAAAAAAGGCCTTTATTTGGGGCCTCGCTTTTCCCCCTTCCAGCCTTTCTGGAGGGAAACAGAAAAAAGGTGAAAAAGATTTTTTTTTGCAAAAAAGAAAAAAAGAGGAAAATATCTTTCTGCCTTGCAGCTAAACTGATCTCTCTCTCTCTCTCTCTCTCTCTCTCTCTCTGGAGATACACACACAGAGAGATATATACGCACACACATATTTTATATATATGATATATATGAATTTTAAGAATCCGGAGCTTTATCGCTGACGGCTCGAGAAGGAACTAGAACAGGGAGCCGAGGTTTGGGGAGGGTGGGGTCCCATAAATGCAATCCAGGAGAGAAAATAGACACCCCCCTCCCATCCGCCCAGTTTCTGAGCTCAACACACGTACAAAGACCGCTGGACTTGAATCCACTTTGTTTCAAAGAAGGGAACCGACCGTAGCGGATGGGAGTTATTTGTTTTACTCATAATAAATTATTGGCTCGAGTCCAACGGCCCCTCCTTTTGCCGCTCCCCCCCCAAAAAGCCCCTCTTGAAATAACGTCTGTATAGCAAATCTAGTTTGGCTACAATTCTTGGTCAATGACAGCCCCGTTTCGGCTGAAACTTGGAAAGGATGGGGACAGAGAGAGAGAGAAAAAAATCCAAATAAACCGATTATTTACTCGGCTCAAAGGCGCATCGCCTCGGCTCTCCGGTTGTCTCTTTGGCGGCGGCTGGGATTCTAGAGAGAGGGGCTTACGAATCGGGATCGGCGGCTTCCACGGAAGGCTGCGGGCCGCCTCTTTCGCCGGGTGGAAATCGGTGGGACCCCCCTTACAAAGGAGGGATCGGGCCTCCACCCCCAACCCGAGGCTGGGATCGGGTGCTGGCTTACCTGGCAGTCAAACCCCCACGGGGGTCGCCGCGCGCTTTCCTCCCGCGGGAAGCTGTCCGGCTCGAAACATCAAATCCACGCACTCCGCAGCCACCCCACGCGCGGCCGGCCCTAAACCCAGGAGGCGAGGAAGCCTTTCACACCCCCCCCCCCGCCGATGCAAAACCTCCCAGCCCCCCCTCCAAATTCCTCTTTAAAAAAAAAAGAAAAAAAAAAAGAAAGAATGCCTCTGGCTCGGACTGACTTTACTCGAAAAGTCCTTTTTTTTACAAAGAAAAAAGAAAAGAAGGAAAAAGGGGAAAAAATAGAGAAAGCGAAGGGCATAAAAACAAAAAACAAAAAAAAAAAGCTGGGCGGCGCGCTGTGAAAAGGCCACGCAATCCAATCGCCACCATGTTTTTCTCTCTCTTTTTCTCTCTCCTCCCTCCCTCTCTGTTTTGATCAACCGGACCAGATCAGTGGAAGGAAGAAAAAAAAAAAAAGAATCTGAAAAAGGGAGAAAAGGAAGGGAAAGGAAGAAAGAGTTTTTGGCGGGGGTGGGGGAGGAGAGAGAGAAAGAAAGAGAAAAGGTTGAATCGGAGCGGAGGGGATTGGACAAGGGGGCGCCTGGAAACGGCCCTTTCAAAGTTCTCACCATCCCTCCTTGCTCATTCAAGCCAAGCCGGCTCGGGGAGGCTAGAAACTGCTCGCCTCCTCCTCCTCCTCCTCCTCCTCCTCCTCTTCTTCTTCCTCCCCCCCTCCGCTCCATAATTGGTTTGATAAGGTTGGCGGCCAGCCAAAGTATTTCCACGAGCGGGAGTGGCAGGCGGGGCGGCCAATGGGGAAGGCCAGAAGGACATTCCGAGTGTGCGGAGGGGCGGGCTGGCCGAAACAATGCGCGTTTCATTGCTTGGTTTCTTTCTTCCTCGCTCTCCCCCCTCCCTCCTTTTCCTCCTCGCCCTCCCCGCCTTTTTTTTTTTTTTTTTTTTAACATCCTCGGAGAGAAACTTGGAAAGGGGAGGGTGGGGGGAGCTTGGGTAATGTACCTTTCCCGACGCTGAGTTGTATATGGAGATCGCCAAGGATTACCAGCGGGAGCCAGGGCGCGTTTTGCAGGGGAAAGTCAAGCAGCGAAAGAAGCCAGGAATCGTAGTTTTTTCCCCCCAGCAGCTCGGATCCCCTCCGCCTTCCTGGGCTTGCTTTCGTGCCGGAGGGGGACACCCGTGAGAGACCCCCCACCCCCCACCCCAAAGAGCCAAGGGACGGCCAGGAACGGAGGAAAAAACCGACCCCGGCTGTGCGTCTAGGGCGCATTTCGGTTGCTTTTTTACGCGCCGAGGCGAAAATCAGAAAGGGGCAATTTTTTTGGGGGGGGGGGAGGAAGAAGAGGAGGGGGGTTTTCTTTGGCCCCCTTTTGCTGATGGTGGTGGAGGCAACGGATCTGAGCAAGCCAGAGACCCCCCCTCAAAAAATGCCCAAGAGGATCGGGCAAGAAAGCCAGTGAGGGCATCTTCGGAGCGAAGGTAAGGGCGGCGCGGCCAACTTTCCAAGTTGGGAGGGCTGGGGGTTTTTGGGGGTGGGGGGAGGGAAAAGAAGAAGAGAGAAAAAGGGAAAGCCTTGGCTGTGGGGGCAGCTTTTCGCCCCCTCCCTGTAGGTCTCGAGAAAGGGGTCGGATGGGGTTTTGCATCACCCCCCCTTCTCTCCTTCACCTATGTCTTTCCAACAGAGACGATCTAAGGAATTCTTCCCCCATTTACTTCTTGCTTTTTTTCGCCCGTTCTTGGAAAGAAAGCAGAAGCAAACAGGCATTTCTCTTTTCTCCCCCCCCCCCTCCGCCCCACTTCGGGTGGGCTGTTTTTAATTAAAATCGGGAAATCAGCCATTTTGGGAGAGGGAGCCGTGATTACCCAGGCAAAGGGGGAAAAAAGGAGAGAGGGAGAAAAAAAATCTGTCTTCATATTTTGGCCCGAAGTCCAGACACAGTTTCAGAGGAAGTTTATTTTCGCCCAGAGAGAGAGAGAGAGAGAGAGAGAGAGAAGCCTCGGCGTCTGGCGGTGTGTGGATCCACCCGCAGAGACACACAAACACACACACCACACACACACTCGATCCCGAAGGAATCATGTGGCCAGCGGGACTCCAACCGAGAGGATTTATGGCGATTTTTTTTTTTTTTTTACACGCGTGGAGCCTTTCCGGAGGCCGTTTGCACCGAGTAACCCAAAACTTTCCCTTTTACATTGAAAGCAAAAGTCCTTTTACAGAGTCCCCCGCCCCGGCCAGAAATCGCAATTGGGGGGGGGGAGAGAAGGTCTTTCGGCGCCCTCCCCATTGGCCAG
>BLBF01000067.1:9741125-9760711 GCA_015471245.1 Laticauda colubrina
GAGTTGAAGTCCACATATCTTAAAGGTTTCCGAAGTTAAGAATTACTGCTCCAATGAGTACGATTTCATTTGAAGACTGGGTAATTCCATACCCAGCCAACTCTGCCTTTTATCAAAGCCAGAAGAGATAAACAACATTCACAGCCACTAAAAACTAGGCTGCCAAAGAGACCCACATTGGTGCAACTCCTTGGAATTTCTCCAGCCCTGCGAGTTTTTTCTTCCCTGAAATTTTCACACCAGTCAGGGTTGCATTCCCTGGAATGGAAAGGCTTTCCTAGCAGTTGCTTTTCACTGTTAGGGCTGATTTGGAAGACCTATCTTCAAATATTTGGGTGTTGTGATAACAGGGAGCAGAAACAAAGGATGGAAGAAGGAGCTTAGCTAAACTGCCAAGGAGCTGCTGATCCAGTTCTACAGAGGAATGATTGAGTCTGTCATCTGCACCTCTATAACTGTCTGGTTTGGTTCTGCAACCCGACTCCAGAGAAAAATTAGGACTGCAGAAAAAACAATTATCACCAACCCGCCTTCCATGGAGGACCTGTATACTGCACAAGTTAAAAAGAGGGCTATGAAAATATCTACAGACCCCTCACATCCTGGACATAAACTGTTTCAGCTCTTTCCCTCAAAATGACACTATAGCCCACTGCACACCAGAACAACTAGACACGAGAACAGTTTTTTCCCGAAAGGCATCATTCTGCTAAACAGATAATTCCCTCAATACTGTCCAACTATTTACTAAGTCTGCACTACTATTACTGTTAATCTTCTCATCGCTCCTTATCGCCCATCCCCTCCCACTTGTGACTTTGTCGCTTGTATCCTTACAATTTATATTGACTGTTTCCTCGTAGGATTTGATTGCTTATTGTTCCCTATGACTATTATTAAGTGTTGTACCTGATGATTCTTAACTCTGGATGAATGTTATATTTTATGTACACTGAGAGCATTTTGGAATTTGCCAAGACAAATTCCTTGTGTGTCCAACCACGCTTGGCCAATAAAGAATTCTATTCTATTTCTATTCTATTCTATATTCTATTCTATTCTTAATAGATTCTACTCTTCATAGATTCTATTCTATTCTATTCTATTCTATTCTATTCTATTCTATTCTATTCTATTCTATTCTATTCTTATTGTACCCAATGCCTATTCTTAAGTGTTGTACCTTATGATTCTTGACTCTTGATGAATGTATCTTTTCTTTTTATGTCCACTGAGAGCATTTGCGCCAAGACAAATTCCTTGTGTGTCCAATCACACTTGGCCAATAAGGAATTCTGTTCTGTTCTGTGAGCACCAGGAGGTGGCTGAGACTTCGGTTCCACCCAGTTGATGGATTTCAAAGCATGCAAGTAGAATAATAAATCCGGTTTCCTTGTAGACACGAGGGAAAGGCGGAGCCGTGAGCAAACTTATGGAAAGCATGGCTGCTGAGGAAGACTTTGAACCCAACCAGGACAGCAGCTTCTCCGAGGATGAGAACATACCCTTGAACCTCCTTCTGGAAAGACCGCTGACTCCAGGTGGGTAGATGTGACAGTGTGTGAGAAAGACCTTGGCAGAGGAGAGGGAAGAAACATGAGTTATTTGACAGACTGCTCATCCCAATGGGATTGGCTCATTCCACCTGTCTCGGCAGAGGAAACATGCTACGGACCCGATTGGCCAGGATATTCCAGCTGGTGGGGTCCAGGAGAAGAATATCCCCCTGGAATATATATGGCTTCAATCCTCCTGGATCTTCTGCAATAGCTTAAAGACCTGGCTTTGTCAGTTGCCTTGGGGCTCCAATGAGGGGAGGGGCTTCCCATTGGGGGTGGGGTCATTTAATAACAGATATCACCTCTCTCACTCCTCCCCCCCACTGCTTCTACTCCCTTCCTTTGGATCATGTGACCACGGGGATGCTATAATGGTCGCAAACATGAAAAATAGTCCCAAGTCACTTTTTCCAATGCCGTTCTTTGAACGGTCACTAAATGAACCATTGTAAGTCTAGGGCTACATTGCAAGCTCTCTGGTAAAAGATAGGCTGCCCTTAAATTCAACAACAATAAATAAAGGTGTTTACTTATTAAAAAGAAATGAAAAGAGGAGAACATAATCTGATTTCAAGTGGATAGATACAATGATATGTGAGAAGGACCTTGGGAGAAGGAAAAAGGGAAGAAATTCTGCCTAGCAACAGTCAGACGAGAGTGTGCAGCCTTCAGCAAGCCCACATTCTTAGCTCTGGTTCTCTTACAGCGCCTCGTTCTTGCATCATTGACAAAGACGAATTGAAGGATGGCTTGAAGGTCCTTATTCCCATGGATGACAAGTTACTCTATGCCGGGCACGTCAAAACCGTTCATTCTCCTGATATGTAAGCAAAGGAGTTTCTTCATCCTGGTTCCTGTGGGCCTAACTTTGATATTTTTGATGTCTTTGATTTTTTTAAAATTGGAAATAATTTTTTTGTTTTATTTTGTGGGCTTTAAAAAGGGCTGCTGTATTTATTTCAGATACCGGGTTGTTGTGGAAGGCGAGCGAGGAAACCGGCCTCACATTTACTGCTTGGAACAGCTGCTGCAGGAAGCGGTGAGTTGGTTGTCTTGGTGGTTAATAGTACTTGGGAATGAATGTGGGAGATGGAGGGGGAAGGGATGTTACTTCAAGAAGGAGTAGATAAGAGATGTTGTGATGACCCAGGGTGGGATACAAAACAAACACAGTCATAGAAAACAGGTGAAGCCCCTTTTATTCCTTCACTTTGCTTCCAAGCTCCGAATATCTTTGATGGAAGACAAAAAACTCCCACACACACAGTTACAAGAAGGAGGAAAAAAGCAACACAAACCAGGCAAGATAAGGACTAGAGGACATCCACAGATAACAGAACACACACTGGGAAGGACACCAAACTCAAAGAGGAACCATAAACTAGAGATATTTCCATGCTTTGTTTCCAGCACTTGCCCATACGCATGTCCGTCCTCTTATTCAATTGTCACAGCTGCAGCCCATGAAGAGGATTAAGGCCCTCTCCTTCTGAATAGACCATGTTTCTCCCTTATCCTCTCCTCCCTGCGTGCCCTAGGATGGAGAGGGGATGGGCCTGGGTCCTCCTCTGACTGCCCAGCCGGCCTCTGCCCTTCCCCAGCTTCCTCCACAACCTCTGGAGCCACACCTCTGGTCGGCTTTTCCTCTTTTCCCTTGGAGTCAGTCTCCAACAGGGGCATGACAGTTGTCTTGGTGGTTAATAGTACATGGGAACGAACGTGGGAGACGGAGGGGGAAGAGATGCTGCTTTGGGAAGGAATAGATAAGAGATGGGAGAGTCCACAGCTGAATAACGACGGAGGAAGTAACTTAGAAAGGTAGAAATGAACTCTCCTCACTTACCAGGTGATAAAATGATTAGAATGAAGTTTTGCAGGCTGACTCTGCTCACAGCCAAGAGTTCAATCCTGACCAGTTCAAGGTGGACTCCGCCTTTCCTCCCTCCAAAGTCAGTGAGGATCCAGATTGTTGGGGGATGAGGATGAGGATCCAGATTGTTGGGGGCCATATGCCGAATCTATAAACCGCTTAGAGAGGGCTTTTAAAGACTATTGCTTCTTTCCTTCTTTCTCTCCCTCCCTTTTCTCCTCCTTTTCTTCCATCCCTCCTTCCTTTCTTCTCTCCTTTGCTTTTCTCCCTGAGAAATATACCCAACCACTTCTCTGAAATGGTACAGAGCGGTGATGGCGAACCTTTTCAGCAGAGTGCCTAAACCGGAACACACATGCAGTGTGCATGCACGCATGCCAGAGCACTGGAAACCTGAAGACAGCTGGCTGGTGCATGCATGCCTGGTTTTTGGGCTGATTTTTTGGCCATTTTCAGGCTGTTTTGGGGCTGTTTTCAGGATGTTTTTTGGGGCTGAAAACAGTCCTGAAAAAGGCCCGAAAATGGCCTGTTTTGGGGTCATTTTCCGGCACTCTGGCACTCATGAAGACCAACTGGTCAGCGCACACATGCAGACCAGAAACCAGAAGAGCAGTTGGCGAAGGCGCATGCACTCACAAAGAGGGCTCTGCATGCCATTTCTGGCATGCATGCCATAGGTTCACCATCACAGGTACAGAGTCACCTGGTGGAGCCTGAGGGTTGGACTTGAAGACCTCCAAGGCCCCTTCCAGCTCTATTCTGATGGATTGAACATAACTCAAAACTGGTCTTCCTTAGAGACTGTCCTAATGCAGATCGTGGCTGATGTGGTGCCTCTTTTACTTCAATTGTCCCCGATTCTTCCATTCTTCAGCTCTTGAATCTTCTTCCCATTCAGATCATCGATGTGAAACCCCCTTCCGTGAGGTTCCTACCAGAAGGAGCACGAATAGCTGCCTATTGGAGCCAACAGTATCGATGCCTCTACCCTGGGACGGTTGTCCGAGGTAGGCCCCAACGCTGCCTCAATCCATTTCTGGGACAGGATGAAGGTGGAAGCATGGAATGCAGGGTCCCAAAGGTGTTTTTTTTCCAGAAAAAAAAAAAAAAAACTTCCTTGAAGACCTTTCACTTCTCGTCCAAGAAGCTTCTTCAGTTCTTGAATGAGAAGAGGAACATTTTCAAGGAAAGAAATAACAGTTGTGTTTTGGAGAGGCACCTTTGGAACAACTATGACCTGGATGATTGAGGGTTTCCATAAATATTTAGATTGTAATGTGTTTTGTTCTTTTGCTCTCCACCATAATTCTCCCAAGCTTGGGAAGAGCGAAACCAATTACACACACGGGCCATAAATTCCGGATGGACAGAACTGACCTCTTCAAGCAGCGTGTCAGATGAAGCTGACACAGTGTGTACTTCCTTGATGGAATTTGCTGCCCTCAGGTGTCCTCAGGTGCCTTAAAGAGATTTGAAAAATTAATATAAGTGAACATGGTTTTCCATCGTTACCATGCAGCAGATTCCTACAAGAGGAAGATTACTGGTCTCTCCAACTGATTCCTCTTTCCTCTAATTGCAACTCTTCCTTCTTTGGTCTACAGGTGTCCACGATCAAGAGGAAGATGTCAACTTGATCACTGTGGAATTTGACGATGGGGACACTGGAAGGATTCCTTTATCTCACATCCGGCTTCTCCCCCCTGATTACAAGATCCAATGTGAGTTGGGTTTTTCGCAACATCCTTGGATAAATAGTCTCCTTGGGCATCTCAAGATGAGGTGGGCTCCCAAGTTCCTTCCTTCCTTCCTTGCCTCCCTCCCCTTCCCTTCCTTTCTTCTCTCCCTCCCTCCTTCACTTTTCCTTCCTTCCCACCCCTCCCCTCCTTCCTTCCTTTCTTCCCCTCCCTCTCTTTTTCTTCCTCCCTCCCTTCCCTTCATTCCTTCCCTTTTCCTTCCTTCCCTCCATCCCTCTTCCTTCCTTCCCTCCCTACTCTTTCCCTCTCCTCCTTCTCCTCCTCCCTCCCCTCCTCCCCTCCCTCCCTCCCCTCCTCCCCTTTTTTCCTTTCCTCCCCTCCCTCCCTTTTTCTTCCTTCCTTCCTTCCCTCCCCTTCCTTCCTTCCCTTTTCCTTCCTTCCTTCCTTCCCCCTTCCTTCCTTCCCCCTTCCTTCCTTCCCTCCATCCCTCTTCCTTCCCTCCCTCCTCTTTCCCTCCCCTCCTTTTCCTCCTCCCTCCCCCCTTCCCTTCCTTTCCTCCCCTCCCTCCCTCCCTCCTTCCTTCCCTTCCTTCCTTTCCTCCCCTCCCCTTTTTCTTCCTTCCTTCCTTCCCTCCTTCCTTTTGAAGGCCAACGTCTGAGAACCCAACAGGATGGAGATCCACTTCTCATTTTTGGGAAGCGGAGGTGGGGTGGGATGTTCAGCACTCAACTCAAACTGGCAACTGACTTTTGCAGGTGCTGAGCCTTCTCCTGCCCTCCTGGTGCCCAGCATGAGACGTCGCAGCCGAAAATCCAGTAAGGACCTGGGTGAAAGCAACGGGGCAGAATTAGAGGAACCTGGAGCCAAAGGCAAAGGGCGTGGAAGGAAGCCCAATAAGAAGCAGAAAACAGGTACGCCTTGCCCATCTCTGTTGGGGGGGGGGGGAGAATAGCCCAAGCCATTTGGAGCTTTCCTACTTCTTTAAAAAAAAAGACAGAATTGCAAACGTGTGGGTTTTTTAAAGATGGATGATTTTAATGTTTTTATGTCATAAGTGTCAACTCATAAAATATTTCTATGGTCTTTTTAGAGTTGCCAACAGAAAGGGAGGGGGGAAAGGGGTTTGAAAGAGCAGTGCATCAGCTTGAAAATTGAAAGTGCATTCCATAAATAGTTTTTCAAAGATAGTAACCAGGTGACTGAAGTTTCTGCTGTGCAAAATTCTACCTGGAGAACATGATTGATGACTCTAGACTATGGAGGTGTCCCATTGGAGAATATGAATTACGATACACCCAGGGGGTAGGGGGAAAACTGGGATCAAGGGTAATATTGAATGAGTTGTCTCAGAGTTGGCTGCACCCCAGGTAGCACTGGCATGTTTACTCCTAATAAATCATTTTGAAGTTTGAGCTTGAGACTCATGATTTAATTGGGGTAATATTGCTTCAGTTTCCAAACAGCCCTCAACTCTCTCACACGCTGACAGGATGCTAACCAGGTGAATACTGATGGATGCTGGTAGGCAGAGCCAGAATTCCCCCCCCCCTTTTCCTCCCCAAAAATTAAGGTGCGTCTTATACTCCGAAAAATACGGCATCATATTGGCACTTATCTGGTGAAAACCGACGCTGAAGTTTTGTGCGGTTTTCAAGTAATTAAAAGTAAACGTTTTTCTACTTTTTCAAAACAATCTGTCACATGGTCCAATCACGGTGCGGGGCTGACAACCAGGTGGCATCCCTCAAACCAGCTTCAGTGCTGACATTTTGTACTTTCTGTGTCTAGAAGAATCCGTTCTGGCAGATCAGACCATCCCAGGGGAGATGCTGGCTACCTCTTCTCTTGGCTCGGAACTTCCAGTTTGCAAACAAACTACCAAAAACTCACCGAAGATCCCGATGGATCCTTCCAGGACTCCTTCAGCTCCAGCAGAAGACAAGCATCACAGCAAAGCTAGCAAGGGGAAGATTTCTGCCAAGCTCCATAGCTCGGTTCCTACCACTTTCCAGACACCGGTGTACGGCAATGTCCGTGGGAACAATGAACCCTACCCTGGATCATTTGGCCCTTCCAGTAGTTCCTCGGGGAAGGTCAAATCGAAGAAAGGAAAATCCACGGAGGAGGGACAAGAATTTGGGTCTGCTGCCAAAGCTCAGCGGAAGATCCCAGACAATGAGATCTTGATCAAGCTGGACCATGAGGGGGTCATGTCTCCCAAGACCAAGAAGACCAAAGAGGCCATGAGGATGTTGGGGGAGTCAAACCTGGCCAGCCGGAGAGAAGCCAAGAACATCTTAGGGCTCAGCTACACTGCCATGGCTTGTCCAAACCCTAAGCAGAAATCTTCCCGGAGCAAGGTTGCGGACGGAGAGCCTCCTACTAATTTTGGAGGCAAGTTTGAGAACGCTGGAGATCCTCCACCTTCTTCTAAGGCTCAAGAAGATGGTGGTGAAGTGGCCCCTGTGAGGGACGAGTCAGAAAGTAGCGGTAGCAGCTCGGATTCAGAAGGAGAAGAAGAAACAGAGAAGAATGGAGGTGGCGCTCAAGATAGCAGCTCGGCCAGTTCCAGAGCCTCCACCCCAATTTCCTCCTCGAACTCCTCCTCTTCTTCTTCCTCCAGCAGCAGTAGCTCCTCCTCCTCTTCTTCTTCCTCTTCTTCCTCCTCCTCCTCTTCTTCCTCCTCCACCTCCTCCTCCAGCTCCAGCTCCTCTTCCTCTTCCTCCTCCTCCACCACCACCGATGAAGACTCTTCCTGCAGCTCCGAAGACGAGGCGGCAGACACCCAACCCAGCGCCTCTTCTGTGCAGCCCACCATCCCAGCCAAGACCACCAAGGCCTCAGGGAAGTCTCCGTCCTCTTCACATTCCCGAAACCCGAAGCAACCCCAGCAACAGGCAGCGCAAAAGCAGCAAATGAGCAGGAACAAGAACCAGAGCAAGAAACGGGAAGGAATCCATTTGCCCACCACGAAAGAACTAGCCAAACGCCAAAGGCTGCCCTCGGTGGAGAACCGGCCCAAAATTGCTGCCTTCCTGCCTGCACGACAACTTTGGAAGTGGTTTGGGAACCCCACCCAGGTAAGAGTGCCTTCTTGGATTGACCTTAACTATGATCTCTTACAGGGGTGGGTTTCAGCAAATTTAGCAAAAGGTTCTCTGCCTGGCTGCTGGTTGGGCGTGTCCATGGTGGGCATGGCCAAGTCGGCCTCCTGAACCACGGCAGGGAAGGGGGTGTTTTTGCTCTCCCTGGGCTCCTGAGGTTTTCTGGAAGCCTGAAATGGGCCCGTTTCCAACCTTCCAAAACTTCTGGGAGGCCCATTTTTCATCCTCCCTGAGCCTCCACGCGCCCCCTGCACTTACCTGCATCCAAAACAGGCCACATGGGGACTCCTGGAAGAGGAGGGGCAGGTGGATTTGGGGGTTCTTCAAACTGCACAGAATCCTAGCTAGGGGCTTTCCTGAACCCCTATGAACCCCCAGCAGCCCACCCCTGATCTCTTAGGTTGAGGTGGACACTTCCGTTCAGCCAATACTCATGCTGGTTGGGTACCTGGAAATTGTTCACTCACATCTGGAAGCGCTAAGTTTGGATACAGATGGTTAACTCCAAGGAACAGGAAGCATCTGAGAAATTTCTTTAGTCCAGGAACAAGTGTAGGTAGTCCTTGACTTATGTATGGTTCATTCAGTGACCGTTCAAAATTACAGAAAAAAAGTGACTTACGACCATTTTTCATACTTATGATCCTTGCAGCATCACATGATCAAAATGTGGACACTGGGCAACTGGCATGGACTTATGACAGTTGCAGTGTCCTAAAGTCATGTGATTCTCCTTTGTCACCTTCTGACAAGCAAAATCCATGGGGAAACTGGATTCACTTAACAACCAGGTTATTCACTTAACAACTCTGGCAAGAATTGTTGGAAAAATGGGGCAAAACTCAACTTCATAAATGTCTCACTTAGCAATAGAAATGTTGGGCTCCATTATGGTCATATGGACTGTCTGTAGTAACTTAACCAGCGAGCTAAGCCACAGGTCATCTAGTCCGCAGCTTAGCGGACTGTGAAAAATCAAAATGTGGAGGAATCCTGAGATTTCCTAACTCCCTGCTCTTCCCGCCACAGAGACGCGGGATGAAAGGGAAAGCCCGCAAACTCTTCTACAAGGCTATCGTCCGTGGGAAGGAGATCATCCGCATCGGAGACTGTGCCGTCTTTCTGTCAGCGGGGAGACCCAACCTCCCCTACATTGGACGGATCCAGAGCATGTGGGAATCCTGGGGAAATAACATGGTGGTCCGAGTGAAATGGTTCTATCACCCTGAAGAGACCAATCCTGGGAAGAAGCTCAACGAAGGCAAGGTTAGTCAAGTCAAGTTACTCAAGGTTGGCCAAAGGATAGTCAAGGTTGGTCAAAGGTTAGTCAAGGTTAGTCAAGTCCAACCTTCTTGCAAACTAGCCAGAATGCTACATGAGTAGTTGCGGAGACTGGAGAGGAACAGCTTTGGAGTTCCCTTAAGGATTCTTTCAAGCAAGGGGTGTCAAAACCTTCTACTGGCATAAGCTTTGATGGCTAGCAACTTCCTTTGTCTATACCATGATCCAGACAACAAGATTTGATGACGTTTCACCAGCAACTTTGGTTGTCATCTTGAGATAGGCAGACCTTTGGCAGCTGATAGTGTTCCTGTCTTTATAACCAGCTGCCCTGGCTTCTGATTGGCTGAGCTGATTTCAGTTAATGAGGGCTGGTCTTTGACTAAGGACCAATCAGAAGGCTAACACCAGAGACCTGGCTATAAAGACAAGGAACCCCAATAGTCTCTGCTCAGTTGCCTATGGTTTGCCTATCAGGTAACCTTGTCTCTGAAGATAGCCATAGTAGCCAGCAAAAGAACCCTGTTCTCTAATCACGGTTACTAAACCTTGAAGCCCAACAGATACCCAATAGTGTCAAAGCTCTCCATGGAAACTTTGCTTACTGATAAATGGATTTTTGAAAGCGGGATGGGTCAAAGAACATATTTAATTAACTGGAAATGTTCCTCCGTTGAGCTGGTGAACAAATGAACGTTATCAGTGAAACAGTACAATTTCATCCCACAATGTGATGACTCTGAACATGGTGGAATGTTCTGTTGAATTTCCCCTGATCCATGCAGAAAAAAGAATATCAATCCAAGAACAAGACCATGAAATGTAAATCAATCTTTTTATTATTTTATTTGTTACATTTATATACCATCCATCTCATTGTCAAGTGATGGTTGGGCTTGTTTTCTAATCTTCTCTTGATGGCTGTGGGTTTTTCCCCCCTTCTCCTCTCTTTGATCATCCCTCTTCTGCTCCTGCTTGATGCTTGGACTTCAGCGATGGGATCAAAAATCTGCCCGGATCTTATCAGCAGCTCTTCAAGCTTCCAGCCAGAGAAAAGACTTCATGGAGGTGTGTAGAAGCTCCCACAATCACAAGGAGACTGGTCACCCCTTTTGTGACCCACAGGTTTTGTGAAAAGCTTTTGTGAACCGAAGTTGATGCCTTTTTACTTTGCCATCAGTGGCCTTAAATTTGTCATGCCCCTGTTGGAATCTGATTCCAAGGGAGAGGTGGAACAGCTGACAGGGAATGGAAGTGTGGCCCTGGTGGCTGTGGAGGAAACTGGGAAAGGGCACAGGCCAGCTGGGCATTCAGAGGAAGGCCCAGGCCCACCCCCTTTTCATCCTAGGGCACACAGGGAGGAATGGATAAGGGAGCAATGTGAGTAGTGTGGTTTATGGGGGAGGAAAGGGCCCTGATCCCCTTCATTGGCTGCAGCTGGGAAGACTGTTTAAAAGAATAAGCTGCGCATGGCAAAGTTTCTGAAAGCACAGTTCTGGCGTCCTCCCAAGTGTGTGTATTTCATTATCTTTTGATGTCTTCAGTCCCTTCTCCTGCCCTGTCTCATTAATTGCTGCAGTGTGGTTTTTGTTGGTTTTTATTTATAATTTATACATAAATATGGACAGAATTTCTTCCCTTTAAAACTGTTCTTGGAAGAGTTTTTTTTCTCCAGCCAATGATAATTGGACATTGGAGGATGAGTTGGAGGAATTCACGGGACTTTACCTATTTTTGTGACTTTGTTGCTTTTGTGCCACGCCTCTGGTCATCACAAAATTATTCAGGACCAAGGGACTTGTAACATCTTAAGAAAAAACAATGGTAGATTTTGTTGGCATGGGTTTTGGTGGGCAATGACCCATTTCTTCACAATCCATGGGTTTAATGGAGAGGGCTATAACTAGAGTGGTTGTGCATCTTTTAGATGTTGACTCAGAAGTTGGTTCCCTCTTCAAGTTCTGGGTATCATTGCAACCAGGTGACCCACATTCTCCAATTACTTAAGTATATTTTTGGAGGATTTGTGGACAACGCTTTGTGTGTGATGGGTACCTGGCCTTGTAGTCATTACAGTATCTTAATTTGGTATTTGAAGACTTTTGTGTTGTGAAATATTTCTTATCTGTGATTCTTGGCAGTCTTGTACAGTTTTGGCAAGGCTTGTGCTTACGAAAGTTAATTAGTTTGCAGCAGCCTTTTAACCGGGGATTCGTAAGACTCATTAAAAGGTTTCTGTTCCCTTTGGTTGTCTTATTGGAAAAGGGTTTGGGTCAGAACAATGTTCAGCAGATGTTCTGACATTTCTCCTCTTCTCTTTCTAATCCAGAGGGCTTTGTATCAGTCTTCTCATGTGGACGAAAACGACGTTCAGACAATCTCGCACAAATGCCTGGTGGTTGATTTGGAACAATACGAGCAGATGCTGAAGACAAAGAAGTATCAAGATAGTGAAGATTTATACTACCTAGCAGGGACTTATGAGCCCACCACGGGCATGATCTTTAATACTGATGGAGTCCCCATCATTTGCTAAACAGTTTTTGAGAAAGAAAACCGTGGGAGGCACCTCGCACCTTGTGCCTCCCTTGGAGGAGGAACGACAGACGGAATGCAAGTTATGTGCCTGTTGAAAACGACAGCATGATTGTGTAGTGCTCGGTCACAATGTTTCCAAAATTAGAGAGAGAGAGAGAGAGAGAGAGAAGTCTGCAAGAGATTCTCTCCATCCTCAACAACTTCACGAACTCAAGAGCGATGGATTGGATTCTATGGCTCCTGAAAAGGAATTAACCCTTTGGGATTTTAAAGAAAATTAATTCTTGGGCAGTGAGTCTATTTCCAGCCTTTTGCAATAAAGTATTGGGCTACAGGCACCTCCATCATCGATCTTTGAGTATTGAACGTTCATAGGTTATTACAAGAGGCCAATTTTTTTGGGGGGGGAGGGGAAATCGGCACTTTTTTTTATCTTCAGGGTACCGGTTTTATCTGCCCTCACCAACTGAAAACTCAGCTTGTAGAAGAATATATGGTTGGTTCAGGGACAGTTTGAGCAAATGCCAATCAAGAAGTGGGCTGGATTCTTTTCCCACCCACTTCTCTATCTCCGAAAACTGTTCTACCAGAGAACTGGTGTGAAGAAGCAACTGTAGAAGCCATCTTGACCCATAAGATGGTTACTGGAGGAACAGTTGTCTCACTTTTCTTTTGAGTTACAAGGACTTAGAGCAGGTGGTTCAGAAATCCAATCACCAAATTTCATTTATTCTCTTTTGCAACCCTTTCTCTCCAAACCCTTGGAATGACAAAGGAGATTCTTTGTCCTCTAAGTAAGAGCTCAACGGACATGCTTCTTCCCTCATGTAAAGTGAATGTATTTACTCTAGGTCCCGCTTGGAAAAAAAAACAAACGGCTCCTCATCAGAGGCTCATAAATATTGTGGGAGATCTATATTTGAGACAGTAGGTAGGTCATCGGCCTTGTTACGCCCACCTCAAGAAACATTTGAAATACACCTTCAATATTGGCCAACCTGCTCTTGAGGACTACTGGATGGTCATTTGGAGCAAAATGCCGAAGCTTGCATCCTCCTGTCTCACCATCGCCAAAACTCGGCACTTGACGGATGCATGTAAGAATCGTGGGCTGGTAATCTTGGGGAAACACAATTGGGTCTCATGGCAGGGTCATCTGCCTAGACCTCATCTCGACCATCCAGAAACCAAGCTGCCATCTTCTGTCCCAAAGGTGGTGAGACCTGGAGCGTTACCACCTGCCTACTTTGAGACGAATGAAGAAGC
The DNA here is from genome assembly GCA_015471245.1 of Laticauda colubrina. Classification (NCBI taxonomy): domain Eukaryota; kingdom Metazoa; phylum Chordata; class Lepidosauria; order Squamata; family Elapidae; genus Laticauda; species Laticauda colubrina. The sequence goes on from BLBF01000067.1 coordinate 9,754,441, forward strand.
CGCCCTTGGAGGTGAACCTACTGCTTGGATGTGGACCTCATGCAAAGCCAGAGAGGACAATATGGTGACCATCACAATGCCAGCGTTTTTGCACTTAAGAAGCCCCGCCAAACTCACACACTACAAGAGAAGACACCAGAATTGTTTCTGACAGGGACAGATGTACCATTTTCAAGCACTACAACAGGGAGACGATTTCTACCTGACTTAACACGAGCAGATGTTTCTTTTTATTTTCTGTGATGGTACAAAAGAAATGTTTCCCTCGGAATCCTTTCGCAACCTCTTTTGAGAACCACATGGTGCTGCCCAGCCTTGGCTGCCTCCTCCAGTCCGCCAGTTCCCAGCTTCCAAGCCTTAGGTGGACAACGTTTCTAGAATGAGTAACGCCGGGCCTGTACAGTTTTCATACATCCAAAGGCTTATGGGAGCCTTTTTCCAACATATTGTAAACAAAACAAAACAAAAAACACTTCTTTGACAACACAAAAATGGAGGAGGAAAACAAAGAGAGCAAGAAAGAGAGAGAGAGAGAGAGAGAAAGGATGAACAAAAACAAAAAAGCAAAAAAATGGATTTACCTTTTTAATTATAAATATAAAGTATAAATATATAAATATATATAAATATATAAACTTTTTAAAGAAAAAAAACTGTGAAAAAAAATTATGGGAAAGTATAAAAGCAAAAACACAGTCTGACATTGAGACTCTTTTATTTTTTATTTCCGGTTGGAATTGTTGACTGTAGAAACAAGAGAGAGCGAGAAAAGAGAAAAAGAACGAACGAACGAACGAACACAGGGGAATAGGAGAGCCAGACATTGCTTACAAAACAGCGGACTGTATTGTAGGACGCGAACTTCTCGAGAGAAGGAGAAAAGCAATGAGACATGAATGTTAAAATAGAAAGCACTTAACTGCCCACTGCCTTCTATGGAACACAAGGATTTTTGCAGACAATCGAGAGAGGAATGGAGCCACATGTTTCTGCTTTGTTTTGTTTTGTTTTTTGGGTCCTTTTCCTCCTGCCCTCCTTCCCTGTTTTGTGGTTTTTTTTTTTTTAATTTTTATTTTTTTTCCTCCCCCCCCCCCTTCAGGTTTTGTGGTTTTTTTTTTTTATTTTTTTTTTTTTTTCCCCCCCCCCCCCCTTTTTTTTTTTTGCATTCTGTTCGTTGCTGTATGATGTGTGATTCTTTTTCATACAAAAAAAAGAGAGAGAGAAAAGAAATCTTGAAAAAAAAAAATGAAGCCGTGGGATTTTTCTGTTTTCTTTTTGCCTTGTCGCCTTAAATGTGTGTACTGAGTTTCTTGGCTGCCCGCCTTGGGATGTTCTCTCTGGAGCCTTTCCAGAAGGACACCCTTGATCTCAAAGGGCTTGAAATGAAATAACAGAAAAACAGAGTTGGGAGGGACCTTGGAGGTCTTCTAGTCCAACCCTCTTCCTCAGGCAGGAAACCCTATAGCCGGGATGGCAAACCTATGGCACGCGTGCTACAGTTGGCATGCATAGCCATTTGTGCCGACACACGAGCTACAGGCACTTACACCACTGTGCATATGCGTGTCTCACAGCTGATTTTTTTCGCTGGTTTGAGGCCTTTTTTGCCCTCCCAGAAAAAAGCCTTTGCAGGCTGAATAATAGGCCCATTTCATTACTTCCAGTAATACCGGAAGTGATGAAATGGACCTATTATTCGGCCCGCAGAGGCTTTTTTCAAGCTTCTAGGAGGCTGAAAAAGGCCTCAAACTGGCCAAAAATCAGCTGTCAGGCGCAGTGCAGGTAAGGAGGCAGCATGGGGGGGATTGTGCACGCATGCACAGGGGATGTGTGTGTGGGGGTTCATTGCCTTCTGGGTGCTGGCACACGAGCGTGCAAGATCACACACAGTTTTTGGCACAGGAGCCCAAAAAGCCACCACTGCCCTATAGCATTTCAGAGAAACAATTGTCTAGTCTTTTCTTGAAAGCTTCCAGTGATGGAGCATCCACAACTTCTGGAGGGAAGTTGTTCCACTGATTAATTGTTTTAATTGTCAAGGAATTTCTCTTTAATGGTCTCTTTGGGTGTGCCTCTGTTTTAAAGAGGTCTGCATGCGTGGAAAGATCAAACCTGTGATTAGATTTTTTTTTATATTGGATTTTTATTACGATGATTCTGGAAGAATGGCTGGCAAGTGGATACATAGATCAACCTTATTTTTATGTGCTTGTGTGTGCACGCACGCACACACACACACATAAACACACTCACATAAAAACAAGGTTTGAGCACAGCAGCCATTCACACAGAACACAAAGCCAAGTTTAATTTTAACCATAGTTTCTGAAGGAATGATTTGAAGGAATTATTATCCCGGAGACAAATTCTCGCAAATCCTGGTTTTAATTCCCTGTTTCTAGCATTTTGGACTGAGCCCAAAATTTAGCTTTAGCAGTCCTCATCTCAAGTAGCAAACTGTGATTTCTTTCCCGAGATGAATTTTTTGCAGGTTGTCCAATCTGCAACGGCCATCTTCTCACACATCCACCAGAGATATTGGCTGAATGTTTGGTGCGAATAAAAAAAAACTCCAAAGTTCAGGATTTGCAACGTTTCCTAAACCATTTCATAGCAAGGGGTTTGGCAAATAATACAAGGCAGATAAAGCACCCACGCGGAGCAAAACCTGGTTACTTGGCTGAAGGTAGCAGATGGAGATATGGTTCTTGCAGGGCTACAAAAATCTCCAAACAGATGGGTTGCTATTTGGCAGTATTTTTGTATGCTGTGCTCATCAGAGGCTACACACATTTATCCAGAGACCAGAAATTTGACTGGAAGGGGGCAACCTGTGACTTTTGCACCCCAGTTGCTAATTTTAAATCCTTCCTACATAAACTCAGTTCAGATCTTGGGAAGAGAGACACTCTTGCAGCCTTTGCGTCCACCCAAAAAAGGGTCACGAAACAAATTTCTGCAAATAAGCCACTTTGCAACCCTGGAATATCCTTATTTTACAAAACTTTTGATTCTACCCCTTAGAATGTGTTGTCCACTGCCTCTCCGGATCTTTAGGTAAAACCTTGATCTCAGGAGAACTGTGATTTCTCGGCTTCTGTGGTCTTCTGCCCCAAAGCCAACATGGTGGAGGAACAGGTGGTGTTCAGCCGGTTCGCACCGGTTCGGGGATACCGGTAGCAAAAACTTTGAGTACTTCGGAGAACCGGCAAATGCCACCTCTGGCTGGCCCTGCCCATCCACCCCTGCCTTTACCTCTCCTCTATTCCCTTGTGTTTTTTTTAAATTCTACTGATTTGTGTGGCAGAGCAGATGGCCTCAGCTGAACTAAAAAACAGCACAGCCAGTGGTAAGATTCAAAATGTTTTACCACCGGTTCAGTGGGTTGTGGCTTGGTGGGCATGCTTTGTGCTCATGCACACACTTTTGTGTGCATGCCTGCACCAAACGTGTACCTTGTGCAGGAAAAGAAGTATTCCAATTCACCACCTGCAAGCCTGCACTCTCCTGGTTGCTTCAACAGCTGCCGCGCAGCACTCTGCTATGCTGTACATAGCAGCTGCGCTTCAAAAGCAGAGGATAAAGGTGAGTTTGGGAGCCCAGGCAGACAGGTCAGCCCAATAGCAGAGCAGTGGAGAAACCCAGTTCGGTTTCCACTGCTCCACTCATTGCTGCTACTGGCTCGGCAGAACTGGGCCAACCTGGTAGAATATCACCCCTAAGCACAGCTCAACAGCGCTGATACAAAGGGCGGTCTTTGAGCCCTCTGCGCGCATGTGCAAAGCATGCTCTCAGAACTGGTAGGAAAAAAAATTGGAAACCCACCACTGTGGAGAGATGATAGTGATGTTGGTCCCAGAGAGGATGTGTTAGTTGCTGCACAAACTGTAGAAAACTGGGCAAAGGGTTGCTCTTGTCCCTCTTTCATTTCTGTCCTTCAGGGAGGAATTTGAGCAGAACATTTCAGCCCAGATGTATGTGGGAGTGGGAGGGACACAGCTAAATAGTGAGCCCCAAGGAGCCCAACCCCGAGCTACAAATATTCTCTTCCGCAAATGCATTTGGACCTGGGTGGGATTATCTACTTGGGGGAGGTACAAAGCAACAGGCTCCATCAAAAGATCTTTCAAGGTCTTAAGGCAAGCTGATTTTGTTTGAAATGGCTGTAGGGACAACCCAACTTAAAAAAAAATATTGCAAAAATGTAAAATGAGCAATCCTATTGTCTGTGCTGTAGATTTCGACTGCTCCAGTTACGTGGACAACACAGGGAAACAAACCACAAATATATGGCAAGATCGCTCTTAACATGGTTTCTGGTCTTTGGTTTCATACAACATGGCTCTTAGCTTCTAAATCAGCCTACACAACATAGCTGCTGCTTTTTCAACATATTTTATGAGATTATAACATAGAATTTCATCCGTGAATGTCCCATGGACAAACTTTAAGAGAGATTAGAATCCTCTCCTGTGGTGCTATGTATGCAGGAGATCTCCCTTTCTCTTTTTAAATGGGAGAGCAATTAAAACAGGTTGTATTTTAAATATTAGAGTGGAGTATTGCAGGAAAAATCACATACCAGCTTTTGGGTTTTTTTCCCTGCAAAAAAAGAATTTCCATTTGCAATCTGGATTTTAATCTAGCACGCCTGGTAGGACTTGGTATGGAGGTTGTGTTAGTTGTAGCTCTAGCAAGGAAAAAATAGCATTTCAGGGGAGTCCTTGACTTAACAATTTGTTTAGTGACAATTTGAAGCTACAACGTCATTGAAAAAAGTAACTTATGACCGTTTTCTCACATTTATGTCCATACGCCCCATGCTCATGTGATCAAAATTCGGATGCTTGACAACTGACTCGTATTTATGACTGGTTGCAGTATCCCGGGGATTATGTGAACCCCTTTTAGCGGCCTTTTGACAAGGAAAGTCAATGGGGAAGCCAAATTCACTTAATGACCAGGTTTTCCACTGCTGCATCCATTCCCTTAACAACTGCTACAAGAAAGCTTGTAAAACAGGACAAAATTCACTTGGGCAAATGCCTTGCTTCGCGAAATGGAGAACATTGGGGCTCCATTGTGGTCGTGAATCAAGCACTACCTGTAACTTGCTCCGATTGATCACGTTGCTTGGAGAAACGGCAAAACGCCTCAAACTAACAAGGAAAATTTAGTCCAGTTGCCATGATTCAACCTCCAAACGTTTTTCACCCTGTTTTTCTCCTTTGCCCCCTAAAACTCCCATCGCCCCATGCAAAAAATCACCCTTCAAACTCAGCCTGTTTCAAAGTTTGGGAATTCCCCTTTTCGTGGGAGACAGCCTGATGTCCTCCCACTGTAGACCGAGCAGCTAAAACAAACACTAAGCAAGAGACAGATTAAAGGCATTCTCCTTCATGACATGGGCAAGATGCTATTACTCTGATTGGTGGATTTGAGGGCTACTGGGGGGCATCGCTGTAGAGGACATGTAACAATCACCTGGAGAAAATGCCCTGCTCAAACCTGGTTGGGAAAGAACAGGGATGACGCAACCTGCAGCAGAAGAATAGCCGCATGGGACGATTCCCACACGGGTATGGGTATATCATACACATGGTCATTGGATGAAAGATGTGGCTGGGATTTTTTCCATGCGGATCCTGAAAGACCTTGGGCTGTGCCTGCAGGCTCCCTTCCCCCTACCCCGCCATCTTGCCTGGCGTGCCTAGACGTCAGCGCTCCGCTGATGGTCTGGTCAGTTCCCATCTAGGACAGAGGCAGTGTAGTTCCCTGGATAGAGGCAAGAACCTGGAGAAGTGCTGGTCAGGCTGTAGGCAGAGTAGGCTACCACGGAGCCCAGGGTCAGCCCTGACATGTAAGACACTGTCATGGTGTTACCTAGGAGTGAGAAATGGAGGGAAAAATGGTTACAACCCTGAGTCTCCCATTGGAGAAGGTAAAGGGAGGTCCCGGGAGGGTGGCAAGTGACATCATCCTGCAAAGTAAACAAGTTAGACAATTGATGTCCTTTGCAGGATGACATCATGATGCACACGTCTTTGTTTGAAGGATGACCACGTGCATAATTTATTTTAATAGATATTCTCAACAGGGATGGATGGATAGATATAGATAAATGAGAGATAGATGTTGGATTAGAGAGAGATAACAAAATAAAATAGATGATAGACAGACAGATAGACAAATGATAAATTATTGATAGAAATAGATATGAAGTAGATAGATAGATAGATAGATAGATAGATAGATAGATAGATAGATAGAT
>BLBF01000067.1:9765779-9775785 GCA_015471245.1 Laticauda colubrina
AGGAAGGAAGGAAGGAAGGAAGGAAGGAAGGAAGGAAGGAAGGAAGGAAGGAAGGAAGGAAGGAAAAGAGAAAAGAAAGCAAGGAAAATAAGGGAGGAAGGGGGAGAAGGAGGGAAGAAGGAAAGAAAGGAGAGGGAGGGAGGAAGGAAAGAGAAGGAAGGAAAAGAGAAAAGAAAGGAATATTACATTACTTTTGCTGCCATCTTTAATCAATGTGATCTTGGAGGAGCATAGAAGCCCATCCATACTATTTCCATCCATACTATTTCAAATCCATCCTCCCAATGTGTCAAGTAAGGAACCCATTCTCAAAACTATAACCCTAATATTTCCAGAAGATAACCTAGAGGTTAGTGAAAACTGTCTCAAAAATGCAAAACCCAAGAAGCAAAGCATTTCTGGCCACCACTTACAAATTGGATGTCTTCTGCTGTGACGTCATGGTGGACTCTGTATCCGGTGCCATTATCCATCGACCCTTTAAACTCAGAGGTCCTGTTCTGGGATCGGGAGGTGTAATACTTGACAAAGTAGGTTTGTTTCACCAAGAGGTGGAGGAGGAAGCAAGTGAGCTCCAGTCCAATGGAGATGCAGAAGAAGATCATGGTGTTCTCCTTCTCATCGGAAAGAAGAAGCTTGGTGAAGATGCGACTTAAGGAGATGATGACCCCAGCAGTGCCTGGAAGGAAGCAGGCATTAGTAGAGGACAATGGCATTAGTAGAGTTTGTGAAGGTTTGGCTTCCTTCGCAAGAGGTCAAGAGAGCTTCCTGGTTCCCCATATATCTCAGGTGCTCCATCTCTTCTGTCCAACCCATTAAATACTGTAAAGATTTATGAAGGAAAGGACAGAATAGTTCCCAAGTTGTCTTTTGATTATTAGTGCTAGTAAACCATGTTCAGCAAGGTTTAAGCTCTGCATGTAACCAGAGAGGCAAAAAGGATCATCAGGCAAGGTTCATCAGGGGCTCCTATGTTTCTTGAGGCACATCCTTGAAGTCTCTTGTACTCTTGGGTTCTTCTCTCTCTGTCTCTTTCTAGCACAAACCACAAGGATAAGGCCACTAATTTCAGGATGATCCACATCCACTTTCCAGCTGCTTTTAACTCTTTTATTTTTCAGTGCCTTCAGTTGGAATTGACCAACCAGGTCAGTCCTACTGTTGGGCAGACACTAGCAATCACTAGCAATATGGGATGACTGGAGATTCTCAGTCATGAGAAATCAGGTCATGGTTGTCCCAAAGGTGCTTTTCCAAGAGGCAACTGGACTTTCTGGTTTTTCTTTGAAGACACTTCTCATCCAAGAAGCTTCTTTACCTCTGAAGTCCTGAAGAAGCTTCTTGGATGAGAAGCAAAACATCTTCAGAGAAAAAACAGAAAGTCCAGTTGCCTCTTGAAAAAAGCACCTTTGGGACAATGTTCCTATTTTTAAAGGCAGCCCAAGAAATGAGAATGAATTATTGAACAGGCAGATCAAGATCTCTTGCTACATATCCTTCAGACTTCAGTGAACAGTATTAAGGTAATACTCACTTTCTCCTGTCATCACTCCTTGAGTGTACCGCTTTGGCAGCATCCCGGTGTAACCATAGAAACTAGATTGCTGCACTTAAAAGGGGAGAGAGAGTTGAGCAAGCAAAAGAGAAGGAGAGTTATGACATCTATGTACTAGATTTCAATTTATTAGATATCATCTTTCATAAGGTATTCTTCTCCACCACCTCCCTGACTCCTTTTTGGTTAAGAATGATAACATCATTCATGAGTTTCAACCAAGGACATCCTTGTTCCTAGACTGGCTGGGAAATTTTCTACTCCCATTCCCATGCATACCTGTGCAACCAAAGGCCACCACACCCACTGCCATAAGATTGACCGCATAAGCTTGGTGCTGGGAGAAGAGATCGAGCCAGACGTCACAGATGCTCACAAAGAGAAGAGGACCCAAAGCAAAGAGATATCCTGAAATTAATGAAAGAAGCATGCCATAAAAGAAAGACAAGGATGCTACAAATTCCAGATGTTTTTTCCTTCTGACATAAATTTTCCAGCATGGAGATCATTGAGAGGAAGTAATATTCAGATAACATCTGTATGACTTCCTTCTGGAACATTTGACTGAAACCTTGGAGGAAGACATGGGGAAGTGAAGACATATAGAAGATTCTTCAGCTTCCTTGGTGAAGAACAGAAACCAGGAAGTGAGATGGATTCCGAACATACCCACAGTGATCCTGGTGTGAAGACTCAACATTTCGACCAGGACGTTGTTGAGAATGACTGCAACCAAGGCTACTAAAATGTAGGTGAGGCTCATGTCAAACACAATAGAGGTCCCTGCAGAAAGACACAACAGCTTGGTTCATACAATGATCTTAAACCAGGGCCTTGCTTCACAAGGATGTGTTAAATTGATTGAGTCCACACAAGACGCTAAACCAGGGGTTCTTCAAACTTGACAGCTTGAAGACTTGTGGACTTCAATTCCCAGAATTCCTCCTCTAGCCATGTTAGCTCAGGAATTCTGGGAGTTGACATCCACAAGTCTTAAACTTTCCAAGTTTGAAGGCTCTTGTGCTAAACCAGGGAAACCAAGAAAATCACAATCCATCTTGATGGGAGGTATAAACAGATGAAAAAAAGGAGGATCAGGGGAGGCATATAAATTTAATAAAAAAATAAGAAGGACAAGTATGCAGTGAAGATCTTTGATGCTCCTTGGGCAGGTTCAACAAAAACTGGAAACGAATGAAGAAGAAGAAGAAAAAAAGATGCTTTATCAATAATTCAATAATAAATTGATCTTGTCATATGTTAACATATTAATACTATCTTGGGTTTAAGAAAGAGGCATGCCAACCTCAGAGTTCAATTGAACAAGTGGGACTTTGCAAACAAAAACACATCTCTAGAGAGTGGGTGTCCAACATTGAAGATTTGTGGACTTCAACATCCAGAATTCCATGCTGGCTGGGTAATTCTGGGAGTTGAAGTCTACCAGTTGCAAAGATGGACACCCTTCTTTAGAGTCTTTCAATCCCTAAATCTGTGGTTCTCCTGATATTTTGGACCACAAACCCTTTGTCCCTAACCTTGCTAGCCAAAGCTTATGAGAAAGTTGGGACCTAAAAATACACAACCTTCAACTCATGGCATGTGTTATGTGTCAACTCATAAAATATTTCAATGGTCTTTTTAGAGTTGCCAACAGAAAGGGAGGAGGGAGTAGTGCAGCAGCTTGCAAAACCGAAACTGCATTCCACAAATGCTTTCAAAGATAGTAACTAGGTAACTGAAGTTTCTGCCGTGCAAAATTCTAACTGGAGAGCATGTGATTGATTACTCTTGGCTATGGATGTGTCCCATTGGAGAATATGAATTATGATTACATCCAGGCAATGCCAAACCTTTTAACTCCCAATGAATCCTTTTTGAAGTTTTGAAAGTTTGGCTCAAGACTCATGATTTAAATGGGGTTAAGTGCCGGAATCCTGACATTATGAATGCATATAGAGAATCAGTTATGATGCCCACTTTTAATAGCTTTCATTCCATAAAAGAGTTCCACAAAAAGACTTTCAAATGTTTCAGAGAACTTTGGAGTATTGAAAAAAGACACTTACCTGGGTATTTGTGATGAAGATAATCAACATCTGTGATAAAGCTGTTGTAAGGCAAAAGAAAACCAACACCTGCTAGAAGCATAGCAAAGTAGATTCCATGGTAGCAGTCTTGAGGCTCAGGGTTTTCACAGACTACGCCCAGAAAAAAAACAGAAAGGTAACAAGTTAAACGAAGCGGTCGCTAAGTGAAACTAAGTGTCAGCTACCAGCTTGTGCTTATTTGTGCTTCGCTACCATATGGTGAAAGTCTGCTGTGAACTCCAGGGAGGACGGGGATGAGGAGACAGATGCTTGGGGGAAAGCGAAAGTAACTGCAGTATCTCTCTAAGATGATGCCTCAAGGTCAACCGGCTGGGAGAAGAAAGCAACTGCCTACCGTTCTGAAAATATCTTGCTTGAACCTGATTGGCCATTGGAGGGGGAGGAGTCTGTGATGTTCAGAGAGGCAAAAGTTGAACTTAGGGATTTTGGGCATGCGATTCTCAGTTCTGGCCATGCATTGCTGCAATATTGCTGAAAATTTGATACTTTTCTCAATAAATAGAGCCAAGGATCATTTCTACTTAGAGGTGTAAGTGCTAGAAGGTCCATGGGTGGGATTCAAATTTTTTAACAACCTATTCTGTGGGTGTGGCTAGGTGGGTGTGAATTCTTTTTTTTTTTTTTGTAGCACCCTTCCCTGCATTCCATTTTTGGGCCTCGTGGGCCTCAGGGAAGCCTCCTGGGGGTTTTTGCTCCCAGGAAGCTTCCCTGGAGCCCAGGAAGGCAAAAAAAAATGAGAGTGTGGTGGGAACAGCTGATCATCAGAAGAGGAAAATACTTTAAGGAGTGACTGGATGGGGGAGAATGTCGTCAGTGATGTCGGGCATGTGTGATGTCACGCATGCGCAATAAGGACTGACTGGGTGGGTGGAGAGGGGCGGGGCCAGCCAGGGGCATGATTTTCCGGTTCTCCGAACTGCGCAGAATCATAACAACTGGTTCTATAGGACCGGTCCAAACTGGTAGAATCCCACCCCTGGGCAGGTCTGACATTACAACTGCTGTTATTTTCTTCCTTCAATTTTTTTTTTTTTTTTTTGCTTTGCTGACATGCAAAGACCGTCAGTTTGTGGATTGGTCACACAGAGCTTAGGATTCACTCCTCCAGTCCAATGAACTGGAAGCCAGGATCACAAACATCCTGAATGCCACTCTATTCGAGCCTATATTTTTCAAACCTTTGGGATTCTTAATCCCAATCGTAACCACGGCTCTAATCAAAGGCAAGCAGAAAATGAAAATGAAAATAATTTCCCCAGAACAAACCAGGGGAGACCCAAACTGTCCACTGAACGTGAGAAGCTCAATGGTCATGAAGAGAACTTAATGAATATGGAAGCCAGGTTACAACATCTAAATTACATTGATTGCAACATCTAAAAACACTGAAGAACATTTAGTTGCTATCCCAAAAAGATCTACTCTCTATGGGAACCACATTTTCAGAGGTCTCAAGCCATCTCTTCAACTTTTACCTGGTTCCATGAATGTGAGGACTCCTTTGGTATGACCTGTCTTCTCCTGAAGCTCTTCTTCTTCCAGCTGGTAGCTGTCAAAACTAAAGCTCATCATGATGTTCCCTTCAGGGGTCACCACTGGACTTCCCTCCTTGAAGTGGTGTTCTCCCCCTACAGAGCCCATGGCTGTTGACCTAGACATTGGAAGAAAAGATCTACATGCATGTTCTTGGGGCGTCATCAGAATTACACACTTATTCTGGAATACTTTTTGAAGGCAAGTATTCCTGGGTGGAGTTAGCATCTTTCAGCTGTTGGAAATACAAAGCACCAGAAAAGCCTGGTTCCTGTAGGACCTAAAGACTTCAAGACTCCCATCTGTTATCAAATCCATTCTTCCATTCAAGCAATATTTGGAATTTTTACTCTTTTTTAGGGGAAATATACTACCTTTTTAGCATATCCTAAAATATTTCATTTTCCTAGGAGAGAGGTGAGTTTTAACTCCCAACAAGCCTAAACAAGGTTTTAGTCCACCAGATGTTAAAAAATCAGAATTTGACTGTGAACAATACATTTTCCTTCTCTGACACTGGAAGCAACACTGGAAGCCCAACCCTTCTGTTTTTTCCTACATGCAAATTTTGCACCATTGATAAGCTCGGCACTCGACCAATTTCCTGGAATAACATCTGAACAAGATTCTGAATTTCTCGGTGCTGACAATAGAGAGCACTGCATCCTTATTCTCCTACTTCACAAAACCCTCTTTTTATCTGCAGAGTGGAAAAACAAATAGGCTTCTCCCTTCTTTTGCTCTGGGGGAAAATATGGCAAGGTGAAAATTAAAACTCCATTGTTTTTTGTTTTTTTTTGTAGTTGACTAGCATCCTTTGATGTTCTCTTTTTCTGGAGATCATTTTCTTTAAAGTTTGAGCTGGTATTAAGAAGACTTGTAGCTGGTATTGTTAGTGGGGCGAAGTTGTGCTTAATTAACCTTATGTTAACTCTTTTTAACCGATGAGAAGAGGGGGGAAAAAAACCAGGAGAGAACAGCAAGGACCCCTCCTTGAGTTCTTCCTCCTTTGAAACCTTACTCTTCCTCTTCCTCCTTTGAAACCTTACTCCCTTCTATCACTGATGATGCTTCGTAGTTGGGTAAAAAAAACATCTGCAAGAAAAATAACCAAGCTCCAAGTGCATCAAAGATCCAATACTTCTCCTCCTCCACATTGGAAACCCAACTCCCATGAAGTTACCTAGTTGGGTTATGAAACGTCTGCAAGAAAACAACCAAGCTTAGGGAGCACCAAGGACCCACAGTCCTCCTTCTCCTCCTTTTCCTCCTCATTGCAAACCCAACTCCCTCCTATCACTGATGAAGTTATCTAGTTGGACCATGAAACATCTCCAAGAAAACAACCAAGCTCAGAGAGCATCAAGGACCCACAGTCCTCCTCCCCCTCCCCATTGCAAACCCAACTCCCTCCTATCGCTAATGATCAACTGGGTCATGAAACATTTGCAAGAAAGCAACCAAGCTCAGAGAGCACCAAAGACCCCACATCTGAAAAACTCCTGAGGTTGAAATACTCTGATCTAAATTCTGGGGCTCCTCCTGCCCCATGTAGAACATGGAAAAGTGCCCTGGTTTGCTCTCCTTCTGCAATCACTGTCCAAAGACATGTCCAGAGAAAGGCTGTTTCTTTCACCCCCATTTCATTCATCTTGTGCAGAATTGATGTGTCCGTCGCCTTGGCCACCTGTACAGATCCCTTGTCCTCCGTCTACCCAAACTGGATCCTTTCCCAAAGCTCTCCTTGATGGAACAAAAGGGCCCCGGATTGAGATGGGGATCCTAACACCTGGATTTAGGAAGTTTCTCCTGGTGCAACCCAATGAGATGTCTCTCTCTAGATCCCTGAAGGCAATCCAGGGAAAGAAGAACTCCCTGACAGGTGTATTTCCCACCCTATTTGCTCTGTGCCAGCTAGGATCCCAACTCTGTACCAGAAGGATCCAGACACCTTCTCAAGGGTGCCAGCTTGGAGAAGGCAGGCATGTGGTCAGGCTGAGGGAGGAGGAGGGAAATTGGGGGGGGGGAGCAGGCTCTGGGGGGAGTTCCACCAAGGGGGCTTGGGTGGGTTTCTCAGAAAAGGGGGAAAGGCCACGTGCCCAGGCTGGTACCCAGGCTGTTTTTGCGTATGGAGGTGGGGGATGTTCTAGTTTGCAGGATCTCCAGAGCCCCCGTCCCTCCCTGCCACTCCAACCGAGCCTCCCCCTCCCTTTGTTTCCCACCCCCACAAAGACCAGACGCATAGGATGCGGCGCCAACAGGTTTGCGCGCCCAGCGCCCCTCTTCTGCGTCCCGCGTCCCTTTCCTTTTCTCTCCCGTTGCCCCTTCTCTGCCCCACGGCGGCCGGCTCCGGCTCACCTCTGCCCGGGCTGCTGGCGCCCGGCTCCGGCGTTGGCTCCCGCCTGCTGCCGCAGCGCCGTCCGCCTCCTTCTCAGAGGCTCCCGGGCTCTTTCACCAGCCGGTCAAGCCTCGCTTGTCCCGGGCGACTTTCCATGGGCGCCCCTTGGCTGGTCCAGGGCGCGCTCCTCCTGGAGAGGGGGGCGAGGGACAGGCCCCTGCTCTCTTTCCCTCCCTCCCTCCCTCCCTCCCTCCCGTCTTTCTCTTGTCCTCCTCTGACCCGCTTTCTCGTTCTCGCCCTTCCTCGTTTGCTTCTTCGCCGAGCCTGGGAGAATCGCTTCTCTCTCTCTCTCTCTCTCTTTCTTCTCTTTTCTCTCTGTCTCTCTCCCTCTCTTCTCTCCCCCCCCCCAAAAAAAACACAGCACCCAGAGATTGCCACCCCCTCCTGCCACCCCAGACAGCCTCTGTCTTGCCCGAGGAAATCCTTTGGACCCTAAAGCTGCTAAATAGAGATGGAAACCAGAGGGAGCTTTTCCCCGCCAGGTCCGGATCGTGCCATGCAACGGGTTGGTTTCCAAGTTTGATGGATGGGTGGATTGGGGAGGGGGGCGACGGCGGCGGGGGGGGGGGGGGAAACAGGTTCACCAGACAGCAGAGCGATGCTTTTTCTTCCCCACCCGTCTCTCGCTTGCAAAGAGGACGAAAGCCGTCGGCGTGGGGTGCTGCTCCCCATTCCTGGAAGAAAGGAAAAGGGTCTGAAAGAGGGAACGGCACAAGGCGGAGAGAAGGAGGGGGGATAAGTGGTGGAGTTTGGGGGCTGGGGTTTTGCCCCCCCCCTCCCTCCCCAATTTTGTCTTCTAACTTCCCTCCTCCTGGGAGAATCTTCCTCCCTTCCTGGATTTTCCTCCCTCTTTTCCTGGGAGGAAATTATTCTTATTCTTTCCATTTGGAGAAATAAGGTGTCCCCCCCCCCCCCTCCTGCATCGTTTGTTCAGCTTGCAAAGGTCTTACTTCAGACGGGAGGGGGATGGAGAGGATAGGAGAGAGGGAGAAGGGTCTGCAAGGAGTAGGGTCAAGAGGGGGCCACCACGATGCAAATGGGGGCCTCGTGGGTGAAAAGGAGGGGGCAGGTTGCAATTGGTAGGCTGGGACTTCCATTAAAAAAAAAATGTTTACTGATATATTTTTCTTTAATAAACATAAAAAGCTCAATATCTATATGAACAGCGTGTTGTCTGAGTACAGTTTGTTTTGAATATCAAAAAGACAATAAACATAGTTGTAGCCACAATATGCATATTGTTAATAACGGTCACATATTATTTACATAATATTTAGCCTCCATCTTGGCTTCCTGGTCAACCCAGCATGGAGGGCCACGCAGCACGAAACAAGAGATTTCAAGCCCCATTTAAAAATGGGCAAGAAGATGCAGAATATTTTCGAACTTGGGACTTGTTTTATCCACAGTTGGATGACAGGGGTAGATATTAGCAACATGGGAAATACTCCTATGTAGATGAATTGGCTCAGACAGATCATTAGACACGAGAGTTTTTTCTCAGATGCCATCACTCTGCTAAACAACTAACTCCAACAACACTGTCAAATTATTTAGTAAGACTGTATTACTATTATTCTTCTCATCCTTCTTTGTCCCCATCTCTTCCCACTTATGACTATAACCGCGTTGCTTGTATCTTTACAATTTATATCGCTTTGTTTCCTAGTATGTTTTGATTGCACATTGGTAACCTATGTATGATTTGATTGCTTATAGTAACCTATAAATATCACTATAGTGTTGTATCTTATGATTCTTGATGAATGTATTTTATTTTTTCTTTAAGTACATTGAGAGCTTTTGCACCAGACAAATTCCTTGTGTGTCCAATCACACTTGGCCAATACAGAATTCTATTCTATTCTATTCTGTATTTCTATTCTATTCTGTATTTCTATTCTATTCTATTCTATTCTATTCTATTCTATTCTTTATTCCGTTCCGTTCCGTTCCGTTCCGTTCCATTCTATTCTATTCTATTCTATTCTGTATTTCTATTCTATTCTATTCTTTATTCCATTCCATTCTGTTCTATTCTATTCTGTATTTCTATTCTATTCTATTCTATTCTATTCTATTCTATTCTATTCTATTCTATTCTACATTCCAATATTTCTACTCTATTATTCTATTCTATTCTGTTGAAAAACTGCAAGTAACGTCACAAAGGCCTGATGCAAGAAACACATTTCTCCTCCATTATTGGGTGTCTCGCTTCCAACATCATTTGGCAACTCTGGTGCTCTGGTGGATGGTAGACTGGTCTTGCGGTTGAGGGTGGAGGGACTCATTTGTATTCTCTGTGGGGGTCCTTTTGGGGTGTAGGAAAGATGGAGGAGGAGGAAAGAAAGAAAGAAAGAAAGAAAGAAAGAAAGAAAGAAAGAAAGAAAGAAAGAAAGAAAGAAA
>BLBF01000067.1:9844082-9855506 GCA_015471245.1 Laticauda colubrina
AGATAGATAGATAGATAGATAGATAGATAGATAGATAGATAGATAGAATTCTTTATTGGCCAAATGTGATTAGATATACAAGGAATTTGTCTTGGTGCAAATCCTGGTATGTTTTGTTGATTTGGCAGCTTATGGTGATGGACGCATTAGACCCGTTTGCCAAATTTGTGGCAGCATGGTGTGTGGGCAAATCAAGCCAAGGCTTAAGTCAATAATTAGGTTTTGAGTTTTCTAATTGATGCATTTAGTTAATCATGAGGTTATCTTTTGGTGAATGGTGCCAGGAAAGAACACGGGGGAGGGGGGGGATTGAACAAAATTAACCGAAATGTACAATTCTGGATAACTGTGGGATGTTTGAGGGGTTAGAGGCACATTTAAAAAAAATAAAATCAAAATTTGTGTCCATCTCGTGCCGAGATCGCAATTGGAGAGACCCAATGAGGACCAATGTCCAGTGAAGTTACAGACAATGGTCTTTCGTTCTGGCTTCTCTATTCTTAGAGTAAGAGTAATTCAGTTGGCTGTGGGCCAAACATTCCCCAGATTTTGAGACGGCGGGGCGGGACGGAGGGGAGAGAAGAGAACATATTCCCAAGTCCCTCGCTCCAACATGCTGCTTTGAAATGACCCTTGAATGGGGAGGGGAGGGGTGCTTGGAGGCAGAACGTGGCTGAAATTTGTGAATTGGGAGCCTTGGATTGGGGTGTGTGTGTGTGTGTGTGTGGTGCAAAAGGCAGCTTAATTTTTGCCAATGGGGGACCCCATGC
The DNA here is from genome assembly GCA_015471245.1 of Laticauda colubrina. Classification (NCBI taxonomy): domain Eukaryota; kingdom Metazoa; phylum Chordata; class Lepidosauria; order Squamata; family Elapidae; genus Laticauda; species Laticauda colubrina. Next base: position 9,844,853 of record BLBF01000067.1, read on the forward strand.
TTTTTCCCTGCCAACTCACGAGCTGTGTGTCTTTCCAAGCTTCATCGGTGCCTCTTTCCGTCTGCTCATCGTCGCCCACCTCTCCGTTTTGGGTGAGGTGGGGTAGGGGGCGACCGGCAGCAGCGGGGCAAACCCGCTCCGATGCCTTCCCACTGGGTGCTGCAGAGAAGAAGGAAGCCTGGGTTCTGTCAATCTATCTGGACCCTGGACTCTCCGGGTTTAGCCCTTTTGTGTGCAGTGGCCAATCTGACTTCATTTTTCCCATCTGGGTTCCCACAGCCTCTTTGCGTCTGAAGCCAGGATTGGTAGCCAACAAAGAAGATGTGTTTGTTTGAGCTGGTCTGAAAGCTTCCACCCCCTCTCAGCTCCCCACTCTGCTCTCTCCCCCCACTCTGTTAAATGTAATTTACTGAACAGAAATAAGAGCTTGTGAACAAGGACTGTACTTTGTCTGGTTGCTAAGCAATAGAAGTGGCACACAAGGCTCCCCTTTTTTTGCCTGTCTCGCGGTCCCCTCCCCAATTCTCCCTCACCCCTCCACCCTTTTCCCATCCTTGCATGCCAAGAGGCTTTTTTCCCTCCCTCCCTCCCTCCTTTCTTTCTTTTTCTTTCTTTCTTTCTTTTTTTTTTTTAAATTAATAATATCGAGTTGGTTTGCGCCAAGTGCAGGGCACTTGAAGGGGCAAACCCTTTTAAGTGAGAGAAAAGCAAAAGGAGAGGAGGGGGTTTAACTCAGCTTATCTGGTTGGATTTGGCAAGCCAAACCACACACTGAACAGGGACATTGGTCTCCAAGGAAACGAGGCCTCCAGAGATTTTTTTTTTTTTCCCTGGCTCCCTCCCTTCTTCCCTCCCTTCTTTCCCTCCCTTCCAGCTCTGTGCATAACCGATTGAATTTTGTACGGGGACGAACGTTGCTCCAGCGGATTTTGTACATCATGTCAGGAAATTTATAAAGACAAGCTTGCCTATTTAGGGTTTATATGTGTGTGTGTGTGTGTGTGTGTGCATGTGAGTTTGTCAGTTGTGTTTGGGCCATTAAGGGGTGTGCAGCACATTCCTAGTACTGCCATGGGACCCCCTGGTTAAAAGGCTGATGCATCATTATTCTTAGGCCAGTAAGGGAATACTGAATATAGGCTGTTTTATGGTTGTTAGGCCCTTTGGGTTTGCTACGTTCCCTGGATTGGGGTGCTAGTGGGGTTTGTGAAGGCATGCAAGGAAAATAAATGTGATTGGAAACAAGCATCTGCAAGAACGAAGTTGCCTCTTGATGAGGAATCTAGCTACAACCATCAGCCTGTGGTTATTCAATACGCCTTATTTTATTTTTTTTAGAAGTAGCCAAAGAGATGATGGAGAAAACGGAAGACAGACAAACCCCAGATTGTCAGGACCTTAAATAAAGGGTGGGTGGTTGGGGGAAAGGGATTCTACTAACTGTTTGTGATAGAAGGAAAGAAGGTTATAGTAGTCCTCAACTTACAGCATCAATTGAGTCTGGGCTTCAATGAGACATTTGTTAAATGAATTCCCCCTCTCCCTGATCCCATTTTGCAACCTTCCTTCCCACATTTGGCTGAGTGAATCACTGCAGTTGTTACGGTAGAAACAACATGGTTGTTAAAGTGAATTCTGGCTTTTCCCCTTCGTTTGTCAGAAGGTCGCAAAAGGGGATCACGGGACACCCCCCTCCCCCGGGACACTGCAACCGTCCTAAATGTGAGTCAGTTGCCAAGTGTCCGAATTTTGATCAGGGGACTGTGGGGAGGCTGTAATGGTCATAGGTGTGAAAAATGATCATAAGTCCGTTCCTCTGTTCCCCTCCCCTGTTCTCTCCTTTCCTCTCCCTCTCCCCTCCGCTCTTCTCTCTATCTTCTCTTCTCCTCTCCTCTCCCTTCTCTCCTCTTCTAGCTTCTCCTCTCTTCTCTTCTCTCCCCTCTCCTCTCCTCTCTATCTTCTCCTCTCCCTTCCCCTCCCCTTTCCTATCTTCTCATCTCCTCTCTCCCCCCTCCCCTTCCCTCTTTATCTTCTCCCCTCTCCTCTCTATCTTCTCCTCTCCCCTCCTCTCTACTCCCTCTCCTCTCTATCTTCTCTCCCCTCCTCTCCCCTCTCCTCTCCCCTCTCCTCTCTATCTTCTCCTCTCCTCTCTTCTCTTCTCTTCTCTTCTCTCCCCTCCCCTCCCCTCTTTATCTTCTCCCCTCTCCTCTCCTCTCCTATCTTCTCCTCTCCCCTCTCCTCTCTATCTTCTCCTCTCCTCTCCCCTCTCCCCTCTCCTCTTCTATCTTCTCCTCTCTTCTCTCCCCTCTCCTCTCCTCTCCTCTCCTCTCCTCTCTATCTTCTCCTCTCCCCTCCCCTCCCCTCTCTCCTCCCTCTCCCCTCTCCTCTCACTATTCTGAATAACAAACTACCTATATTTGGGAGCAGAACTAGGAATTTATCTGAAGGCATCTAAAGCTTCCTGAATGAGCAGAGTCTTGATCTGTCCTTCTGATTCCACTTGACCTCTTAACCATAACTGTCTCTTCAGGCTTCTCCCTCAAGGATCTTGGGGTCCTTGGAGAGATGTCTAGAACTTCAACCGTTGGTTGGAGAATTCTCAATGTTTGATTATATTTACAGGAGGCTGAGCTTGCTTTGTTTCGGTTGCCCCTTAGGACACGGACGGTTGGATGAGGACTGTGGGGATGACCGTCCACGCCTTCGAGAAAACCACCTCCTGGCAAGTCGTCTGGAACGAGACCAGGAGAAACTACTCAGGTGATAATATTTCTTATGCTCCTGATACTTTTCCTGCTCCCTTTTAGCTCTAAAATTAGATGGTTTCTGCCCACAGTTCTGCAATCTGAAAGAGGCAACTACCTGTAATGCGGAAATATATTTTAGCTACAAATGTAATGAAAGCAAATAAACCTGCTGTGAAAAATAGCAGGGAGAAAATAACAGAATTGCCAGGCAAAAAAGCAGATAAATTCAACAAGCTAACTATTTCGTCTAAACAAAAACATTCTTGCTGGCTGATGGAAGGATAACTGAGAAGGGTTTGAGTAAATTTCTTAGGATTCCTCCTCCTCCTCTTTCTTCTCCTCCCTCTCCTCCTTTACCTCCAGTTTCTTCTCCTTCTCCTCCTCCTCCTCCGCTTTTGAACCTCTTCCACAAATGTCTTCCATTGAAGTGAAGTGTTGTCATTCCATGAAGAATGGAAGGACCATGCTTGAAACCTATCAAGACTTGGGTTCCTAAGCCCTTCTCTTCTTTTCATTTTTCCCAGAGAAAGCAAAGAATTGGCTGATTTTGCTCGGATCCATCCGGCTACTTGTGCTACCAGTGGCTTAAACTCTAACCTCATGGTGACTGGGGGACCACCCCTGACCAGTTCAGGACGGTGGACTGGTGACCCCACACCACACCTGGCAGCCCATCCGTGGTTACCCAGAAGCAGCAGTTCGTCCATGTGGCTTACCGGCCATCCCTATGGTAAGGTGATCAAAGGTATGCAGAGTTGGCCTCTTATTTAGACCACCCATTAGGGGGTGTGCAAATATTTTGTACTGAAGGGTTTTTGGTGCGAAATTTCGTGAGAGGCCCTGTTTCAAACCCTTTGGCAGTGTTTCAAGTTTGAAAAAGCCCGTTCATTTCACGCTCCATAGCAGGGTTTCCCAACGAGCAATCTCATGTGTGTTTTTATGCTCTTAGAAAACAAATTCTTTCAGCTTAGCTGTTGTTGCTAAACACAGTGGGCAACCTCTGATGATTCTGAGGCACCCCAGGTGACTAGAATAAAAAATGATGCAGCAATTGCTTTTATTATCCATGCATATCTCAAAGGTGATTTTTCAAAACTTTCAAGACTTGTCTTTTCCTTGGGGTGGGGGAAACAATAAAACTATTGAAGAAACAAAAAACCTATTTTTCCCTTAAAAAGAGTGCTTTTGAAAGGAACCCTTGAGATGACTAAGATCTGGATGACTGAGAACCTTCACAGGCGTTTAGCCATGCATAGCTCTGCATCCCTGGGTGACCAGCGGTACAATCCTAAAGTATCTTTGTTTGGGCACAATCTCACTTGGAATCATGTGATCTTTTCACTTAACAGAATTTCTCTTCTGATCTTATATTCTTTGCAGGGCACCCTTCTTTGCACCAAGGCATGGCCTCTGGCTTTCCTTCCGGCATGGGGGGAGCACTCCCCTCTGCATACCAGTTTGCCAGAGATCCTCAATCCGGCCAGCTTGTCATGATCCCCAGCGAACACCTGACCCACTTTGGTAGGTACCCACAAAGAGAATTGATGTCAGTTTTGGAAGCCATATTAGCACTAGAAGCTTCCACGCTGCCACATTCTGGAGCCTGGGAAGATGGGAGGGGGGGAATTTGTGGAGCAGCATATGTGGTTGGACATAATAGCATTCTTCTTTAAAGTCAAGGTCATGTTATTTCTGCACCCGGTGGAGAGGACATGTCACGTTAGAAAGGATGGTGATTGGGGCATGTGATGGAATGATGGGGGCAAGGGGTGCATTTGTAATATTTTACTTATTGGAGGGAAATATGGAACTTTCAGATTCTGGATTTCCCGGATGTGCCAATATACCTACTCTAATAAAAGGAACTTTGAGAAAATGCCTGTCTTGGAGTTTTTAATTGAAGTTGGGTTTTTCTGGGACCCTGACATTATCCCAAATCTGCAAGTTCTGGGTTTCCCTCCAATAAGTAAAATATTACAATCCACTCCCTGCCCCCACCACTCCATCACATGCCCCAATCACCATCCGTCCCAAATTGAGACATTCCCTCTACTCCTCCTCAACTAGATGCAGGAACAACATGACCTTGACTCTAAAGAAGAATGCTATTATGTCTAACCACATACGCTCCATGCAATTCCCCCCTGCCATTTTCTCAAGCTCAAGAACGTGGCAGTGTGGAAGCTTCTGGTGCTAATATGGCTTCCAAAGCTGACAGGGTTGACAGTTGGACCTTCATATGTGCAAGCTATTGTTCATGTAGACTTTCAATAAGGTAGAACTAGATGATCTGTTCATTTTTTGTCTGGTCTACCAGGAATGGTTGACAAGAGAAATTTGTTGGGAAGTACCAGTCTGGCAGGGAGGAGGGATGAAGCATGGCATTATCCTGGAGTCACTGTGCAATCACAAAAGGGTTACAACTGACCAGTTCCTTGGAGCCTTGTCTAATTGTTCCCAAGATTTACAAACGGGGGAGATTCCTGTATTACAGGCAGAACATAATGAAGTAGTTATCTTGAACTCTATTTAGGCCTGGTTGTCCGCATCTGACCTGCTTCATATGTGGGCAACTGGGTGCCACATGGGGCCACCTCCAGGATATCCACATTGCTTAGACCTTACAGTCTGTCTTTGATTGAAGTTGGGATTTCAGGTCAATCTCTCTCTTCATTCCAGCAGAACTGATGGACCGTGCACCTCCTCTCTGGCCTGCCATATATTCTCCTACCAGGGGCTCCCTCCAGCATGCTCACCAGCTCCAGCTCTTATCTCACCAGCAGCTGATTCGTCAGCATGAGCTATACCTCCTGCAGCAACAGGCTGCACATGCCCAGTTGGTGGTAAGTCCTAATCCTTGGCTTCAACTCTTGCAACTGCCTTTGGAAAACCAACCTTATCGGTCTCTCCTTTCTGAAAGTAGGTTTCCAGATATGATGAATAGAGAAGGCCTGGTTAGATCCTAGCTAGCATTAATTAAACCAAGTGGACTGATGTGGTGGAATGTATGTAGTAAGGGGATGGTTTCCCAGGAGGGAGGGGCTGCATTCTGGAGGAGTAAGAGGCTCAGATTTCTCAGATAACTCAGCTCAGATATCATGTGTGAAAGAAAGTGATTGAGGACAGCCCCTCCTCAATAGTTCCCAGAGTATATTGTACATGCAGATAGTAGAGGCTGCATTCTGACAAGATTCTGTCTATAGGTGTGAAGCAATAAAGAACTCTGCTTGGAAGAATCACCATGTATCATTCTTGGTTTTGGGCTTTATAGCTGGCCTTTCCACATCATTGTTTTGCCTGGATTTTTACCAGGTGATTTTTTTTTAAATACAAGGCAAGGTTGGACAAATGGTGGAAAACCAAGTTGACTATGAGAAACTCTAACCCAACCAGTTATTCTGTCCAAAAGTCTGCTCCTATGATTGTAGAAAGGGAATCATCTGTGTTTACAGGTATTTATCAGTTCTGATAAGTTGTGAAAGCATCTAAGTTTTGCACGGTTGTCCCTGTGTCCTTCCTAGTTTACTCCCGAGTCCCCTTTGAGGTCCATGTGGCATCAGTGAAGATCCATAAACATCAATATTTAACAGATTAACAGAGATGGAAGGGACCTTGTAGATCATTCTAATCCAACGCCCTGCCCAAGCAGGAGACCCTACACCATTTCTGACAGATGACAGTCCAGTCTCTTCTTGAAAGCCTCCAGTGATGAAGCTCCCACAACTTCTGAGGGCAACTCCTGTTCCATGGGTTGATTGTTCTCACTGTCATAAAATTCCTCCTTATTTCCAGGTTGAATCTCTCATTGTTCAGCCTCCATCCATTGTTCCTTGTCCGGCCTATAGGTGCCTTAGAAAATAGCTTGACCCCTTCCTCCTCTCTGTGGCAGCCCCTCAAATATTGGAAGATGCTCTCCTGTCTCCCCTGGTCCTTCTCTTTCTTAGACTATCCATGCTCAGTTCCTGCAACTGTTCTTCACATGTTCCAGTCCATTACTATTTGAGATCTCCTTTCTCTCGACAGGAGAGGCTAAAAGCCAGCGAACAGCGGGCAGAGATGGAAGAGAAGATAACTAAGCGCAACCTGGACAATGCCAAACCAGGTTTGCCAACTTCTGCCTCAACCCTTCTGCACCGGAAGCCACCAGTTTTGTCTCCAAGCACTTCTGCGCCCTACAATAAGGTGGTCAGCCCCCCTCCACTATCCCCCAGGACCTCCTCCGTGTCGGTGCTAAAAGCTGAGGTCATCCAAAAGTTGGAGGAACCACCAAGCCAGCCAACCTATTCCTACCCCACGACTCCCATCACTCATCCATCTAGCCCGCCTCCTGCATCTCCACCGCCTGCCCCTAACCTCCCTCCAAAAGAAGAGGAGGAAACTGAGAACATGGAGAAGAAAGAACTGGAACTAGGAAAAGAGACCACTGCTTCATACCAGACTTTGTTTCCAGGTATAAAACCCCACTATTTTTTAATTCACTTTTTTTTTAAATTTCCTGTTTTGTCCTTTCCTTGTTCTAACTTTTCCCAAAGGGCCTCTTACCCCACCTCTCTCTCTTTCTTTTTCTCCTCTTTCTCTTTCTTTCTCTTTCTCTTTTTCTCTCTCCCTTTCTCTTCCACTTTCTCTTTCTCTTCCACTTTCTCTCTCTTTCTCTTTCTCTTTCTTTTTCTCTTTCTGTTTCTCTTTCTCTCACTTTCTCTTTTCTTTCTCTTTCTCTTTCTTTTTCTCTCTTTCTTTCTCTTTCTCTTCCACTTTCTGTCTCTCATTCACACTTTCTCTCTCCCTCCCTCCCCCTCCCTCCCACTTTCTCTCACTTTCTCTCTCTCTCTCTCCTCCACTTGTGTGAGTGGTGGGTGGACACACCACCACTCGCACAAATTGAGTTTGCACACTTGTGCGTGGCCCTGTCATTCACACAGAACCATTCTCTCTTCCCCCCCTCCATTTGACAAAGCTGGAAAAGCTGGAGGCCATTGCTGTTAGGGATTCTCCTCAGAATATGTGGGACTTGTCTTCCAAGTTTTCATTATTTTTTTTTTTGGTACCCTTCTGCAGAAATTCCATCCGGCTATCCATTCCAGTCTCTCCCAGACTCCTTCAGAAGACACTACCCATACCTCCTCCAGCCAACAGCCGCATCAGAGGCAGATGTGTTGGACTCCAGTGTCCCTCTGCCTACCAGCAGCCCTGAGCGCTTGACACTTTCTCCAGAGGTGAAGCCCATTCATCTTTCCCCATCCAAGATGGTCAAGCCCATCCAGACGGTGGAGGAAGAAGAATCCTTGGAAGAACGGGTGAAAACGGAGCTGGAGCTGGACAATAGCCAAGAAGAAGGTATCTGCGAACAGGATATGGAGGCCCTGGATATGGCAACTTCAGTTGCCCTCCCTGTTGAGGACACCAATGATTGTGATCTTCCGTTGCACCATGGCAAAGCCCTCAGGAGTTCAGTCCATGAGGAAGTTCTTGAGGATTGCCAAACTGTCTATCCAGGGATGTCCTGCTCAGTGGAAATGGAAGCCCAAGCAGAAGAGACCAATGATGGTGAAACTTGTCCCATTCATGACTATGGTGGGAATTTGTTACAGAGAGAACAGTCTGAGATGGGATTGGTTCCTCAGCCTGAGAAGTCACCATTGGCTGTAGAAATGCCCCATATCAGATCTCCCCCAAACAGAGAATTTCCCAGCATGCTTCAGGAAGAGGAGGAACCCATGGTAGAAGGTCCCATCTACAGGAATGAGATCTATTCCTGCCCAATCCCATCTCTGGACATCAAAATTGATGACCCCTTGGCTGGTATGAATGCCTTAGCAGCAGCAGCAGAATTACCCCAAGCGTGTTCCTTGCTCACAAACAGCGATGGTGTCCCTCAGGAGGCAGTGGTGAATTTAGAAGTGTCTTCCAGCCTGTCCCCAGAACACACTTTTCTGCACGGAATTACCCTCTTGAGCGAAATCGCAGAACTGGAGTTGGAGAAACGGCGGCAGGAAACCGAAGGTGAGTAGCTATGGGCCATGTTTCAAGACAATGTTCAAAGCTTACCTTTGAGTTTCAAGCTCTTCTGTTCAGGTCTGGAAGACCAGGTCCACACGTGAAGGTCCAACTAAACTGATTTATGGCCAGGATCCAGTCTGGGTTGGTCACTGAGACCAGAATCTTTGTCTTCTGAGCTTGTGGGCTTGTCCTGGAGTCCATCTTCTGGGAATTTCTCTTAAAGCTAGAAGAGCTGTAGTGGCACAGTGGTTAGTTAGAGTGCAGTATTGCAGGTCGAACGCACTGCTCACTCCAGGAGTTCGATTCTGAGCTGCTCCAGGTTGACTCAGCCTTCCATCCTTCTGAGATTGGTAAAACGAGGACCCAAATTGTTTGGGGCAAGAGGCTGACTCTGTAAATTGCTTAGAGAGGGCTGTAAAAGCACTGTGAAGTGGGATATAAGTCTGCTATAGCAAAGGAAGGAAGGACCCAGATTGTTGAGGGCAAGAGGCTGACTCTGTAAACCTTCTTAGAGTGGGATGTAAAGCACAATGAAGTGGTACATAAGTTTAAGAGCTATTGCTACTCATGATTTATTGCGACAGGAATATGCACAGGAGTCTTCTCAACTCATGCTTAGCCCCTGCTAGGAATTAGATAAGAGTCATCCAAATACAGTATAGAACCTCCGCTCACGACCATAATTCGTTCCATAACTTTGGCGATTTCTTCGTCTTCTCATGTTTCATCAATTCCCAGAGGAATTTCCGGGTCAGGGGTCATGTTTGATTGCCACCCGAGCATGGATCGGTGACCAGATTTAAAAAATGTTGTGAGTGTTTTCATCAGAACCAGAGGTGGTATTCATAAGGTTCTGACCAGTTCTGAAGAACCGGTAGTGGAAACTTTGAGTAGTTTGGAGAACTGCCAGATACCACCTCTGACTGGAGATTTGATAGTATCCTTCCCCTGACACACCCACCAAGCTACGCACACAGAACCAGTAGCAAAAAAATTTGAATCCCACCACTGGTCAGAACCCGATTCGGTCGTGGTCAGATGTTCTACTGTACAAGGAAGGTTAAAAACTTACTTTGGTTCTTATCTGCTGGATGTCCCTCCCATTCCTCATCACTCACCCATCCTAACTCATGCAGGTCCTGAGAACTTCTCGGCTCATCCAGCCTTGGAAAGCCTCTTAGCTGCTGGTACCCAGATGCTGATGGAAGTTCTCTCCACCCCCTTCATGGATAGCCTGAAGAACATCCGTCTGCCTCGGGAACTGAATCCCAATAAGAAGTACAGCTGGATGCAGAAGAAAGATGAGACGATGTATTCCATGAAGTCGTCCATTGGGAACATGGATGGCATGGAACTGGATTACAGGATGAAGTTAGCTGAGCTGCAAAGGAGATACAAGGAAAAGCAGAGGGAATTGGCGAAGCTGCAGCGACGGAGAGACTCTGAGTAAGTTACCCAGGGGCCTTCAGATCTCCTTCTGCACCTGCGTGTTGGGCTGGGTAGTGGCACCATCTTTGAGTCTTGCACCATCTTGGCTTTTCCACCCCTTTTCTTGTGTTCTCCATGACACTCAAATTGGACCTTGAGAATGGAAGGGCAACCTTGCGACTTTGGCAATGTGATTTACTGGTTGGTCACCGGGGCAGATGCTGTAGGCACTTGGCTGGCAATTGTGGCTTTCTGTGGGTTGTTTTGAATGTAGGTCAGTGTAGTGGTTTGATGATGGATCATGGTCATCTTCTTCTTCCTCTTCCTCCTCCTCCTCCTCCTTTACCTCCAGCTTCTTCTCCCTCTCCTCTCCTCTTCCTTCCTTCCTTCTCTTTTTTCTTCCTCTCTTCCTTGCTTCCTCTCTTCCTTCCTTCCTCTTTCTTTCTTTCTTTCTTTCTTTCTTTCTTTCTTTCTTTCTTTCT
>BLBF01000067.1:9860876-9883031 GCA_015471245.1 Laticauda colubrina
TTTCTTTCTTTCTTTCTTTCTTTCTTTCTTTCTTTCTTTCTTTCTTTTTTAGAAAAGACAATACGTCATTTCTGTTGCCATCACTGTTGTTATACGTGGCTTATTCCCCCACTCCTTTTCAAATTTACTTTTGGCATGTGTTAGAGGGAGAGGAACTGTGTAAATTAGAATATCTGTTGTGTGGGTGTGCCCCTCCCCTCCCCCTTCCCTGAACCCCTGAGATATTTGTACTACGATTTTGGTACCAAGCTTTTTATTAAAAATATCCAGTTTGTTTTTAACTAAATCCGTCTGCCTTGTCTCTCTTGCTGTGTCTCTTTAGGTAGCTTGATGCTTCACTCCATCTCGCTGTCTCACCTCATTCCCAAAAGATTTAGGGGAAAACAAAACCACCACCACCACCACCACCACCACCCAAAAAAAGCAATTAACAAAATTGTGATGTGTTTCCTATTATCCAAATATCCCTGGCTTCAATTCTCTACTTTTGCAGGAAGAAACAGACAAACAAATCTTATTGGCTGATCTTGCCTTTCCTCTAAACTGAGCGCAGCTTTGTAGCTTGTGTGTAAATTATTGTAGACTGGGTTGGTCCCTTGTATACATACTGTTGCATTCTCATATATATATATTGTATATTTTTTTACAAATGGCTTTTAATTTTGCCAAAGACACACATACACACACACACACACACACACAAACTCATCATGCTTCGAAACCTTACTGGCTTTCAATTCCATCCATGAAACGCCCATAATTATCTTGGTCATTTCCAAATGAGTGTCTAAGAAAAGGCCCAGCCTTTTTCATCTCTCCTATCGAAAAGAAATGAATGATGATTTCAGACAACCAGCTTACGAAGAGCAATAGCAATGACTATGACGGGATCTAATGTTACAGAGAGAATTTATCTGATGAATATATAACTCCACATTGGTGACAGGAAGGGCATCTGGCCACTAAACACTCAGTTCCATTCAGTTGCCCAGACTCTTATCCCACAAGGGATTATGGGGTCCCCAAAAGTTGATGATGAAGAATGCAATTCTTTTCTTTTGCTAGATCTGCTCTTCAGGTTTGGGAAACTCAAGAAAGAAGGCCAAGTTTTTAAAAAGGTCCCAATGGGCCACATCTCTCCATCCTCCTCCCCAACTTCCTTTTCACCACTTTGATCCTGATAGAAAAGATGAAATAAGGTGCCCTTTAGGCTTAAGGCAGGCTAAGCTTTGTTCTCCTATCTGTAGGCTAAATGAAGAGATGGGTTCCTATCAGCTAAGTATCCTATCCTTGTTGTCAAAGCTTGACCTTCCTTGTAGCCTCTTTTTACTCTTTTCTGTTTTCCCTAAATGTGTGCCCTTCAATTGGTTATGGTAGATGAAGGCATGTAGGAGTAATTAATAGTAATCCCCCTCCCCCCCATTTTTTTTTGAATTATTTCCATCCTGGAGCTCAAAAACTCCTGATTTGATAGACCGAGCCTTGCTATTTTCTTGGCAGCTCCGAATTACTCTTTACATTCTTCAAGAATGGGTTTTTGGGGGGTCATTATCATCATTATTACATTTAATTTTACTCACAAGGGTGGGTGGAGGAGTAGCTCTGTTAAGGCTTGGAAGCTAAAAGTCCCTTCTCTTTGAATAGACCAACCATCATAAGATCTCCTGGACTTTTGTTAACTATTCCATCAACTGCTCTTTATCTAAATGGATAAATAACCCGGGAGAACTCTGATGGAAGAAATAAATAAATAAAACTAAATAAACCCCAGAAGCCTTTTTCTTTAAAGAGAGGGATGGAGAGAGAGAAAATGTTAGATCTCAATGAAAGCCTTCCTAGCTTATTGATTGAATGACTGATTTGAATTTATTGGCCACCCAACTCCTGACTAATTCCCTTTAAAGGATGGAATATGATGTAGGCTTAGCTGAATACAAGCCCCATTGGATTCTATGGGATTGCTTCCTCAGTAACTGGGACATCTGTCCTCTATGATGCTATTATTTGGACTCTTGGAGCCCCAAAATTGAGTGTATGTGTATGTGTGTGCATAGACATACACACCCAAACACACACGCACACCTAGGTTGCTATTTTTGCCTTTTTGACCCCATTTGGATTGTACATTCCTTTTTTGGACATCTTCAAATTTTGTTTCCTTTGAAGCATCAACCCATTTCACTTTGCGGGAGCCAAATCGATAAAATGTTCCAATCCTATGTGCCAAAAAAGGGAGCCTTGGTTTGTGGGGAGGGGGCGGAATAGGAGGGAAGGAGGGTGGGAGAAATTGAATCTTTTTTGCCAAAAAACCCAAAGGTCTGTGCAGAAATATATATATATATATGTTTTCTTTGGAGGTTCGTTTTAAGGGATATTTGTGTAATAGCTTTGCTAATGGCTTTCCCTGATTTTACTAAACCATTAATAACCTCAGCTTTTTAAGCTTGCTTTCGCTCTCCTTGCAGCTGCTTGACCCAACCTTCCACCCCTGGTCCCTTCTCATGGTGCTTTGAGTGTCTTTGTCGCTCTCTTACATTTGCTCTCTCGCCTCCACAGTTCAGCGAAAAAAAATCTCTTTGAGTCTGTCATGTAGGTAGGCCAAATTTAGCTTTTTCTCTTTCTCTCCTCTGTAAAAGCTTGGCAGTTTTGCAATGATGGAACTGGGGTGGTGGGGAGGTCTCCTGCACTCCAAATGCTGGAGTTCCACCTGGGTTTGAAGGACCAAACAGGAGGGTGGGATATTGGAGAAGACATTTCGACAACCTTTCCGGGAGTTTCAAAACAATGATGGGGACCAAGAGATGGCCAGGTGCTATGGGAGTGTTCATCAACAAACTGGGTTTGTCCATTCAAGGCGCTTTCTTCTTCATCTTCCCAATCTACTTTGGGGGATTCTGAGACGGGAGACGTTCGGGCTGGGTAGGTTCCTTGTTCCTCCCATTTCTACTTTTGGAACTCCTGAACAGGAATGGCCGTTGGCTCTCGACTGCAGAAGAGTGTTTGCTTTTTCCTGCTACCTACATGGCAGATGTTTACATCACAAGCTAAAATGCACATTATTTTGTACATTAGTATTAAGAGCTGTGGTGGAGCAGTGGTTAGAAGGCAGTATTGCAGGCTATCTCTGCCCATTGCCAAGAGTTCGATCCTTGCCAGCTCAAGGTTGATTCAGGCTTCCATCCTTACGAGGTCAGTAAAAGGAGGACCCAGATTTTTGGTGAGGCAAGAGGCTGACTCTAAACTGCTTGGAGAGGGCTGGGAAACACTGGGAAACAGTATAGAAGTCTAAGTGCTATTTTCTGGCAAAACATACTATATATTTTTCCCCCTCCTTGTGGTTCTCCTTTTTTTCTGGAGAAGGCCATTTGCAAACTTGTCCCCACCCCCCATTGCAAAGTTCTCTAGAATGGATCTGAGAAGAGACCCATTCTCCAGAATATTTAACAATCATTTAAAAAGGTGTAACCCTGAGGGATAAGTAGCAGGGATTGAGTAAACCCTCTTCTGGCGTCAGTGCTGTGAAAATGCACCTGAGGGAAAAAAAACCACGCAAATGTCTTTGCTTTTTGCAAAATGCCTCTCTAATTTGGCAGTAAAGGTAACAGTGGGAATTTGGACTGGCCGAGGCGAACCAGATGTGGAGGTCAACAGCTGTCTCAAAATCTGCCTGCCTCTTAGCTTTCTGGGTTTGTTTGCAACATTTATGATAACTGTGCTGTGTTTGGTCTCATGTATAAGTGTTAAATATATATATATATGCGTATATATTTAACGATGCTGAATTAATCTTCAATGTGCTTTTTTTTGCTATCTGCTATTCTCCTGTCATTGCTGAGCCATGCTTTTTCCAGTCATCTTGTTGCCTTATGTAGTAATTTAACAAATGTCTGTCTGCTGTTTAACCAAAGTATTATTTTCCTCATTTTTTTTTTTTTTACTGCTGAGTTTTGAAGCCTGAATTGAAAGTACTGCAAGAAAATCTGACCTTCTGTACCAACCGGGGCAATTTATTCCATCCATGGCTACCTGTAACAGATTGCATGCCAAACTACCTTGCTGGAATCTTGATCCATGTTCCGAGTTTTCAATCCTTTAAACCAATAGGTTACTAGTCCTCCTGGTTCAAGGGTGAGAAATCATTCATTTCTGGCTCAGAGGGAAATTTTGGCAGTCAATCTCTCTTCCGATGAAACCAAAAATGGCTTGTATGAACGATGAAACTCAATCAGGAAAAAGGCATAGCTAATTTTGTTTTTTTTCCCTGGATAGGTTTCTCTCCAACGGAAAAAAAATACGATTGCTGCACAAATCTTAAACTGCCAAGAGAGAATTGTTGCATGTGATTTATGAATGTCTGTTTTTTTTTTAAATGCCCGTTCTTTAATTTAAAAAAAAAAAAATGCATTTGTGTAGCTTAGCAAAGATGTCCTACAGAGAGAAGAAAGATGTTAAAATGTGCAGCCAAGTGCATTCCTTTCATTCAATGCATAGAGCTGTAAACTGACCCAAATATATTTATGGAAATGTTAGCTGTGTCTTTAAAAAAGTGCAATAAATGTCGTGCTACAGATACAAAGGGTTGGGAAATCCCATAAGAGATCTGGCAGGTCAGTTTCATTGTGTTGCCTAAAGCTGATGTACTGTGGTGTGTTTTGCTAGGAGTGTTAAAATTCCCCGAGCTCAGAGTAACTAATTTCTGTTACCACAATAAAGGAGTATTTATAGCAGAGAGTTGAACTGTGAGGTCCTTAATGCTCTTTGAGTTTGATGGTTTTCTTGCAGACATTTCATTACTCAACTGGGCACCTGTATAGTAAACCAGAGCCTAATCAAGTAACCATCCAGGACTTCCTTGCTAGGGTAAGCAAACCCCCCTCCCTTACAGCATTGATGATGTTACCTAGTTGGGTGATGAAATGTCTGCAAGAAAACAACCAAGCTTAGAGAGCACCAAGGACCCCCACAGTTGTTCACCATAGTCCCAATTAGGTACGAGTTTGTTTCAATCCCTATGCTGTGTAATTTCACTTTCCTGTTGGATTCTGGTTATTTTTTTAAGCCGCCATTCATAAATGTCATCCTTCCTGGATTAGTTTAGTTCAGAATTAACCACAGAATTAACCTGGCCATTTTGTGTATGTGTGTGTGTGTTGTTGTGGTTGGCCTGTCCAAAGATAGGAGGAAAGTTTTCAAGAGTTCACTACTGACTTGGGATTATGGGACTTGAAATCCAGAACATCAAAGAGGTCCCAATTTGGAGAAGATGATCCTAGATTATCTCTGACTAAAAAAAGAGAGAAAAGAATTCTGTGCTATTCAAGGAAAGCCATTCTTCTCTGTTGGGAAACAAATTTTTTATCTGTATTTTGAAAGCTGAGTTTGGTATCAATTGTATCATTTGGCATTTTGTTTCTCATTTTGTTCCTCCCTACTCTTTGTAGTCAGTAGCAATAACTTGGTGGGTAGATACAAAGTTTTATTTCATGGACATTTTCTGGAAGACCTCTTTGTCTAAGGTTTCCTCAAGTCCAAAGAACTTCTCCCCTTTTTTTGCAACTGTTAAGAAGCTGGCCCTTATATTCTGGTCTTCTAAAAAGCAAAGCAGAGGAGAACTTCTCAATATAATTGCTTTTCTGCATTTGCATGAAATCTTGGAAGATTACAGATCTGTGCCTAACAAGCCTTTGTAGAATTGTGTTCTTGAGAACTGAGTTGGAGATAGCCTCCAACTTAGATGGAAAGGTCTTACCTCTGTATCATCCATGGATTTTGAGGTCCAGTGATAGGTAAACAGCTTTTGTTGCAATGGATCCCTGGGAAGGAAGGAAAATTGGAAGGAAGTCTTTGTTCCCATCGTCTTTTGCAAGACCTTTTGCTGAGAATCTTCTCGTGGCAAAACTTGGGAGTCTGGAGTGCAAAAATTGTAGGGCCTTTTGTAGTCAGAAAAGGGGTGCGTGAAATGGTCTTGAGATCCATCGGGGTAAAATATGGTCTGGTTTGAAACTTGGTTGCAGATTTATGAGAGTTTCCCATCTTGTCACCTTCAGATTCTAGCTCGGAAGAAGAGGATGAGGAAGAGGAGGAAGATGACGACAAAGAAGAAATGGAAGGCTATGGGGTAGTGGTCAATGAGAGGCTTTCCCCATCAGCTTTGGATGAAAGTGGCTTGGGACTCCTGGCCAGGTTTGCAGCCAGCGCCATCCCAAGTCCCATCATTGTGCCTTCAGTGTCCCTTGTCCAACTGGAAGCCAAACAGAAAGCCAAGAAGAAGGAAGAAAGACAAAACCTGTTGGGTATGTTGCCCATTGTGCAGTAGGAAGCAACCTGGTTGACATAGGGTTAGTTGAGGGTGGAAATGTTGGCAGCATCTAGGCCTCAACTAGATTGTCAATAAGCAAAGATTGAAGAAATGGAGCTGGACCAGATAGGCCACCCTTCAAACTGTCTCTCCTACTTTGGTCCAAACCAAGACCAAAGGATGGATGTCCACCTCCATGTATTGATGTTCAGAAAACCAAATATTTTTTCCCCCACCCATTGATGCCAATCCCAGCTTGGATAGCTTTTTGTACCCCTCACCCACTAGCATCCATAACTCTGCAGCACTCATATTTCTAGCTCTCTCCCATCTAAGCACCCGACCGGACTAATCCTGCTAAGCTTCTGAGAAGTAAAGAGTCTTGAGAATGGGGCCCTCTGGAGAGAATTAAGAGAAGGGGGTGATTTTCTTTGTTAATCGGGATGAGAGGAAAAAAAATCCAACTATGGCTGAAATACCTTCATTGCTTCAAATTAAATCAGAAGAGTTTCAATCAACTCTATTAATTAACTTAAGAGTTCGCATATTTCAACAAGGGAGGGTCCCAAGCAACTCACTCCAGAGAACATCTGCAGAAATCTCTCTGGTTCTCTCCCCCTCCTACCCATTTTGCCTTTCCCCCCTCCCCCAGGTCTTGTCGATGCGAATAATTAAAATGTCACTTTTTAATCCCTTTGTGCTTCTCCAATAGCAAAACTGTCCTGAAGGCAGCATTTTTCCAAGTTAGATAGATCTGTTCAAAATCACCAGAAACAACTTATTTTATCTCGCAACTGTATGCTAGGATGACTCCTCCTCCTCCTCCTCCTCCTCCTCCTCCTCCTCCTCCTCCTCCTCCTCCTCCTCCTCCTCCTCCTCCTCCTCCTCCTCCTCCTCCTCCACTTAAGAGAAAGCCTTGAGCTGGTGATGAAAAGCAGAAGAGGGCTTCCTCTGCGGTTGTCATGGCAATGAGGCCAACACCGTGCATACTCATGTCACCATCAAGACAGAAGCGAGAGCCAACATGGTGTGTCAAACTCAAGATGGGCTTCTACCTTGGCGGGCGGCCTCCCTCCTCTGGTCATAAATTGGCAACAAGTGCAAAGCCTAGAGAAGACAGCATGCTTCATTTCAGCTCTGCGCCTGGAGCTCCACTGACATCCAAGCCTCATAGACAGAGGGAGCCAGGGTGAGGGGAGGGGAGGTTGCTAGGGAAGGTTGCATGGATGTCAAAACAAGACGCGATCTATGCTGGCTTGTTGATTTGGCAGCATTTCGGGGGATTGATGGGGCCTCGGTTTGATAGCAATAGCCATAGCACCTAAGACTTATTTTCCACTTCCCGGTGCTTCACAGCCCTCCCTAAGCAGGTTGACAGAGTCAGACTCTTCCTCCCCCAATAATCTGGTTTTTACCAACCTCACAAGGGTGGAAGGCTGAGTCGACCTTGAAACGGTCAGGATCTAACTCTAAACAGTAGGCAGAGTCAGCCTGCAATAACAATAGCACATATATCATTTCACAGAGCTTCCCAGCCCTCTCTCAGCGCTTTACAGAGTCAGCCTCTTGCCCCCAACAATCTGAGTCCTCATTTTACCCACCTTGGAAGGAGGGAAGGCTGAGTCAACCTTAAGTCAGTCAGGATCGAACTGCTGCTGTGGGTAGAGTTAGCCTGCAACACTGCATTCTAACCATTGCACCTCTGTGCTTTCCTTCCTTCCTTCCTTCCTTCCTTCCTTCCTTCCTTCCTTCCTTCCTTCCTTCCTTCCTTCCTTCCTTCCTTCCCTCCCTCCCTCCCTCCCTCCCTCCTAAGTAATAGTAGATTTATATACTACTTTCTTGTGCTTTATAGCACTCTCTGGACAGTTTACAGAATCAGTCTATTGTTCCTAACAACCTGGGTCCTCATTTTACTGACCTTGAAAGGATGGAAGGCTGAGTCAACCTTGAGTCGGTCAGGATCGAACTCTGGGCAGTGGGCAGAGTCAGCCTGCATTGTAAAAAGTGCACCACTATGGTTTCCTACCCTCGGGTGCCTCTCATTTCAGAGGCAAAATATTCATCAAAGCCAAATCTTTATTGGCTAGCTTCCTCTTTGCTTTCTTTTCAGTTGCTAACCTCATTGCTTTTCTGTGTTTTTTGTTTTTGGCTTTTAAGTAAATTAATTTAGCTGAAGGAATCTCATTCCAGTAGCAATTTTGGGATGGCTGACATGGTTGGAGGCTCATAAATATGCAGCACCATTGAGAGTGTCCTGACATACGGCATTCTTGCATGGAATGGGAGCAGCTCTGAAGTGGACAAAAAAACTCTATAGAGAATCTTTAAAACTGCCCAGAATATCATCAGGCTCCAGCTACCAGCCCTGGACAACATCTTCGCCTCTCCCTGTTTGAGGAAATCGCACAACATTCTCCCCATCCTGCTAACAATCTTTGTGAACTGTTGCCTTCTGGCAGAAGATACAGAACAATTAAAACTCGGACCACACGTTTCCTGAGCAGTTTTTATCCCAGAGTTATAATTGCACTTCACAATGAACTTAAGAACCACCATCAGTGAGGTGCTGTGTGGATGTTTGTGTGTTTTTAGAGGGTGGGGAATTTTGGTGGGTGGAGGGGGTGTTTGCGGATTGTCATGTGTGTATTGGGTTTGCTCTCTGGGTGTTATGCGAATTTCGTTGTATATATACTGTGTATATACATACAACAACAATAAAGAATTCAAATAGTTCAAATAGTAATAGTAAATTAATTTAGCTGAAGGAATCTCATTCCATGAATAACCTTGGGATGGCTGACATGGTTGGAGGCTTCCAAATAGGGAGAGCAGGGTGGAGGGGGGGGGGGTCACAATATTTAGCCAGATGTCAGGTTTGGTCACTGGAAGACGATGGACCTCAGCTGGGCGACTTCCTTCTGCCAGAAAGGGACTCTCTTGGTGGAAGATACTCCAGAGAGTATACGATCAGGTCTGAAATGAAACGGCTATTTGAAAGATCATCTCTCTCCGACTGCATCCAACGAAACCACCAGGATGGGAAGGCATGTTGTAGGTATGTTGGGGGTCCCATCGATGAGGGATGTACATCTGGTGGGACCACGAAAAAGGATCTTCTCAGCAGGGTTGGGATTCAAATTTTTGAACAACCAGTTCTGTGGACGTGGTGAGGTGGGTGTGGCTAGGTGGGCATGACCATGTGAATGGGTGGGCATGGCTTTTTCTTTTTCTTTTTTTTTGCAGCAAGCCCCCCATGCTTTGGACCTCCTGGGCCTCAGAGAAGCATCCTGGGCGAAGCAGTAAGACAGAGAGGGGAATTCTGGCACAGCTGACCATTGGAACAGCTGATCGTTGGGGGAGGAAATACCTTAAGGAGTGACCGGTCAGGGGAGAATGCAGTCATTGATGTCACGCATGCGCAATAAGGACTGACTGGGTGGGCAGAGAGGGGTGGGGCCAGCCAGGGGCACGATTGGCTGGTTCTCTGAAATGCACAGAATCCTAACAAACGGTTCTATACAAGCGGTCCAAACCGATACAATCCCATCCCTGCTTCTCGGTGATGGCAGTTTTGTCAGCAGGACTATATTACAGTTAGTCCTTGACTTATGACCACAATTGATCCCAAACTTTATGTGCTTAAATGAGAGTTTTGCCCCATTTTTATGACTTTTCATGCCAGATTCAACTGCAATCACTGCAGTTGTTAAATGATGAACATAAAGGTTAAGCGAATCTGGTTTCCCCATTGACTTCGCTGGTCAGATGGTTGCAAAAGGGGACGTGACCCCAGGATACTACCAACATCATAAGTAGGAGTCGGTTTCCTAGCATCCAAATTTTATTCATGTGACTGTGGGGATGCTGCTATGGTGGCAAGTGCGAAAAACGGTTGCAAGTCACCTTTTTCAGGGCCATTGTAACTTTGAACAGTCACTAAAATAATACTAAGTTGAGGACTATACGCACACACACACTCTATACAGAAGCCTGAGGATGGCAGATGAGATTCTGCTGAAACGTTGCTACAACTTTAACAGAACTACAATGACGTGGGATAATACCCGAGGGAAGCTAAACAGCACACATATATATATATATTATTATATATATATTATATATATATATTATAATACATATATATATATTCATTCAGTGGGGCCCAGGTAAGCTGAAAGGTTGGATACATCTGCTCTAGGTAATATCTACAGGTGATTAAGCTCCCCTGATGAGTCTTGGCAAAAGGAGATCCAAATTTTCTGCATAGTAAAATAGCTTTTAAAATATGGGTATGGTTGGCTGCAGTTGGGAAGAGGAGCAGTTAGGGACATCTGCCAAGGCAGGTTGCATCCCGCTGACCTTTGTGTTGTTATCTGATGGATGCCACAGTATACAACTGCAACGTTTTTGTTTCTCAGCAGCTGTTATCTGTGGCCACTGTAGCATTTTTATTCTGGCACACAGCTCTTTTGTCTTCTCAACAGCTTGTCACACTTGCTGCCATGGATATATATCCACTTGGGTTCAAGCTTGGCCAGCCATTTGATTTAGTTTTATTGCTCTTTTGACAGCACAAAGACAGACACGCACAGAGAGAAAGAGACAAGAGAAAGGCAGACACCTTGTTATGGTTATGTTGCAGCTTAGCATGGTTTACTTAAGTGTGACTTCTTTCCACTGTCCCTTTCGTTTCTACCCACGACCTACAGTAGGAAGGGTGTGTGTCTCTGGGATCACAACCAGAGGTGGTATTCAGCCGGTTCTGACCACTTCTGGAGAACTGGTAGTGGAAATTTTGAGTAGTTTGGAGAAGTGGCAAATCCCACCTCTGACTGGAGATTTTAGTCTCCTTCCCCTGCCACGCCCACCAAGCCACGCCCACAGAACCAGTCGTAAAAAAATTTGAATCCCACCACTGATCACAACTGCTGTTGTAAGCTGCTCCAAGTCTGTATCATTATTTTGTCATGTTTATATAGTGCATATTGAGAGCTCCGCATTGGTGACAGGAAGGGCAACCGGCCAGGAAACGCTCAGCTCGATTCAATTGCCCAGACTCGACTCAAGGGATTATGAGGTCATTAAAAAGATGATGATCTAGTGTATATTGGAAGCCATGACCCTTTGAGAGCTGTATGCAATGAAATTTCAAATTTTAATGTTGGCTGATCAGTGTACATTTAAAGTAACAATAGAGTTATTCTAAGTCACTCGAGCCATTTCTATGACAACGAATCTTATCTAATCAGTAAAACCCCAAATCAAAGTTTCCTCTTTTCCCCCACCTCAAGCACAAAAATTCAGAAGCAGTTTGGCTAGTTTTAAGCTGTTATGTAAAAGTAAAAAAAAAAGTTGAGATTTGAGGTTAAGGCCTTATTCTGCTTTACCAAAGGGAGTTGGAAGTCAGTGCCTTTTTTTCCTCTTCTTTTTCCTTCCCTATTTTTCCTATT
The DNA here is from genome assembly GCA_015471245.1 of Laticauda colubrina. NCBI lineage: Eukaryota > Metazoa > Chordata > Lepidosauria > Squamata > Elapidae > Laticauda > Laticauda colubrina. The sequence continues at coordinate 9,872,625 of BLBF01000067.1, forward strand.
TTTTGCTTTTGTTTTTTCTTTGTATGCTACATGGTGGGTAGTTTCAGGACCTCAGACAGCTCCAAACATACATGTAAGTCCTCGGCGTACAAGTTCATTTAGTGACGGTTCAAAGTTACAACCTTCTTGTATTGTGGATTTAATTTTGCCTGGTGGGTTTATTTTGCCTAGGAGACAGACTTTCAAGTGCCCGGTGGACTCAATTGGCCACTGGCTTGGTGGACTAACATCGGTTTGTTTGTGGCTAGACTTAATTGGGACAGTTCTGGATTTCTGGTGAAGGGAGTTGTCGGGGAATATTAATCAACTCACTAAGCCACAGTTGTGTGTGCATGTGAGCGGGACAGCACAATATTGACTAATCATGGCAGTGACAAAAATGTCTTCTGCTTTCACATCTATCCATGTATCTATCTCTTCATCTTTTTCTATTATATCTTTCATTCCATCCATCCATCCATCCTTCTCTCATCTCTCATTTCCATCTTCTTTTTTTCATCTCTAGCTCCATCTATGCAACCACGCATCATCTTTCCTCTCTCACCCGCCATCCATTTTTTTAATCTCTCATCTTTATGTCGATATTCTCTAGTCAATCAGATCATGGTTGTCCCCAAAAGTGTTTTTGGGAGGCAACTGGACATCCTTGTTTCTTTGAAGACATTTCCCATTTCCCCCAAGAAGCTTCTTCAATCAGAGCTGAGGAACCTTCTTGGATGAGATGCGAAATGTCTCCAAAGAAAAAAACCAAGGAAGTCCAGTTGCCTCCCAAAAAATGCACTTTGGGGACTCTCATCTTTATCTATTCATCTCTTTCTCTTTCATATCTCCATCTACCCATCCTTATCTTTCCTCTCTCTTATCTCCATTCATCAATCTATCGTTCACATCCACAAGAAGTCCTGAACTTATGACGTATTATTTTCTCCAAGGGTGACTTTTTCATCGGTGAAATGTTACAAGATCAGTTGGGTCCAGATCTTGGTTTTTTTTTAAAGGGAAAAGTAGTCTCCTTTGAAACAGCTACTAAAGCTAATTTATGCTGTTTTGTTTGGTCATTCAAACTTCAGCTTTTCTTTTTCTTATGCCATACCCTCCTTAGACCTTTTCCCTTATTCTCAATGGTTTTCACCCAGAACATCAGGGAATCTTACATTATCGCAAAACAAAATTCCTTAGACAGCTGCATTTTAAGTCAGGTGTACAAATTCTGTTTTAATGCACGCACACCCAGATGCACAAAAAACCAAAAGATGGTTAACATTTAATGGTCATATTGTGAATTACGGAGTTTTCCATTCCGGGAAAGCTTGGGCCATTTGGGACTCTCCTGAAATTTGAATTTCAGCCCCATTGTGGAAATTCCCAGTGCACTTTTTAAGGATCTCATTTTGACCCAACTCAACAAAAACAAAAGAAGCAAAAAAGCCTAAATTGGTATAATAGCAGAAGAAGCAAGGAAAATAAAAGTTTGTTTTTCCTTCTTGGAAAGACACATCCCACCCACCCATCCAGTTTTTCTTTCCAGCAAATATTTTCATTTATTTTGGTTCCCAGAAGAGAAAGCCACAATAGAGCAAGACCCAGTGATAATTTAATCCAAAGGAAGGAAAAGACGGGGGTGGGTGGGTGGGGGGGAACACCCCAAAATGGCTAACGTTCTGTGAAAAAAAAAAAATCAAAACGTTCACACCCAAACAAGGTTTCTTCCCTCCCACATTTTTCTTCTTGGCACACGGAAACAAATCTCAAAAGGTTCAAAACAAAATGGAACAAGGCACATTACAGCTCAATAAAGAAAAGGCAGGTTTTTTTCCCCTCTGATTTTGGTCACGTTTTCATCCAAGTCCTGGCAGTTGCAAACAAGATTGGATTGTTGTTGTTTTTCTAAAAAATTCCCCATGATACGACAAGCTTCGCACAAGCTGTTGGAAGTGAGAAATGACACAACAGGTTAGGCCATGTAACACCTTGAGAGGAGGAGGAGGAGGAAGAGCTACAGCGAAGGAGACAAACAAACAACAGGATACAGGAACATGATTCCGTTTAAATCTTGAACCACATAACTTAAGGAGAACATGTGGACCTTAACTGACATGCCAAAAATGAGTTCTTTCTTTGAAGACATCCTTCAGAAGACACCCCAAAGTTCAGGCATCACCCTTTTAATTTCCTAGAGCTAACTGTTAGTGACAGTAGGGATGAACAGCACGACAAAATGACAAATAGAGGGATAAACCTCCTGACTAGAGAAGGAAGCTGGAAGGGACAAGTTGATATCCACAGGAGCTCGTTCCGCTCTGAAAAAAGGAGAAACAAAATAAATAAAGGTTTGTCCAGCATAAGCAAACAAACCCAGGATAGATTCTAGGGATTTGAACAGTTTCTGAAAAGAGTTTTTAAAAAGCTACAGACAGGGAAGGGATTTCAAGGGAGACAGGTAGGTTTATACAACCTGGATAAAACCAACGTTAACATACTTTCTGGTTAAGAACTTAACACTTGTTAAAGTCAACATGCTAACCAAGTTATGACATCATATGAAGCTCGGGGGGGGGGGAAAGGGGTGGTGGTGGATTTTTGCATAACAAACCATGATGCTGGTTAACAAGCACAGCCAGTTTCCTTCACTCTTCAAGCAAGCAAATAAAGCAGGACAGATTTCTACACCAAGCTCAAGCGTTGCAGCCAAAGAAGCCAGCTCAAACTGGGATCCCAGTAACAGGGGACAGGGCTGGGAAGAGATCTAGATTCAAAAATGGGGGCGGGAGAAAAAGGGATCAAGAGAAACCCACATCCCAGCAATTCTGGAGCTCACCCAGAGATCCCAAAACAAAGAGGCATTTAGGGGATTGCCAATGTGTGTAAAACTCCCCACTTCATCTCTTGCCCTCAAAATTCTGATCTCTTCACTGCCTGGTTGTTTGCAACGTACTGTGCAAACCTAATTGATATGCAACCTACAGCGGTCTGCTAAGCCAGGATTCCAGGCTTCACACAGCTTCTAAAGATGGCTCTGAAAGACAGATAAAAGCTTTGCTTTTCCCTTCTCTCTCTCTCTCACTCTCTCCTCGGCCGATCAAAGCCTTGTCTATACGGTGGAAGATGCTTGGAAAAACAAGGCCACGTTGGAAGAGACAAAAATACCACAACGAGGCAGAATCAGGAAGAGTTTTAATTACCAAAATGGTCTTGAGGAGCCAGGGAGAAAGCAAAAAAAAATGATACAAACCAGAGAAAAGAAGTGGAGGAAATGGATCGTGAAATGAGAGGAAAGGGGGTGGGAGATTTAGAGGAGAAGGGAAACACTTGATCTTTAGTAAAAGTAATGTCTCAAATTCTCCAGGCACGCCTGTTTAAGCCGTGCGTGAAAAAAGCCACTTGGATTTTCCTTAAAAAAAAAAAAAGAATTATTTTCTTGTCCAGACAGAAGAAGAAGTAGAAGTGAAAGCATCTCGAGTTCATCCTTGCTGCTCTTCCTTCCCCCTCGCCAATGCCCAGTGTGAAGTTCGCAAACTTTGTTTTCTTTTGGAAATTAAAATTAAAACAAAAACGGTTTATAAAATGAATCGGCTTGCCTATTTTCACTTGGCACAAGGAGGCATGCAAAAGCTCAAAGGTGCTGAATAAATAGCAGGGTTTGGGTTTTTTTTGGCAACAACGAAAAAAATATACAGGGTTATTTCCTGACGGCTTAAAAAGAAAAGAAAGGAAGCAGGAAGCCAATTGAAGTGAAATCTAGGTGTGCGTTTCCACCTCGGGTGGCATGGAACCGGCACTACAAGCTAGGATGGTGTGTGTGTGTGTGTGTGTGTGTGTGTGTTGCTTTGAATCGATCTCAGAGGGAAGTCTTGTCTTCCTTCGAGGTTCGCACTCTTGGCTCAGGCCGAACTCCGTAGCAGCGTCTTAACATGAGTCCTCTGGAAGCCTCAGGCCGGCGTTTCTCAGCTTGGGGGAGTGCAATTCACAGGTTGAAGTTCAGTCAGTCCGAAGGATCATGGGAGGATGTTCGCTGTCGTCATCGAGCCGCAGGGCGCCGATATCGTCCTCCAGGCAGACGCCGCCGACCGCCCCCAGATCTTCGTTGTAGACTGAAAGGGAGACAGAAAAAAGGGGACACCCCGCTCAGAAGGAAAATGTTCTCGTCAACTCATAAAATATTTCTATGGTCTTTTTATGAGTGGCCAATAGAGAGGGGAACAGTGCGGCAGCTTGGAAATTGAAAGTGCATTCCATAAATGTTTTCAAAGATAGGAACTAGGTGACTGAAGTTTCTGCTGAGCAAAAATCTAACTGTAGAGCATGACTGATGACTTTTGGCTATGGATGTGTCCCATTGGAGAATATGAATTATGATACACCGAGGAGGTCGTAGAAAACCAGGGCCAAGGTGAATGACAGTGAATGATGTGTCTCAGAGTCGGTTACACCCAGGCAGTGCTGGACATGTTAACTCCCAATAAATTCATTTGAAGTTTTGGAATTTTGGCTCGAGACTTATGATTTAATTGAGTTAAGTGCCGGAATCCTGACATCTAGCCAACTCTCCTAATTCATCATTTCCGGGCCACCTGGCTCCCAGCCTCTTCAATCGCTTCCTGACATCTGGAATGCATGGAGAGAAAGTCAGGTTGACATGGTAGGAAGGTGGACATGTCTCCTTCTCGGTTGTCCATGGAAGTTCTCCATCATCCAGGTCATGGTTGTTGTCCCAAAGGGGGTCTTTTCCAAAAAGGCAACTGGACATTCTTGAATTTTTTGTTTTTTATTTTCCACTTGGAAATGTTTCGCTTCTCAACCAAGAAACTTCTTCAAACTAGGAGGAGAAGAACTGAAGTTTTTGGATGAAGGAGAATTGGAGAAGCTTCTTAAGATGAGAAGTGGAATGTTTTCAAGGATAAACGAACAAACAAGGAAGACCAGTTGTCTTTTGGAAGAGCAGCTTTGGGATCCTTCTTGTTCCAACTCTAGAAGGATTCATGACCCAAGATCTCTCGAGTTCCTAGGGAAGCCCTCCTTAAATCATTGTTGGAAGTCCTACCCCCTTGGCTGCGACTCTCTGGAGAAGGCCAGCAGAACAGGAGAAGACAACAAGTGTCAATCCTGAAGCTGACCTGGCCAAGGCCATTTTGAGGCTTCAGTGTTGCCACACTGGAGCTGAGGGATAGGGAGGGGGGAAGTAGAACTAGCTGGGGTTTGCAGTCAAAACAAAATACTTTCCCCTGGAAATGCATATTTAATGATACATGTGTTAACTGCAGCTAGAATTGTATTTGTACCAAATTGGAAAAGTGATGAGATCCCTACAAGATGAGAATGTGATTAAGAAAATATTAGAATGGGCAGAAATGAACAGATTAACTCTTGCTATACAAGAGAAAGAACAAGCTGAGCATTACATGACATGGGAGCTATTTTATGGATGGTTGGAGAATAAAAACAGAAGTGAGAAATAAACGGAGATTAATGAAATAAAGAATATGTGTTAAGATAGAGATGTAAGCAATATGATGATGATTAATATGATGATTAATAATATGTTTATTATATCTAATATATTGTATTTTCATTAGAAGATATACAAAGAGGGAGAAATGAATACTGTTATAATGCTGATTATTATTGTAAGATTACAGATTTATTATCAATGTAACAAATATTGTAAATTTTGATTGTAATAGCAGAGACATTTGTATCCAGATGACACTGTTTAATGGAAAATGGTATGTTCAAGTTGAAAAAAAAAAGTATATTAAAAAAATACTTTCTCCTGGGAACCAAGGACATTCCCATAGGTGGTCGGAGAGAGGAGGAGCAATCTTACCAGGCAACCAGACGACACCCCGATTGGACCATGTAACTAACTGTTTGGGAAAGGAGGTAAACATTGAAAACTCTGGGAACATTCAGAGTCGGTTTTCACCAGCCTGTGCAATATGATATTGTCCAATAAAACTGTTCTTTGAGGCATTTACCTGCCTTGGAGTTCTATTTGCTTTGGGCATATTACTTGGAACCCCTGAAAACAAGCTCTTCCACCAGAGCAGGCGAGACCATCTCTTAAGTCACCAACCATGACCAGCAACCTAGAAATGGACAAGCGGTAAAAAGAGGACCCACAGAGTCCTGTTGTCTATTGTGTTGCCAAGGCAATGCTGATGCAATCAATGCTTCCATGCTACTGTTGACTGACAAGGTGACCACCAAAAGGCGGGCCCTTCAGCCAAGGGGTCTATTATGTTGTATGGATGGCATTCCCTCTCACGGGAATCCCTGCAAACCTCTTAATCTACAGTGGAAGGTTTTTGCGTAGCTCTTACCATGTCTTGTGGGCGAAGAAGGCATATAAGCAGCACCTCTGGTCACAGCGGCACTGTAGGTCTGTGCTACCAATGGTCTGTCGTGAGAGGCAGATTCTAGAATTTCATTGGCTGGCTCCATGCTGCCATCCAACCTAGGGAAAGAGACAAGGGTGCCTCACCTGGCGTGCCCTGGTGGCCTCCACAGAACAGCTGGACGTTCAGCAGAAAAACCCAACGATCCTGGCAGGAAACCAGCTTTATGAGCCACAGGTGGCACAGTGGTGAATGTGCAGTACTGCAGGCTCCTTCTGCTGACTGCCAGCTGCCTGCAATTTGGCAGTTCAAATCTCACCAGGCTCAAGGTTGACTCGGCCTTCCGTCTTTCCCAGGTGGGTAAAATGAGGACCCAGATTGTTGGGGCCAAGAGGCTGACTCTGTAAACTGCTTAGAGAAGGCTGTAAAAGCACCGTGAAGTGGAATATGTCTACTATTGCTAAGTAAGGAAGGAAGGAAGGAAGGAAGGAAGGAAGGAAGGAAGGAAGGAAGGAAGGAAGGAAGGAAGGAAAGGAGGGAGGGAAGGCAGGCAGGCATAGTGGCACATTTGTTACAATGCAGTGATGCAGGCTAACTCTGCCCACTGCCCAGAGTTTGATCCTGACCGGCTCCAGATTGACTCAGGCTTCTATCCTTCCAAGGTGGGTGAATTGAGGACCCAGATTGTTGGGGGTCATCATGTAACTGATCCGATTTTATCAAGGTTAAGTGAATGCCACAGCTGTTGAGCAATCCACAATGACCATTTTTCGGTTGTAACTCAAGAACTACGTATACCGGTTTTCAGACATGACCGGATGCTTCATGAAAACATGCACTCAAATCTTATTCTTCATTATCAGCGAAGATCAATTCAGCAGACGCGCATTAGATGGTCTGTGCCCACCACCTACTCAGAAGCCCATCTGAGGTTTAGGACCAACTATGATGACCCAGGGTTTAGGACCAACTATGGACCAACTATGATTTAGTACCAACTATGATGACCCAGGGTGTGGCACAAAGCAACAAAGTCACAAAAGTAGGTAAAGTCCCTTTAATTCCTCCAACCTGGCCCCCAATGTCCAGTTATCATTGGCTGGAGAAAAAACTCTCCCAAGAATAGTTTTTAAAGGGAAGAAATTTAGTCCGAACCCAAAGTACATATAAATTAGAAATAAAAACCAACACAAACCACACTGCAGCAATTAAAGAGACAGGGCAGGATAAGGGATTGAAGACGTCAAAAGATAATGAAATACACAGTTGGGAGGACGCCAGAACTCAGATAAAACTTGACAAACCAGAATAATTTCACATTTTGCTTCCAGCAACTTTGCCATGCGCAGTTTGCCCTTTTAAACAGTCTTCCCAGCTGCAGCCAATGAAGGGGATCAGGGCCCTTTTCTCCCCCGTAAACCACACAACTCATGTTGCTCCCTTATCCATTCTTCCCTGTGTGCCCTAGGATGAGGTCTTCCTCTGAATGTCCAGCCGGACTGCACGCTTCCCCACTTTCCTCCACAGCCACCAGAGCCACACTCCTACTCCCTGTCAGCTGTTCAACCTCTCCCTTGGAATCAGATTCCAACAGGGGCATGACACCAATCCTCGTAAGAATTTTGTGCAAAGGACTCACTTGTGCTGTTTCATCAGTGTGCATTCACCCCCTTCCTGAGGGTCCAAATTGTACATGTAGAGATACCCATCAGCAGCTGCTACCAACAGTCGGGGAATTTTCTGAATTCTAGAAGGAATCAAAAGATTCATCAGCTGGCAAACTTTATGGGAAAGAAAGAAAAAAATAACATGGGCCACATTGTATAAGGAAAACCTATATAAAATGTTTTATAGGTGGCATCTTCCTCTAGCAAAACTGGACAAAATGTATCAAAATATATCACCCAACTGATAGGAAATGTACCCAAGAATACGGATCATATGGTGGAAATGTAGAAAAAACCAGGAGTTTTGGCATAGAATTCAGAGGTGGCTTGAGGCATAAAGTGGAATATAAACTGAAATTTTTCTTACTCAGAATCATAACAGAAAAATATAATAAAGAGGTGATTTATTTAATAATACACCTGATCATGGCAGCAAGGTTAGCCTTTGCTCAAAAGTGGAAAGAGAAAGAAATTCCCGATGAAAGTGAAGTAATAAAAAAGATATGGACTTGCACTAAAGATGGACAGAATATTATAAAGTATGGGATAAATTCTATCAATGGTGGGAAAAAAGGAAGGATCCAGAATAGAAGAAAGTAGGGTTGGCAGAACAGATGATTAAAAATAGAAAATATTGTATAAATGTATGAATGTATGTAAAACATGTATTCTATACCATAATATGTATGACAAACAGGATTGTAAGGATGATCATACCACGCCCATTGTGTTTAATAATTTACTTCATAAAACTTTTTTTCTGGGAAAAAAACAACATTCATCATCTGGCATTGGTCATGCAACATCTTGCAAGAAAACCACCAAGATCAGAGAGCACCAAAGTCTCCCCACAATTCATCACCTTTTAAGGAAAGGTCTACCTATTCACAGGTCTTGAAGCAGAAAACAATCCTTCATCCCAAATTGTTCATTCTATTGGGTCAACTCTTGCTATTCACAACTGAAGGAAGTACAAACAGTTCAGGGAAGCAAATGAGTTTGATGCTGAATAGGAGTGATACCTTTCAGAGGCATGAAAGTGGCCTCCACGTTCTTTTACATCATGGTGTGGAGGGGATCTGCAGGGCAGGAGGAGTAGGAAGATGAGGAGGAGGACTATGGGATCCATGGCATTCTCTGAGCTTGGCTGTTTTCTTGAAGACATTTCATGACTCAACTAGGTAACATCATCAGTACTAGAAGGGAGGGGGGTTTGAAGAGAAGAGGAGGAGGAGGAAGAGGAGGAGGAGGAGAACGACTATGGGATCCATGGTGCTCTGACCTTGGTTGTTTTCCTGAAGTTCAAGACTCAACTAGGTAACATCATCAGTACTAGAAGGGAGGGGGGTTTGTGAGGAGGAGGAGGAGGAGGAGGAGGAGGAGGAGGAGGAGGAGGAGGGCAATGACTCTGGGATCCATGGTGCTCTCTGAGCTTGGTGGTTTTCCTGAAGACATTTCATGAACCAACTAGGTGATATTAGCAGTGGTAGAAGGAAGGGGAGGGGTTTGAGGTTTGTGGAAAGGAGGGAGTCGGAGGAGTCGGAGTCTCAAAGCTGCATGACTATGACCAACGCCCCCAGGCGCTCCATCAGCCTCCATCTCCCCTTAAGGAAGCTGTGAGAGCCGAAGAGCCCTCCTGCTATGCATCTACTCACGTGGCCAAGGCGCAGATGTTTCTGTGCCCACAGAAAGGGAGCCGGACGGTTGCAAAGGCTCGGCCTTGGTTGAACATTTCGGTCACCTGGGCAGGCAGGTAGTTTGGGAACGTCCGAATGGTCTCCACAAAGTACCCCGTCCAGGTTGTCGGTTCCTCCTGAGGTCTGGGGGGGAGGGAGGGAGGGAGGGAAGAGAGAGGGTCTTCAAAACTGTCCCTTTAAAAACGTGCCTGCCCATCCAAGAAGTTGGGGATGGCTCTTCTTTTCAAAGAAGTTTTTTTTTTTTTTTAAAGAGACGACAGGACTTAACTATTTTTTGTGTCGCTGCAGAAAAACCACAATCTGATCCCCCAAAAAATTGCAGGCAGAGTTAGCATGGGACACAACCCCACGCCCCTCTATCCCCCTCCCCAACTTTTCTCCCTGCTGTAAGGGGCCTGGCTGATGAGGCCAGTCATCCCCTTCCCTTCAGTCACCCCAGGTTTAAGCCAAGGCGGGGGTCGCCCTGCCCTCCCCAAACTCACTTCTCTTTCACAGTCTCCAGTTTGAAAATGTGCACCGTCTCTGTGTTACTGGAAGCTGACAGGAACATGCCGTCCATGCTGAAGGCCAATGAAGAGATGCTGACGCACCTGGGGGAAGGAGGCAAAGAGACAGTGGGGCAGCCATGGTAAAGAGGGAAGGAAGGAAGGAAGGAAGGAATAGGAGGGAGGAGGGGACGGAGGGAGAGAAGAAGAGAATAGGAGAGGG
>BLBF01000067.1:9883041-9901438 GCA_015471245.1 Laticauda colubrina
GAGGGAGGAGGGGACGGAGGGAGAGAAGAAGAGAATAGGAGAGGGAGGAGAAAGGAGGGATGAAGGGAAGGGAGAGAGGAAGGAAGGAAGGGAGGGAGAGAATAGCAGGAGAGGTGAAAGGAAAGAGGGAAGGAAAGAATAGGAGGGCAAGGGGAAAGGAGGGAGGAGGGGAGGGAGGGAGAGAAGAGAAAAGGAGAGGGAGGAGAAAGGAGAGATGGAGGGAAGGAGGGAAGGAAGGGATTGCTTTTGTTTGTTGAAACACTTGGAAAGAGAACAGTTCACACAGCCTTAAACCTTAGACTGCAATCCCACAATCACCTCTTCATGCCCCTTCGGAATTCGAAGAGCTTCTGCCCCTCTGGAATGGAAAACACCCGGATCACCGTGCCCTGCGGGAGAAAGAAGCCCACCTTTGGGAGCCATCCAAAGAAGCCCGTCTTCTCCACATGACTCCTCGCTTCCTCTGCCTGTCTGGTTCGCTCGAGAACCTCTCGGGATCCACTCAAGTTCCTCCCTCCCCTTCTTCCCAGAGAAGGGATGGGAATCTCACCTTTTCCGAGGCAGTGGCTAGCTTCGTACCGCTTGCGTCAAATGCCAGGGCGGCCAGCGGACTATCATGAGCGGGGATCATGTTGGTAGCCCTCTGCAGAGAAGCCCGAGAATGGAACACGAGGCCTTAGTGCAGAGTGGAGGTTCCTGCCCTCCCAGCCACCCCTCAAACAATCCCCAATTCCCGGAGTCAAGAGCCTGGCGGGATCTTACCAGGTTGATGGTGTCGAAGACTTGGACTTCGCCAATGGTCGCGCTCCCCGGATAGGCCAAGTAACAGTTATCATTGTTTATGGACAGGGAACACAATCCTAGAAAAACAGGAAACGGCACGATTGGACGCGCTCACTTTCAAAACCATGTTCAAAGAATCAAGATTAATTATAATGATAATATTACGCACCCTTCATGGACTTTGTGTCAACTCATAAAATATTTCTCTGGTCTTTTTAGAATTGCCAACAGAAAGAGAGGGCGGAGCAGTGCGGCAGCTTGCAAAACCGGAAGTGCATTCCATAAATGTTTTCAAAGATAGTAACAAGGTGACTGAAGTTTCTGCCGTGCAAAATCCGGAGCCGAAGTCCCAGAAGCAGTTCGTGACTGTGTACAATCACGTTCTGGTAACTCTTGCGATGCAGCTGGAACTAATTGTAGTGGCTCTGCCGTTCCATTAGAGTCTACTTCAGTGACATGGAAGGGAGGGGGAATCTGCTGTTTGGGTCACAGTTTAAACCCCCCCCCCCATATTAAATTACCCAGGCCTTGTGCTCTGGAGAGGATACTCCAGCTTTGCATACAGCATTGAAACAAGACGGGAAGTGGCAGTTACCGTTTCATAGCACGATACCATTCTCTGGAGACTGAAGGATGCCAATAATAAATTAACTAGTTGAGTAGATACCTGTGCATGGGAATTAGTAGGAATAAACTAGTTTAACTGCAACTTCCCATGTGGTCCTGGTCGTTCTTGCCTAATGCTAACATCTCCCAGATGAACAAGCCCACTTTGCTCTTTTGGATGTAACCTGCTAAAATGAGGAGCGGAAAGGTATCAGCATCAGAGGGGGATCAAAGGAGAGGAAGGAGCATCTTTACCCGCAGGATTCGGGGGCGTCTCCCTGATGGTGTGCAACACCTTCATATCCCGAATGTTATGTATGTACAGAGACTCTTCTAGGCAGACGATCAATCTCTGGGGGAAGGAAATAAAAAAGAAGAAGGAGAGAGAAAAGCAGATAGCAGGAACACTTACACTTATACAGGTAGTCCTTGTATTACGACCACAATTGTGCCCAAAATGTATGTTGCTAAGTGAGGAATTTGTTAAGGATCGAATGGCTGGCAGTTGGCAGAGTTAGCCTGCAATACTGCATTCTCACCACCATGCCACCAGCAGCAGCAGCTCACCTGAGTGGGCCCTCCACTCACCTGCCTGTTCAGCTTGACGGCCAGGATTGTGTTGGAGTAGCTGTAGTTGCAGATCTCCGTCCCTTTCTTGAAGTGGCAGACTTTCAGCTTGCGAGGCGCCCGGAGGCTCACGATGGCTACCAGGCTGCTGGAAAAGAGCCGTTCCACGATGCACACGTCTTCGGTGTCATCTGGAAGGTGACCGTGGAAAGGGAATGGGGTGGCACGGAACAGAGACAGAAGAACCAACTGTGTTAACTGCAGATGTAGGAGAGGAAAGAGCTCGTGAGACTCAACCCTCCACCTCAAAGAAACTATCTAGGATGTCTCTAGGTGGGGGCCTGGCTAGAACGTTGGGCATCTAGAGCTCCTGTCACTTTACTAGGCAAAGTGGGGCTCTCATTTCTGAACAGAATAACAAGAGTTGGAAGGGAGCTTGGAAGTCTTCTAGTCCATCCACCTGCTTTAACAGGAGACCCTATACCACTTCAGACAAATGGTTGTCCAATTTCTTCTTAAAAACATCAAGTGCTAGAGCATTTATAACTTCTGGAGACAAGTTGCTCTGCTGATTGATTGTTCTAACTGTCAGGAAATGTCTCCTTAGTTCTAGGTTGCTTCTCTCCTTGATTCGTTTTCCTTCATTGCTTCTTGTCCTGCCTTCTGGTGCTCTGGAGAATAGGCTGACCCCCCTCTTCTTTGGGGCAGCCCCTCGAATACTGAAAGACTGTTATTGTGTCCTTCTTTTCACTCGACTAGCCCTACCTAATTCCTGCAAAATATTCAGAGATACTTCCTTGCTAAACAGAGAAATAGGATGAGGCAGGCAGAAAAGTAAGGGGAATAACTTTCAACTTCCTGCTGGCTTTCCCATTGACTTTCCTTGTAGGAAACTGTACTGGGAATGTTGGAAATAACAATCACAGGACTGCGTCAGCACTGAAGCAGCTACAACTTTGCTAATTTTCTATCTTACACTTTTCGTGATCTGGGAGACATTCTTTAAAAGTTAACTCATTTGAAGCTCGTTGATTCAATCACTGTTGCCCCACAACCCACCTTTTGGAAGTTACAAGCGGACACGAGAGTTTCAGCAGTACGCAGATCATTTGAAAACAAGGGAAGAGGTACATGGGTCTAAGAGGCAGACCACTTCCAACTGAACCAGAACATGGAGGCAGTCAATTAAACTACTGCCAGCCAGAGACCGTCTCTCTCCCTCCCTCTCTCTCTCTCTCTCTCTCTCTCTCTCGTGGATCAATAGGTTGCCATTTCCAAGCACAGCTGCCTATAAATAGCCTGCCATATTTTAGTGAGAAGCGAGAAGCTGTTAAGTGGGTGAAGGCGAAAGAACAAGAGGGTGCAAAAGCCCTCCGCTTGCTGGAGCTTTGAGAGCTGTAAATAAAAAAGCAAGTCAAAATTGGTGCCACTAAACACATTTCAGGCTGCTAGTGAGGCTTCCTGGGATGGAGCTATTAATATAAATCTTATCATATCAAATGGCATTTCAGTCGGTGTTGGCCAACTAGGAAAAAGGCCAGGAAGTTAGTATCGTTAGAGGTTCTGATTCATGAGTCCATCTGGCTGACAGATGTCACTCTACTCTCTGAGATAGTCAGAAAAATTCAGGAAGTCCGAGATGAAGTGGGCACTTCACGCGAATAGTACACAGAGGATGTCAACTAAAAAATACCCCTTTGGTCTTTTTAGCTGCCAACAGAAAAGGGAGTGGGGGAAAGCAGTGCATTCCTTAAATGCCTCAGATAATCGCCTTGGCAGCCCAAAGCTGTTGGCACGAAACAATATTACTGGAGAGCATGATTGATGACTCTTGGCTATGGATGTGTCCCATTGGAGAATCCAGGGGAGTGGGGGGAAGACCAGGATCAAGGGGGAAATGATGTATTTTAGTGTCGGCTGCAACCAGGAAACACCGACATGTCAACTCCTAATAAATCAATCTTTTTTTACTCTGAGATGCGGCTAGAGACTTGTGATTTGAATGGGGGTACATGTTGGAGCACTGACATAGAATCTAATCCGGGTTCAGAGATTCAGTCTTTCGAACTCGTGCTGGAGCCCATCCTAAGGGAACTTTTCTCTAGCAGAGTGTGTGCTTTGGGTTATTCAATGTGTGGCTTTTTAGTTGTTGATTGGGGCATTGATGGCTGGCTATTAAGTCATTGGCTGTTGACATACATTCAATTTTGCAGCTAACTAAGATTGTTGGACGAGCAGGCACAAAAACAGCCAGGGATGCACAAACAAGCAACAGCCAACAACAGATTGGGGTGTTGATGGCTGGTTATTGAGTGGTTGGCTGTTGTTTCCTTGTGCTGCTAAGTCCTCGCCTCCTGATAAGCTGTGGGTAAATCAGAATTTCTGTTGACTGACGAGGGGCCCATTTCCCAGGCTTCAATCGCCTGGCTGGTTTTGTGCCTGCTCGTCCAATATTCTTAGTAGCTGTAAAACTGAATGTCAACAGCCAACAACTTCATAGCCAGCCATCAATATGCCAATCAAACACTAAAAAAGGCACACACAATAGGTACCATACAAGTACCACACACAGAATAACCCAATGCACACATTCTGGAGAGAGAGATTTCCTGAGGATGGGTTCCAGCACAGTCCAAAAGACTAAACCTTTGGTCCCAGTGACCGACCCAGATTGGATCCTGCAACATTATTATTCTAGGATACGTACATTCGCCTTCACTCGTGAGTAATACATGAGCCGAGGCCTCATGAAGCTGCTACAGTTCCACAGAAGACTTCCTCATATTGAAAATCAGAATGCTCCCACAAGAGAGGTAGTCCTTGATGTACAACCATTCATTTAGTAACTGTTCAAAGTTACTGCAGGACTGAAAAAAACAACTTAAAACTAGGAACTGAAGTCCATACATTCTCACACTGAGGAGGCTAAGAAATCCTGCCTTGACCTGCGGCCGTAATTTAGGAAAAGTGAGAAAAAAGAACCTCCCAAAAAACCCACTTACTGCACTCGTAGATCTGCTCCAGTTTATCCACAGAAGAGAGAGAGAAAAATTTGTAGCCCAACACGCTGCCAACGGCCAAGGACCTGAAAAACAAACAAGAGGTCAACAAAGATCCTGATTTTACATGATCACAATAACCCAAGAACCCATGTATGAACAAGCAAGCATGGTCAACTCCCAATTCTTCACATGCTGTCCATCTGTAAAATCTAATTATCAGCCTTATGTTTCTAGCATACCTCACCATAATGGGCTACAGAGCAATAAACTTAGCCTGTTGAAAGCAGGGACAACTCAAGACAGAACCGCAGGACTTATGACTTGTTTACTGACTGTTTGAAATTCTTTTTTAAAAATATATGTCTATTGTTTACAACTATAAAGATGAAACACAATGCAACCATTCTGGCATCATTCTGCCATACATACAAAGATATTGCTAAACCATTAACATTCATATTGTTAGTACAATATTCACACTCTAGGTCTATTTTTCCTAACTATTTGTTCTGACTTTCCCCTCTCTTCTGCAACCATTGATAAAACTTATTCCAAGTATCATAATATTCTGATTCCCCCTTATTTTTCAGTTCTAGAGTTAGTCTATCCAGTTCTGCAGAAGCCAGTATTTTTCTTTTTATCTCTCTTTTTTTTTGCAATACATTTTTAATTTTTATTCCAGGAACAATGTGATTCCTGGTTGTAACATACATAATCATAATTACATTTTCAGCTTTCTTATCCAGTTTCATATCATATCACTACCTATTCCATTTTTCTTTTAATATGTTTTATTCCTTCCTGTTATTTCATTCATTTCGAGAGAAAAAGAAAACCAATTTCATCCTAAAATATATTATCCAATATTCATCCCCTTCCATTGTCAATTGAATCTTGCCACCTATTTTTATTTTATATATTCCCATTTTATTCCCTTGAATCCGATATATAACAATTTTTTTAAAAAAACTAGTATCAATACAACCATTTTTAGTTGCTACGTCCTATATTAACAATAATGATCTCCTATTTCCTATATGCATATATTTCTTTTTTCCCCAATCGGGTTCCACGTGGCACTCTTTCCTTATTACATAATAAATCTTGTATTTTTCCCCAAAAGATTTTATAACGATTTTATATTTCCCATTTTATTTCCATTTAACCAATTGTAAATAGGAATATCTTCTTTCTCTCTCTCTGGGGATGTATTTTCATTCTTCCAATATTGTGCATAGGCCATTCTCGCCATGGCCATCTGAAATTCTGACAAACCCACCTTGGAGCTACTTACAACCTGGATTTGAAATTACGACAGTCAGCCCCACCCCACTTGCAGTCATGGGACCAAACTCCATGACATGGCTCCACATATAAGCCATATGCAGGATCCTGTGGTCGCGTGACCACGCTTTACCAAAAACTAGCCCTTATTGGGTTTTTCGGCAAATCTGCAACCCTAGTGAATAATTAGTTCACTTATTGACTGTGGAGATTTAGTTAATGTCCACTGCAAAAACAAGGTCATAAAAATAGGGTCATGAGCAGTTCGTTTTACAACCGTGCTGTTTACAAGTTTGATGGGCAAGGTTCCAGGTTCAGCCACACTGTATTGTATTTCTATTGGGTTGATCACTGTATAATTTGTTTGCAAAAAGTTAAGTAATATTTTGTGTTCAGTCCTGTCACCAAGCAAAATTCTTCTCTTTGAGAAGGCCGGAAAAGGAGGGATAGAAAATACCTTGCTTTATTGCAAAGGTTGGTTATATCCTCAAGAGAGAAATAGCTATTGATTATAAAAACTCGTTTGTATTTCAGCCTGGGCACGGATCGCACAACAATTCATTTTCTTTTCGAAAGTACAACTTGGGCAGAAAACGAAAATGGTTCTCTATAATGTGCCCCAAAGGGAAAGTCAGTATTTTTAATTTAGTGGTTTCGAGATTATTTATAGAGTTTATACTACCCATTATTTATAAGTCACTATCAATTTTAACAGACTCTAAAAAGCAAGCAGAACTCACTGTGTGTTCTCTCTGGCTAATGATTTAGGGGAGGAAAGAAAAAAGACTAGGTGTTGGGAGAGCAAAATGGATTAAAGATAATCCTGTCATCTGGCAGTAAGAAATATTCAGCAGAGTGGGATATTGTTTTATTGGCCCTCTAAGAGGGGGAAAATGCAATTTGACCACAATCAAGGCTGCCTTTTGGGGTACATTAGAGGGCATGAAATGTAGCCAAGAGTTTTGGTCAGATTCCTGTTTTAATAAGATGATCAAACGGATGTCATGATATAAGCAGCCAGAGAAGTGAGTGGGAAATTAACCAACAGGTGTTACAACCAATGTTTGGAATTTGTTATTGTGAAATGAGATGCTAGCTAGCCACCAGCCTCGCTTGGCTCCATCCAAGGATGGAGCGAATTGATGGAAATCCTGGAAATCAACGGTTATTAGTCCTGATGTTGGTGGGTCTGCCTCTGAAGACCGTTGGCTCACTGGTTTTGGCAGAAGAGAGTATCTGTAGATCTGGGTTGAACTGGGGAGGCCTTGGTGCTTTCTGAGCTTGCAGACATGTTATAACCCAACTAGCTAATATCATTAATGATCCTTCCTTCCTTTCCTCCCTCCCTCCCTCCCCTTAGTACTCTCTGAGTTTTCAGGCATTATATAACCCAACTAGCTATCATTAATGATCCATCCTCCCTCCCTCCCCCCCCCCCTTGGTGCTCTCTGAGCTTGCAGACATTTTATAACCTAACTAGCTAATATCATTAATGATCCTTCCTTCCTTCCTCACCCTCCCCTTGGAGCTTGACAGTTTTTTTGCAGATGTTTTGTTACCCAACTAGGTAACGCCATCAGCGCTAGAAGGGCAGTGCTGAGGTTCCTTGCCGCTTGCGATAAGGTTGTTTTACAAGGAGTAGGAATTGTGGGATTTATGTCCATTTTCTCAGCCTCTTATTAGAAGCTGAGACATCCTGGCTAGCACACAGCCCCATGCCTGGACTCCATCACCAAAAAAAAAAAAAAGGGGGTCCAGAACCGCCAAATAAAATAAGAAGGAGGGGGCAACCTCCTGCCCTGCCCTGCTCCCCTTTTGCTTGTATTGTGTAGGAGCAACAACTCCTTCAATGAAAGACATGCACCAATACACAAAGATACATACAGCCTGCACAAAGTTACTCACCCTCTTTTAAATGGTAGCAGAGATCAATTAGCAACCGCCGAGAGAGATGAACATAAATAATTAAGCCTATGCTTGTCAGGAAGGACAGAACCTATTATTCTGGTTGTGAAATGCTGGCGCTGACCTAGTGGTGGGATTCAAATTTTTTTACTACCGGTTCTGTGGGCGTGGCTTGGTGGGCGTGGCAGGGGAAGGATATTGTAAAATCCCCCTTCCCTCCTCACCCCACTAACCTGCTTTCCAGCTCCATTCTCCTCTGCAGGGCAACCAAAGGAGACCCAGCCCATCAGCTGGAACTCAATAGGAGGCAGAGAAGAGATGGGGTTGGCGGGGCCAGTCAGAGGCGGGATTGGCCGGTTCTCCGAACTACTCAAAATTTCCACTACTGGTTCTCCAGAACTGGTCGGAACTGACTGAACCCCAGCTCTGCGCTGACCGTCCTTTCAAGTCAAGAGGTTCACTTGCCCTATCAGGGTGCCCCCTTTTCTGTCCCTTCCAAAAACTTCTGCTGAAACGGCTCTCAAAAGTTTTCAAGACAAGCTCCGTGCGCCAATTTTTTAAAAAACACAGCCTTCTAAATAGCACGTACAGGTAGTCCTCGACTTACAACGGTTCATTTAGGGACCAAACAACTTCCCTACTCCCAAAGTAGGGAAGGTCACTCGCCAGTCTGATAGTTTTAATACCCAAGCAGCCAACGCGACACAAGCTGGGCATCTTCCTTATCTGGCTGCGGCACCTAAAGCTGGAATACCAAGTCGGTGTAAGCCAGGTGTGCCCACACAGAGCCAACGCAACAACCTGCCCTGTAGCAAGCAAGCAATTTCGCAGGAGGCCTGAAATGAGCCACCAATGAGAAATGTTTTGCAATAGTATAGATGGATGCATCGGCGATTGTTGTCAACAAGCCTGTGAAGCAAAGACTTAAAGAGAGGCCACGGTTGGATACAGATTTGGTTCGCATCCCGCTTCAAAGTGAAATGGGTGACTCCCACACACAATTATCTGAAAAGGTGGTTCAGGACTTTGGCATTGGGCATGAACTGTGGTCCGCCCAACAATATGGTTCAACCAAATGCCACTGAAGACTGTCGAGGAGCTAATGCAAATCCTCGCTTTTGTTCTTCTATTCCCATGATGGGGAACCTATGGCACATGTGCCGGAAGTGCCACGCAGAGCTATCTCTGCCAGCACGTGAGCTCAGTTCCACTGTGCATGTCCGCACGCCTCCCACCAGCCAGCTGATTTTCAGGAACCTGCCATGCATGCGCAGGAGGCAGGGTGCATGCGGGAGGTGCGTGCGCATGCATAGGGGGAAGCACAGATTGTTGGTATCACACATGCATTGCATTATGGGTGCAGGCGGATGTGCGCACTTTCGACAAAAAGGTTCACCATCATTCCATTTTACTCTATTCCTATTTTATTATTTCTCTTCTTTTCTATTCTCTTTTCTCTATTCTATTCCTATTCTACTCTATTCTTCTATTATTTCTACTTTATTATTTCTATTCTCTTTTCTCTTCTCTATTCTAATTTCTATTCTACTCTATTCTCTTTTCTCTCTGCTCTTCTCTTCAAAATCTATTACTGTTCGCCTATTTTGATAGTTCAGTCTAATCCATGCCCCCCCCTTTTTTTTGCAAGAATTAAACCTACTTTGCATTCAAGAGACGAGGCCTCTGCAGAGAGTAAACTCTTCTTAGAAAAAAGAGTCAGCACTAATAAATAGCTAAGTTAGGAACTGTCCCAAAGATGCTTTTAAAAAGGCCACTGGATTTTGTTTTTCCTTGAAAACTTTTTGCTTCTCATCCAAGAAACTTCTGTTCACAGCTGAAGAAGCTTCTTGGATGAGAAGCGAAATGTTTTCAAGGAGAAAACCAAGAAAGTCCAACTGTCTTTTGAAAAACATCTACGGGACGCCCATGACTTGAATTATTGAGAATCTCCAAAGACATTTAAATAAGTCAAAAATTGTGGTTTTGTTTTGTTTTCATTTTCATTTATTACCTGAGCCTTTTTAGCTGGACTTAAGAAGCTGCAAGGTGCTTTTTTATCATTGCAAAGACAGAACAATCTGACAGAGTGAGCTGTCAGTGTGCTTCCCTAAAGCAGTATTTCATAATCTTGGCAACTGGTAAGATGGGTGGACTTCAATTCCCAGAATGCCTGAGCACTGCTGAGCACGGTGTTTCCCAACCAGCTGGCAGCTTCACGATGAGTGGACTTCAACCCCCAGAATTCCTCAGCCAACAGGCGCCATCCATAGTTCCAGGAAAGGATGATTCCTTAAAATAGGGACTACCACTGAGCAGGCCTGTCCAGAGCTGAATCAGCAATAAATCTAACCTCAAATTGCTTAGAAGTTAAGAATAACTTTATTGTCACTTTAAACGTACACTAATCAGCATACATTAAAATTGAATTTTGTTGCATACAGCTCTCCAAGGATCACCAATATCCACTAAAGGAACAGGACAAAATAAACACAAAATTATGCATATACCCACACATATATAATACATAGAAACAACACAGTCTAGTTCTGATTTATACATGTACCATGGTGAGAAAAAGAAAAACTTTGCTTGGTTTTCACATTCTCCTAAATCAACCCTGGCTGTCCTTTGGAAGGGCAGATCATGAAGCTGAATTCAACTTCTTCTGGCCAACAAATGAGAAGAGAGGACTCTTCGGATGATGTTGGGAAAGATGGAAGGCAAAAGGAGAAGGCAGAGGATGAGATGAGATGGTTAGATTTGTGTCATCATCTACGCAACAAATATGAATTTGGACCAACTCTGGGATACGATGGGAGGACAAGGGTCACGAAGAATCAGACACAGCTACAACCAAATCAAACTAGAGTAAACATTTTACACGTAATTTATCTGTTTCTGCAACTCTGAGCCACATATACCATATGCTATAGTTAAAAAAAATAAAACAAGGAGAAAATAGTCATACTCGACCACAAGTTACCACACCAGTGAAAGAAACAAGAACCAAGGAATAAAAATCCAATTTGGAACAGAATAGAATTCTTTATTGGCCAAGTGCGATTAGATACACAAGGAGTTTGTTTCCAGTGCGTAAGCTCTCAATGTACATACAGCAATATAGATTTTTCTCAAGGCAGGGTTGCAACGCACGAGGGATTTGAAGGGATTTTTCTCAATGGGAAAGTGCACGTTTTCCCACGAGTCACGAATCCTGTGCTCTGATTCACTTTTAAAGTGGTTTTTCTCTGGAATCACCCTGCACCCCGATTTACCTTTTTAAGTAGGTCCCACTTAAGGTGGGGGTATCAGGCCAGTCTCCCCGATGAGAAAAACACCCCCCCCCCAAATATCTTGGTTAACCTTCCATTCCGAAAGCCAATTCTGGCTTCTGAATACAAACCTAAAGTTTCTCCTAAATTTTCTCACAAGGCCAAACTTTTGCCTGTCTCTATCTCTGGCTATCTCTGTCTATCATCTATTTATATCTTGTCTGTCTGTCTGTCTGCCTGATCTATCTATCCAATCTATCCTATCTGTCTTTCTGCCTATCTATCATCTATCTACCTGTCTTGTCTATCTTGTCTAGTCTGCCTACCTATCAATCATCCATCCATCCACTATCTCTATGATCAATTTGCCTGTCTGTCTGTCTTGTCTATCTGTCTGTCTACCTGTCTACCTATCCGAATGAGACAAAAACCCCCATATCTTGGTTATCTGGCCTTTATGGAACCCACCCAACCAAATGAACCCCTACTTGGGACCATCTCCACCTCCCCGGAGATTGAGGATGTGTGGGGGGTCCTGTCCTACTAGAGGCCTCTAAGAAGAAGGTTGGGCTGCCCTCCTCTTTCAGGAAGGCTCAATGGGCTCCCCAGCCCAGGGTGAAGGGCTGGATGGCCTCTGGGTGCCCCCTCTTCCCACCTTTTCTAGGGTGGAAATGCCAGAGGGGGCATGGCTTAGGGTAGGTAGTCTTTCCACTTCCCCCACCCACCCCGCGGCCCATACTCCACAACCAGCCGGGAAGTCCCAGAGGGAAGCCAGGTGGGAAAAGGGGCACCTTTGGCCACGCCCCCTCCTCCCCCTCGCTTTCGAACTTTGGCTCCTGCCTCCTGCTCCCACCACCACACCCCGCCGTGTCGGGCACGCGCGTGCGCGCTCCCTCTGGCCACGCCCCCCCTCCCTTACGTGTTGTCCTGGTTGAAGTTGGCGAAGAGCAGTTGGCCGGAGCCGGCCTCGCCGCTCTGGCTGGCTAAGTTCATGGCGGTCTCGTCCTTCGCCCGGTGGGTAGGGAGCGCAAGGAAGGACGGCGAGGCTCAGCCTCGAAGGCGCCCGGCCCGGCTCATCATCTTCTTTTCCGGCCGTCTCCTCCTCATCTCTCTTTCCTCAGCGGCGCCTTGTTTACGCTCGGCTAGCGGCCGAAGCCTTTGCGCGCGTGCGCCATCCCGCCCCTCCTTTCCCAGCGGCCTCTTCGCCCTCGCGCAGGCGTTTTGGAGGCAGACGAGAGTCGAGCGGGGGGGGGAAACGGACCGCGGGGCGCCTGCGCGCTGGCTCTCGAGAGACGCCGAGCTGGGCTTTTGTACGCGCAGGCGCAGTTCTCCTTTCCGCGTGCAGGTTTGTATTTGCTGAGCGAAAAAAAGGTGGAAAAAGATACCGAAGGCGGAGAAAAAATTCGACCACGGATGCCTGTTAGGAATGCTTAATTTAAAAATGGCTAAACGATTTAGAAGCAGAGCCCACCAAATAAAATAAAAAAGCAAAGTTTTTGGCTGATTTTGTTTCAATGATTAGAAGGGACTAATTGGTTTAAAAGAGCAAAGATCTGATTTATTTGCTAGCTTAAGGAAAGGGGTGCAATGAAACGCCAGATTAAGCCAATGAATCAAGTAAACCATTAATGCTTTTGCAAAAAAAAAAAAAAAAAACCAATGCAGAACTAGGGGAGGGGAAAAGTGCCAATTCAGCCTGTATAATAATACTGTATAATTTTGCTCTCACAGTTTCATCGAAGCAAATTCGAAGAGGGTTTATTCCACCCAACTACAGTGCAACATTTTATTTCTGCAATAAAGATGCTGCTTCTTGCCTGCAATTTTTCCCTCTCCCTTCAGACAATATCAAGGGTGTTAGGAAATCATATTGTCCCCTGAGCCCATTTCTAAGCTCATTTTCTCATTAGTTTAGATTAGCAAAAGGGCCAGACCAGAGGGTGAGTCAGAAGGCCTCCTTTTGGCTCCAATTAGTGCTGTCTCCCATTAGCTGATAAAGCCAGAGAGATTTGCTTACCCTGAGCCTCTTCCCAGGATGTCAAGATCAGTTTGCGTGAAGGACAACAGATGGTAGTGGAAGAGAAGGGAAGGGAAACAGCCAGAAAATTGAATCAAAGAGATTTGTGGTGTGTGTGTGTGTGTGCATTTTGTATGTGTACAGAAACACCAAGGGCTTATTAATTTCCCTGTCTCTGGTTCTGCTTTGTCAGTCAGTTTGATTCCCTGGATGCAGAGAAAGGCTTTGTATAGCTTCATTTCTAAATAACATCCATTTTGGGTGCTGAAAAATCACCTGTATCTCACAGGCGAAGGATCTGCAACCCAACAGGACAGACACAGACTCCAGAGAGTAATTAGGACTGCAGAAAAAAACAATTGCTACCAACCTGCCTTCCATCAAGGACCAGTATATTGCATGAGTCAAAAAGAGGGCTGTGAAAATATCCACAGACCCTCACATCCCAGACATAAACTGTTTCAACTCCTTCCCTCAAAACGATGCTATAGAGCCCTGCACACCAGAACAACTAGACACAAGGACAGTTTGTTCCCCCGAATGCCGTCCCTCTGCTAAACAAATAATTCCCTCAACACTATTCCCTCAACTATTTACAAAGTCTGTACTACTATTACTATTAATCTTCTCATCGCTCCTTATCACCCATCCCTTCCCACGTATGAATGTAGCTTTGTTGCTTGTATTCTTACAATTTATATTGACTGTTTCCTAGTATGATTTGATGGCTTATTGTACCCTTATGAAGTGTTGTACCTGATGATTCTTGATGAATGTATCTTTTTATGTACACTGAGAGCACATGCACCAAAGATAAATTCCTTGTGGTCCAATCACATTTGGCCATTAAAAGAATTTAAATCAACTCAATATCAAATCTGTGGACATGGCAGGCAGAAGGTCCTACATGTTACATCTCAAGAACATTAGTTGAAAAGCTAGAGGGGCAGTGCAGATGTTGTTAATGGACTGATTATGAACCATCAAGTCATGTTTGACTCCTTATAGCCACATAAGTTTTCACACCGTGATGATTTGTCACTAACTTGGTCTTCCAACAGTGTCCTACAGCCACTGAAATCCTCCATCTTGCAGATGGTTGCCCTCTTTTCTTCCAACTTTCCCAAACATCCCAGCCTCCTCCAGACTTGGGACTTTACATAATGTATCCAAAGGAGGATAATTTGAGCCTAGTCATTTGTATCTTGAGTGAGAATTTTGAATTTGGTTGTTTTCTTGGCTGTCCATGGTTGTCTCAAGAACCTTCTCCCAACGCCAAAGATCAAAGGTGTCAGTACTCATCCTGCTTCTTCACAGTCCAACTTTTGCTTCCCTCAACTAACACAGAGCCTACCGTATCTTGCACAGTTCAGATCTTTGAAGCTATAGACCCATCACAACATATAGAATAGAATAGAATAACAAGAGTTGGAAGGGACCTTGGAGGTCTTCTAGTCCAACCCTCTGCCTAGGCAGGAAACCCTACACCACTTCAGATCTTTTATCCAACATCTTTTTATAAACTTCCAGTGTTTGGAGCATCTACAACTTCTGGAGACGAGTTGTTCCGCCGATTAATCTCCCTATCAGGAAATTCCTCTTAGTTCTAGGTTGCTTTTCTCCTTGGTTAGTTTCCACCCATTGCTTTTTATCCTGTCCTCTGGTACTTTGGAGAATAGCTTCACACCCTCTTTTTTGGGGCAGCCCCTGAGATACTGGAACACGGCTATCATGTCAACCCTTGTCCTTCTTTTCATCAGACTAGACATACCCAATTCCAGCAACTCTTCTTTATATATTTTAGCCTCCAGTCGCCTAACCCTCTTTGTTGCTCTTCTCTGCACTCTTTCCAGAGTCTCAACATCTTTTTTTACCTCGTGGCGATCAAAACTGGACGCGGTATTCCACGTGTGGCCTTACCAAGGCCTTATCAAGTGGTATCGACGCTTCAGGTGATCTTGATTACATCCCTCTGTTGATGCAGCATTTGAATATCTTTTCTAAGGACCTCATGATTACCAATGAGTTGACCAACCTCAAATGTGCTCCTGCAGACAGAGGTCCTTGGGGACTGCAGTTCTGGTAATGGGCCCCAGAGGGCAGAGGCAATAATCAAATAAAATACTTTAGAACTAGAAATGTGAAGTTCATCATGGTATTTTGATAGAGAAAGTGTGTCTCTAAGTCTAGGAGAGAACAAATAGCAGAGGTCTTGCATTCACCAACTGGTTCTTCACCCAGGTGGATGCAGCGAAACATTTGATGCTTGCAACAATTCAGGATTCAAAATCCTAGATTGCATCACAGTTTGAATCTGAGGCCAAGTTTTGTTTTGGGGGGATTTTCTGTTTAAATCTGTTTAACTTAACCTAATCACCTGTTTTGTCCTCACCAAGGCAGAGAAAAACAAACAATTTTGCAAAAAGTTGTGCTTCCACCGAATTCCTTAAACAACCGATGCGTGAATTTGCCAGGCCCTTTTTCTATAGCTTTACTACGTTTTTATGGTTGCCTTTTGTAAGCTGCTCAGAGTTGTGTCAAATGATGGTAGTGCAGAGAGGTATATGTAAAACACACTGTAAATTTCAGAAATAAATAGGATAGCAGGCAGGTTCCAGCATTTGTTACAGTATATGGAGTTAGAATATAATACTGAGAATATAAGAAGGCAAGCTTCCAGGATTTTTGTAACATATATTGTGCATTTCTTGAAGAATCTGGCTTTAAAATTGTTCTCTCCTCGAGAACATTTCTTAAGAATACAGAAGAAATTTGGTTTATGATTATTTCCCCCCAAACAGCAATCAAATCTTGGTAATAAGGAACGACAAGGGTGTAATTCCTTTGGCATTTGCAGCTCCAGGTGTTAATAAACCCCCATCTGGCATAATTTATCTGCTTTTCCGAAGTTAATTGCAATTATTTTGTACTCTGATCAAGGTGGAACTGTAAAAACAAACAAGGGGAAAAAGATAACCCTCCCCCAATGTAGTTTTTAATGTTTGCAAATCTGTATTCTGGTCACGATCAAAAGTTGATTCATGGATTTTTTAAAATTGTACTTATATTCTACTTCCCTTTGCCAGGTGAGGAAGCATCAGAATCGAATTTGATACTGAGATGGGTGGCTTATAAATTTTTATAAGATAAATAACTTTACTCCTTCAATGCATGCAGATGATAATAACAATCCCTTGGTACAAAGCTGGACTAAGTGAAAGAACTCCCATCATTTCCATCTGTAAAATGGACCCACAGGCAGACTTTGACTTAAAACATTTGGTTTTAGTGACCGTTCAAAGTTACACCATCACTGAAAAAAGTGGCTTATAACCATTACAGCGTCCTCAAAATCACATGATCAAAATTCAGATGCTTGGCAACTGACTCATATTTACAACTGGTTGTAGTGTCCGTGTGATTCCCTTTTTGCAACCCTTCTGATAAGCCAAAATTCCATGGGGAAGCCGGGTTCACTTAATGACCATGTTCCTAACTTAACAAATGCAATGATCCACTTAACGACTGCGGCTGTAGAAAAGGTTTTGCCATGGGGCAAAACTGAAACTCCCTTCACCAATGTCTCATTCAGTGGCAGAAATTTGGGGGCCTAATTGCAGTCGTAAGGTGAGGACTACCTCTGTTTATTTTCAGGGGGTGGGGCTTGAAATCAAGCCAGCATTCTCCAACCTGGAGCCCCCCAAAATTGATTGGTACTATAACCATGCCATGATGCCTTTAAATGGGGAGGGGGAGGGAATTGTAGTCCACTTATTTGGAAATTGGGGAGACATTGAGTTGACTCATTGTGTGGTGACCCCGGGTGGGTTACAAAATAAACACAGTCACAAAAAACAGGTGAAGCCCCTTTTATTCCTTCGACTTTGCTTCAAGCTCCAAATATCCTTGACTGGAGACAAAAAACTCCCACACAAACAGTTACAAGAAGGAGGAAATGC
Source organism: Laticauda colubrina (assembly GCA_015471245.1). NCBI lineage: Eukaryota > Metazoa > Chordata > Lepidosauria > Squamata > Elapidae > Laticauda > Laticauda colubrina. The sequence goes on from BLBF01000067.1 coordinate 9,900,437, forward strand.
CATTTAAATTATAAAGAGTAAAAAACAACACAAACCAGGCAAGATAAGGGCTGGAGGACGTCCACAGATAACAGAACACACACTGGGAAGGACGCCAAACTCAGATAGGAACAATAAACTAGAGATATTTCCACGCTTTGTTTCCAGCACTGGCCCATACTTATGTCCATCCTCTTATCCAGTTGTCACAGCTGCAGCCCGTGAAGATCAAGGCCCTCTCCTCTCCAGTAGACCACGTCTCTCCCTTATCTTCTCCTCCCTTTGTGCCCTAGGATGGGTCCTCCTCTGACTTCCCAGCGGCCTCTGCCCTTCCACAACCTCCTCCACAATCTCTGGAACCACACTCCCTGTTGGCTGTTCCTCCTCTCCGTCAGAGTCAGTCTCCACCAGGGACATGACACATTGGCCTTGAGGCTGAAGGAAGTTCCTCCCCGCTCCCGAAAAAAGATGGCCACTAAGCTTATTGAACCTTGGGAGGTGAGATTGTTTCTCCCAAGGGACCACCAGGGGATTACGCTTATCCACCTGGAAATGACCTCTGACCCCCTCCCACCATTCCCCCTGCCGCCACCTTTGCACATTCCACCATCATCCTACCGCCTGCTTCAGGAGATGCTGGTTGCCCCAGCAACCGTGTCCCAGTTTTAAAAATAGTAATGTATTTTTCATTCAGCTCCTTCTCCTGCCCTTACAACCGAGGCTGCTTATTCCAGGTCTTCCTTATCCCCGGTGAACACGGTGCCCTCATCCAGAAGGGAACAGCTTTTGGTGTTCTCCAGGTTCCAGGCGCGTCCGGTTTTTGCAAAATTGGTGGATATTTTCACCCAATTCCCAGGCACTCAGTTGGAGATTGTTGCCCAAAGCTGATCCTTGCTTCTGAATGCAAACCTAAAGTTTCTCCTAAATTTTCTCACACAGTATTGCTCTGCCCAACTTCGGCCTATCTCTGTCTCTGTCTATCTATCATCTATCTTATCTATATCTTATCTACCTTATCTACCT
>BLBF01000067.1:9906617-9922005 GCA_015471245.1 Laticauda colubrina
TTTAGTTTTTTAATTTAATTTTAGTTTTTTAATTTAATTTTAGTTTTATTTTATTTTATTTTATTAATTTAATTTTTCTTTAATTTTATTTTATTTTGACAGCAAGGGTGGGCTTCATTTGGGAGGAACAATCTTGGTTTTCTCCCCATGATCAAGAAAATGGGCCTGTCAGAATAAATCCTGAATGGGATCGTGCAGGACCCCAACCAAAGAAGGAAAGCAATCCTATAGGATGAAGATGAGGAGGGGGGGGAGGGAAGCAAGGCTTGTGTAAGAGGCTCTGACATGATGCTCTTTTATTAAAAAAAAAAGGGAAACTTAATTGTGGAAGATATTTGGTTGCTAGGGAATTCATACCGTTTTCTTGGCAACCACAAGGTACAGGTTTGCTAAGAGGGTCCTTCTGAGATTTTATATTTTTTCCCCTTTTACTTCCCAGTCCAACCTAGAACCCCAAGATTCCTTGGTGGTCTCCCATCCCAAGTTAACCAGGTGTGATCCTATCCTATCCTATCCTATCCTATCCTATCCTATCCTATCCTATCCTATCCTATCCTATCCTATCCTATCCTATCCTACCCTATCCTAATATACTACCCTGCATTCTCTTCCCTTCCCTTCCCCCTTTTTTATATTTTATAGTCTATATTCTATTCTATCTATTCCTTTTCTATTTTCTTTTTTCTATATTCTATATTCTATTCTTTTCTGCATTATATCCCATCCCATCCTATTTTAGGGTGACACTATAAAGGAACTAAAAGATGGAAGGACTGTAGCCTTACCTGTTGGATGGTGGCTGCAGGCTTAGAATAGACTTGAAAAAATGGCTCAGGTGACCCCACCTGTTCAGGTTAAAGTGGAGCATCTGGGAGGGGCTCGGGGCCTACCTGTGCCCCTCCCCAATGTGGTGGGCCCCAAGGAAAGACATCTGGAGAAGGCCGGATCCAACCGGTGCTTCTATTAGCAGCCTGCTACCCCACCTGGGCTGGATCTTCCCTTCTGATCTACTTCCCGAAAAGCAGAGAGAGACTTCCAGGAATGATTCGATTACCCAGCCATGTTTCAGGGATTGAAAATTTAGATGCCATAAAGCGAAAGGCAACGTTGCAGAATTTGGAGAGGGGAATGTATTCGTGGTGCATGCGTGCTTGTCTGTCTAATATCAGTTTTTTCATCCCATTGCTCCTTTTCTCCATACCCAGTTGGGGGGTGGAAACCAGTTGCAATTGTGATTTTTTTTTTTTTTGCATTGATAAAAATGGACTCCATGTAAAAGATTTCTTACTCGTTCCTGAACCAGCAAGGTTTTTTTTGTTTTTGTTTGTTTTAAAGCAAACTTTTTCCAGGAGTTTTGTGCAAGGCTGCAGATGCCGAAAATGGACTCTGGGATAGAAACGGATAGAAGAGACATTTGGGAAGAGAGGGAGAAAGAGAGAGATCCTAAACTTCAGGATCCGATGCAGGCAAAATGATCCAACTTGGGGACTTCATGTCACTTGTGTTTTCTCCTTGGGGAAAAAGAAAATTTGGAGAATCTGACCCAATATTTTGAGTCTTCCTGGTGAAGACTGGAAATGTGGAATATCCATGATCAGGGATGCTTGCCAGAAGAAGTCAAGATTATACAAAGAAAAGCTGCCCAGATTATTTGGCTGTTAAAACACAAGCCTGACCCAAACTTTTCAGAAATCAGAATTCTAAGGATCAATTCCATTTTGCTGCCTTCTCCTTTTGTCTAGAGAACAGCTACCAATTAGTGTCACTGATCGAGAAAATAGTGTTGATCATCAACACAACTATTCTCTCAACCGTGGTTGGTTCGGCTGCACCTTCTACTACCCATCACCCCAAATCCCAACGATTTTGCTCATCAGTTTCTAGGTTGACAAATGTCCTGGTTTTTGAGGCAGAGCAGAGTGAACAATATTTCAGAGGGTCTGCTCAGCAGGATCAAACTTTGAGATGATGGGGCCAGGGCAATGTAAAACATGCCATCCTGAATTAGACCTATCTTCAATCCATCCATCAGAATAAAGGTAGCCCAGCCCCCTGCCTAGGCAGGAAACCCTATAGACCATTCCAGTCAAGTGGCTGTCCAATCTCTTCTTGAAAACCTCCAGTGATAGAACACTTGCAGCTTCTGGTTGGCAAGCAGTTCCACTGGTCAATTGTCCTCACTGTTAGGAAGTTTCTGGTTAATTCCAGGTTGCTTTTCTCTTTGGTTAATTTCCATCTGTTGTTTCTTGTCCTGCCTCCAGGTGTTTTGGAAAATAGGTTGTCCCCTCTCTTCTTTGTAGCAGCCCCCTTCAAATACAGTACTGGAATATTGCTATCATGTCACCCCTAGTCCTTCTTTCCCTATAAAGCAGAAATATCCCTTTCTTATAGCTTCTTGAGGTGGGTTGTTTGCCAGCTTCTCTTATTGTCCTATCAGCATGGCTGGGGACAAAAATTATGAGAACTGCAGGCCAAAACATCTGCAAGAGGTTGGATTCCCAGTGTGGGATCTCTTTAGATTTCCAATCTGTCCTCGCTGAGAACATGCCCCTAGAAGAAGCCACATTCCAGCCTTCCATGGAAATGTCTTCATCCTTCACCACTGAATGGAAATGTCTTCATCCTTCCATGGAAATGTCTTCATCCTTCACCACTGTTCACTGCAATGAACAGCTTCTATTGGCTGGGTGAGAAAAATCTTCTCTCTTATTTTTCCAGCATCCAAGGGACATTTTCAACAAGCTGAGTGAGCAAAAAAAAAACCAAACCCCACTGAATTTGCATTTAAAAAAATATCCAAGAACCCAGAGCTCCATATGGGCATCAGGAAGCTAGGACTCACATCTTCTGATAGCAAGGCATCTGGTTGTTCCAAAGCAAGGTACAGCACAGGGTGCCATGTGGGTGGTTTTGGCAAAGCCCTACCAGATGGTAGAGCTGGGGTTCTTCCAGGACCAATTTTTGTGGGAAGTCTTCCTAACCCTAACCGACTGAAAATTCATACCTTATCAAGATCTTCAGAAAAGGTCCATGTAGTCCACAGTCATGGATAGTGACATCCAAGATTAGCAGAAGTTCCCCGAGATGAAGTCCAAAGTTCATCTCCTCCGGCTTTCTGATCCCCCAGGGGTCAACCATGACTTGAAGAGCAGCACTCTCTGGCTTTTCATCAGCAACTGCCATCAACAGACCTGGAAACAATCCTACAGCCAACATGGGCATGACCTCTTCAACAACCTTGGTCTCCCCATCGTGCCAAAGAAGACCAACTTCCATCCTTCCACTGCAATGCCTCCATACTTGAGAACCATGGACACCTTCTGCAGGTTGGGTGAGCAAACCTTCTACCTCCATCCTTCTACTGACGTTGACCTCCATCCTATGGGAGAGAGCTCTCCAACTTAAAAACATGAGATGCAATCAATATCCACTCACCCAGATGTCCAACCTTTCATTCCTAGATGGTCTATCTTCTCTCCACTCTAATGTCAGAAGGAGAAGAGCTCTCTGTTTCCATTCTTCATCTCTCTTTTCCAAACACACATTTTTTTCCTATAACAGGGAAATGTTGGAATTTCTTCTTCTGGAATACCTTATTACCTGCCGTCCAAGACCCACAACCACTGTGAGATTGTGTCCAAGGTAGACTTGAACTTGAATTTCTCCAAGTTAAGGGATGCAGTAGCTCAGTGGTGAAGAGGCTGAGCTTGTCGATCAGAAAGGTCGGCAGTTCAGCGGTTTGAATCCCTAGTGCCACATCACAGAGTGAGCTTCCATTACTTGTCCCAACTTCTGCCAACCTAGCAGTTCAAAAACAGGTAAAAATTCAAGTAGAAAAATCGGGGCCACTTTGGTGGGAAGGGAACAGTGTTTTGTGCGCCTTCGGTGTTTAGTCATGCCGGCCACATGACCATGGAGGCGTCTTTGGACAGTGCTGGATCTTCGGTTTGTAACGGAGATGAGCACCAGCCGCCCTGGAGCCAGAAACAACTAGCACAGATGTGCAAAGGCAACCTTTATCTTTTACCTATCATCACCTTGGAATATTTAAACCATTCTTTGTTTCACCTGAATCTCAAGCCAGGCTGTGAAAAAGACCCGGTGATTTTTTTCTTCTCAGAACAGATATTCAAATGTTCTCCGGATATCTTCCATTAGATGGAAAGATGCTGGGTAGTTTAGAAACATTTGGAAGAGAATCAATGATATTCTCTGTCTCTTCTGCTAAGCTCCTTTTTTAATTAAAAAAAAACTTTATTGAAATTATAATATTAAAATACAAATATGTCTATAAAAAGAAAAATGAGTTGATACAATTCACTATCATTCTTTGACAGAACAAAAATCTTGGCTATGTTCATACGTTCCAAATATTCATACATTTCAACAGGTTCTCATTAATCATATACATATACACATATTTTTATCTTATTTTTTAACCTATACCTCTCATATTTCTACTATCTATCCATTGGTACCAATTGTTCCAAGTTGCATCATATTCCGAGTCTGCCTTGTTATTCAATTCTATGTTGAGTTTATCCATTTCTGCGCATTCAAAAATTTTATGGATTATTAAACAATCTGACAGAATGATAGACATTTTCCAAGCGTGTGCTAGTGTAATTCTTGCTGACATAATAATATGTTTTATCAAATATTTAATCTTTGGGGTGTATTTACCCTTAATGATCCCTGCTTAGCTGCTTTGACTAGCTTCACATTGCACTCTCAACCAGGGGCCGCCAACCTTCTGGACCTCAGGGACCACCAAACTCATAATTTTAAATCCAAAGGGGACTAGAGACCCTGGGAAAATCCCCCCAAAAGTCTGCAGAAAAATCCCACATCCCGTTTTCCTACCGATCGATCGTTCTTTATTTGGGATCACAGGATACTGTCTCCAGCTCTGTTCTCTGGGGGAGGGAGAGAGAGAGAGAGAGAGACTTTTGGCGTCATGCAAGGAAAGCAGCAGAAGCCTTTCTTTCTCTCCTCCAAACTCTGCCAGAAATGAGTCTTTGCTGGCACAGCCTCTTGGAGCAGGAGGCCTTGCAGAGTCCCAAAGACTCATTTCTGGTGGAGTTTGGGGAAGAGAAAGACTTTTGTTGCTTTCCTTGCATGCAGCCAAAAGCAGAAGAAGAAAAAAGCGGAAAGAAGCAGCCCGGTGGCCAGGCCAGGCATGTGGGGCAAGTGGGGCAAGTTCTCCCTCTGTACCCTTTCCCCCTTCCCTCACTACGTCGTATTGTTTGCAGTGCAAGCGATGCAAGCCTTGTGTTCCCGTGGGCCATATGGGCAGTGCAACTTTGTGTTCCCACGCAGCCTGGATTAATTGCTTCGGGGGGAACATTTCTCTGCAGACCTCCAAAATTTTCTCAAGGACCATCAGTAGTCCCCAGCCCACTGGTTGGCAACCACTGCTTTAAACCACCACAGGGGGGCTTTGGCTGAGAGTGCCCAGGGGCTTCGCTAACAAAGAATGGTTTCAAATCATGGTTTAGTGCTTGGCCTGAAACGCTCAAAAGTCTAAGCAGATGCCGACACAGAATCTTTTTTCTCAATCCCTGGGATCCAGTCGACGTAAGCCAGCTTTTTCAGGCAGAATCTGAGTGCTTTGCCAAGAGACCGTATGTTCCCAGATGAATTTCAATGTTCAGAAGAGAAAAGTAGCCAGGCTGGTTGGCATTCAGTAGACAGCCTTGCTTTCTGACTCACAGCTAACAATGGACGAGAAAGAGGAAGAGAAAAGGAGTGACGGGCTTCAGGCTCGCTTTTCATTTCCTAAGACAAACAGGCCTTTGTTTGTGGGGTTTCCAGAAACCGGAGAGCACAAAGCTGTTCACCTTGCCATCTCTCTGTGGCCCTGAGACTTGGCACCAACAAAAAGACCAACATACAACAGGGGTTGTGAGAAACCCAGAAATGACCTGTGAATCCCAGGAAGATGTGGACCAAAGTGATATAATCGGGATGCTCGGGTGGGAAGGGGAGAGTTAGCTTTGCAATGTTTTAGATTAGATTAGAATAACTTTTTTGTCGTTGTACAAGTACAACGAAACTGTGGGTGCACCCCAGCAACTGTTCACAATACAATAAAACCAAAGCACTTAAAAATGAAATTATTCTTGTGTGTGTGTGTTTCTCTGGAAACTGTGACGTCCCTTTGCAAGCTCTGAGTGCAGGACATGCACAAAAGCCCCCCCCTCCCCCCCAAAGAGGGGGAAAGACACTGGAATTGAGGAGAGGGCGGGGTGGTGGTTGCCCGGCAACCCATCCGGAGGAATAATGCTGCCTTGTGTGTGCAAGAGAGTTGTGGCTGGTGAAGAATTGAAATCCAACCTCAAATCCAGCCCAAGGTCTCCTGGTTAAACTGGGATGGAGACATGAGGAGGGGGGAAAGGAGGAGATCGGAGGGGTGTGTGTGTTAATAAATGGACTTTTAGTTTCACTGGAGAGTAAATTCATCAGCTCTTTCTGCCTCTTGCTTTGGCTGGAGGGAGAATTCCAGGAGAAAGTTGCTAGGCCTGGGGGATTTTCAAGATCTTCCAAGAGACCAATTCATCCATCCTTTAAAAAAGAGAGAAAGAAAATATATAATAGAATAGACTAACAGAGGTAGAGTACAATAAAATAGAGTAGAGTAGAATAGAATAGAATCACAGAATAGAATAGAATAGACTAACAGAGTAAAGTAAGAATAGAGTAGAACAGAATAGAATGGAACAGAACAGAATAGAATATTAGAATAGAATAGAATAAAATAGAATAGAACAGAATAGAATAGAACAGAATTGAATTTTTTATTGGCCAAGTGTGATTGGACACACAAGGAATTTGTCTTTGGTGCATATGATCTCAATGTACATAAAGAAAAAAAAACAAAATAAAGGGTAAAGGTATAAGCAACAGGGTAATAGTTATAAGTGGGAAGAGATAGGTAATAGGAAGGATGAGAAGAAGAATAGTAATACAGTCTGGCTAAGTAATTTTAAAAAATAGAAAACATTGAAAGAAGTTTGATGCTATAATTGCACAGGCAAGGATGTTGCTTTTTAAAATGAAGTTTCCCATCATCCTGGACAGGACTTGGATGCTAAGCTATGGTGGGGAGGGAGTATGTGTGTGTGTGTGTGTGTGTGTGTGTAGTTGTGGTATCCCTGCAAAATGTCCCAAAGGTAGCTTTTTCAAGAGGCAACTTGATATTCTTGTTTTTTCTTCATCTTTGAAGACATTTCACCTCATCCAAGAGGGTTCTTCATCCCTGACTGGATGGTGGGGCATGTCCTTGCAGACAGCTAGTCATTTACACTTTTTGGGAGTTGTTGAGGTCACCTGGAGGTTTATCTGCATTCTCAGGGTCACCTGAGTAATGCAGATGGGTGTGGAGCCTTCCAGTCCAAGTGGCCTCAAAAGTTCTCTAAAAAGGACCAGCTGTCTGCAAGGGATATAAATCCTTCCATTCCCCAGTCAGAGTTGAAGAAGCTTCTTGGACAAGAAGCAAAACATCTTCAAAGAAAAATAAAGTCCAGTTGCCTCCTGAAAAAAGCACCTTTGGGACAACCACGACTTGGAGGACTGAGAATCCCTGTAGATATATGATATAATTATATGATATAAATCCCTGTAGATATATGATATAATTATTATACATTATATTGTATTAATTTTTGAAGCCTGCCCTGTGATTAAAACTTTGCCAGACAGTTCTGTCAAATAGGTCTCTTCTATTGCAGATGGTAGGCAGCTGATAGACTCTTCTTGCTTCTGTCTCTCATTCAAGGTTTATGAATCACAGGGTGCCACCCAACCGAAGGTACCAACCCACAGAGTATGAACACGCAGCCAATTGTGCCACCCATGCGGTGAGTTGTACAGGTCTTCTCCAGGGAACATTCTGGTGGGATGGGACAGGGGTCCCTTGGTGCTCTCTGAGCTTGGTGGTTTTCTGGACATTTCATTACCCACCTAGGGCACATCACCCGTGTTAGAAGGGAGTGAGACCTGCAGAATTAAGAAAGGGAGAAGAGGAGGAGGATGAGGATTGAGGGTCTTTGGTGCCCTCTGAACTTGTTTGCCTTCTTGCAGATGTTTCATGACCCAACTAGGGAACATCATCAGTGCTAGAAGGGAGTGGGGTTTGTTCTCTGTCTCCCTTCTAGTTCTGATGATGTTCCTTAGTTGGGTCATGAAACATCTGCAAGAAAAACCACCAAGCTCAGAGAGCACCAAGGACCCCATAATTCTCCTCCTCCTCCTCCTCCTCCTCCTCCCCACAAATCCCACTCCCTTCTACTTTGATGGTGTTCCCTAGTTGGGTTATGAAACGTCTGCAAGAAACCAACCAAGCTCAAAGAGCAACTCCACCCCGAGCTACAAATATTCTCCTTTGTAAGAACAAGAAGTTGGGTGTCCTTGTCAGGTGTCCAGTGTCCTTGTGAGCTGTCCAGTGCCCAAATCCATGATGTCCTTCTCCTCCAACCTCCCAGTCGGAACATTCCACCTCTCTTCTACTTTCCATTTCTCTTCCAGTTCTGGATTGTTCCAAGCATCCTTGGCAGTTCAGTTCTCTACATCCTCTCGGACAATCAGTGGGAGGCCATTTCTGCCTGGATCTATGGCTTCGGCTTGTCAGGACTCTTCATTGTCTCCACCACGTTCCACACCATCTCTTGGAAGAAAAGGCACTTAAGGTAATTCGCCTTCCACCCTCAGAAAGAAGCAAGGGAAGCTTTATTGTCAGCCTTGGAAGCCATTTTTTTAGTTGGAAGCTTCAAGGCTGCCACATTCAGTGCCTGGGAATTTGGGAGGGAGGATTTCATAGTGAGGTAGGAGGATAGACACAACAACATTCTTTTCTCAGAGAGTCAAGGACAAGTTGCCCTGCACCTGGAGGAGAGTGACTGGAGGAATAGCTTCAGTTGGGACGATGTTTGATTGGACCAGGTGCTGGACTGATGGACGCAGGGGGTGGATCCTTGATTTTCTCTTTTGGGAAGGGAAAACTCCCTGATTTGGGCTTTCCCAGATGTGCCAATATGACAACTCTCATAAAATGGAACTTTGAGGAAATGTCTGTTTCGGACTTTATTGGTTTGGAGTTAGTTAGTGGGAACGCTGACGAGGAAGCCAATCAGATGCTTGATCCACCCGGTTTAGATCTGTCTCCTTTACACCCTGAGGAATTGGGAAGGGTCTGTTCTGAGCCTCTTGCCTCCCCCAAACCTCGCCCCTCCCCCAAAGGAGATGAAACTCAACACCCACCCACCCCCACCCTTTTTCTCCCTCTGCCTATTCCGCAGGACTGTGGAGCACTGCCTCCACATGTTCGACAGGATGGTGATTTACTTCTTCATCGCAGCTTCCTACGCTCCTTGGTGAGTTCTCACAAACTGCCCGTCCTTCCCCTGAGGGCCACTGTCCAAGGGCTATTGTTCCTCTAAATCAGGGGTCTCCAGCCTTGGCCACTGGAAGACTTGTGCACTTCAACTCGTAGCCATGGCTGGCTGAGGAATTCTGGGAGTTGAAATCCGCAAATCTTCCAGTGGCCAAGATTGGAGGCCCCTGATCTGAATGGTTCTATTGGTCTGAGTGCCTCGGTGTCTCTGTGTGAGAGGGAGGGAGGGAAGTGAGGGAGAGGGTAAGGGGAGAGAGGGAGAGGAAGGGAGAAGGAGGGAGGGAGGAGAAGAGCAAGAGGAAAAGCGGAGAGGGAGGGAGGGAGGAGGTGAGAGAGTTAAAGGGAAAAGGGGAGAGAGAGGGAGGGATGAGGGGAGGGAGAGGGAAAGGGGAGAGAAGGAGAAGGAGGGAGAGAGGGAGAAGAGGGAGAGGGAAAGAGGGCGAGAGGGAAGTGAGGGAGAGGGAAAGGGGAGAAGGAGGGAGGAGATGAGAGAATTAGAGGGAAAGGGGAGAGGGAGAGAGGGAGGAGAAGAGGGAGAGGGAAAGGGGGAGAAGGAGAAGGAGGGAAAGGGAGAGAGAGGGAGACAGACAAAGGGAGGGAGGACATGAGGGAGGGGAGAATCTACTTTTACCATCTCTTCCTAGTCTTTCAAGGAGTAGGTGCAACCACCGGCTGGGGACAAGACTTGGGTACCATCAAATCTAGATTGAACAGGCTTATGGGAGGGGCCAAGGTGGCTGTTGAACCCCAAATGCCCCCAAAGATGTGACAAACGTCCCTTGTGCAATTGCGCCATGGATGTTTCAAGCCATCTCGGTGGGTGGCTGGCCGGCCGGCCTGCCAGCCTTGCTCGCCGGTGGCTTCTTTCCGTGACTTGATGTCCCCGTTGCGCTGCCAGGCTGAACCTGCGGGAGCTGGGTCCTTGGGCCTCCCACATGCGCTGGATCATCTGGATCATGGCCTCGGGTGGGACGCTCTACGTCTTCTTCTTCCACGAACGGTGAGAGGCAGCCAGCGAGCGAGCCAGAGCGTGGGAATCCTCGGAGGGAAAAAAAAAAACCCCCCCAAACCGGCTTTGGCTGGGAAGGGAGCCCAGGCTTTCATGGGTCCATCCCACCCTCTTGTGGACATGAAAGAGATCACGGGCTTCCTTTTTGCTTCCTTGTTCCGTTTTTCTTTTTTTGCATCGTGGCTTATCTATCGTGGCTTATTTGTTGAACAAAGTTAGGAACAAGGTTGGAAGACCGTGAAAAGAAGGAAAACCTGACCCATAACTCATGGGCCCAGGCTGTCCAGACAGAAGAGCAGAGTTTTCTCCAATAGCTGCACCTCCCACTGTGTTTTCCTTGAAAATAAGACCTGGTCTTATTTTCTTTGGGGCTTGATAATAAGCCCTAGGCCTTATTTTCAGGGTAGGTCTTATTTTTTGGGGAAACGCTGTACATAGCTGCATGGCACTTAAGGAGCGGTATGTCTTGTTAAACGGTGGTCCTTGACTTATGACTGGTTGCTTAGCGGCTATTCAAAGTTATGACGGCCACCCCCCTTCCCCAAAAGCTACTTACAAGTCCGGTCTGAAGTTCCAGCAGCTGCCCCTCTCCCGCAGTCGTACAATTGGGTTGGTCACCTGGGAGTCCACTTTACGACCGTCGTGACTCAGGACTGTAATTGCCGGGGCTCAATTCCAGTCATACATTAGGAGTGGTGCGGTGGCCTAGATGTAGAGCTCTCGCCCTCACAATCAGGAGATGGCGAGTTCGATTCTAGGTAGAGGAAGATATTTCTCTCTCTGGGCACAATGAGAATATATTTGCTGAACTCCGCATTGGCAACAGGAAGGGCATCCAGCCACTGAAACACTGTGTTAGCTCCATTCAATTGCCCAGTCTCCACTCCACAAGGGACAATGGAGTCATTAAAAGAAGATAAATTCCAGTCATAAATTGATACTGTATTCCCAACCCCTGTTGTTTTAGAAACTGGGTTTGATGGCTTCCCAGGTGAGGTGAGCCCAGAACAAACTGGGGTTAATTCAGCAATGGGAGGTGAGGGAGGGAAGCTGATCATGGCTTAGCTTGAGTTGCAAACCATATCAAGGTTTCTCAAACTCAGGTTGGCTTTTTTGATCCCCAGGTACAAGGTGGTGGAGCTGCTTTGTTACCTGGTAATGGGTTTTTTCCCTGCCCTGGTCATTCTCTCCATGGTAAGTGACACACATGGAAATGCAGAACGTGGCAATCTCCATGCAGATAGTCCTCGACTTAAAACTGCTCGTTTAGTGGCCGTTCCAAGTTAACAACTGCAGTGGGAAAAAATACGACTTTGTGACCATTTTTCACAGTTACAACCTTTGCCACATCCCCATTACTGAGAGTTTTGCAGTGATAATTCAGCGCCAGAAAAATAAACACAGATGGCTGATGTTTCATTTAACATCTTTATAAACATAATAAGATTTTACAAGCCAGTTGTAGATTTCTCCCACATGGAGCAAACTCAAACAGAAACGTGTTGCAAGTTCAGAGCAGAGCTCCAGTCTTCAGCAAGCAAGCAAGTTAGATTCATCTTCAACAGACAGACTCAGAGATCAACATAGCTGCAGAGTTGCAGAGCTTCGCATAGAGCCGTGTCTAGGCTAATTCTAGTTTCAGTTTCCAAACTGTCCTCATTGTCTGACTTAGTTGCTATGCCTATTCATTGGCTGACCTTATTACCAAGCTCTATTCCAGTTCCCAGGCTTAAAATGTGGCAGCGTGGGAGCATCTGGTCTCAATATGGCTCCCAAAGCTGACAAAAGGTCATAAAATGGGGGAAAAACTCACTGAGCAAATGCCTCACTTAACAACAACATTTGGGGGCTCCATTGTAGTCATAAATTGACGATTTCCTGTCCAAGGGTCTCCTCCTGAACGAATCAGGAATTTACAGGTAGCCCTGTAGACTTAAAACCATTAGTTTAGCAAATGGTTTGAAGTTACAACGGCCCTGAAAAAGGGATTTAACCAATTGCTACCCTTGCCACATCCTCATGGTCATGTGATCAAAAGGCAAGTGCTTGCAACTGACATGGACTTATGACAGTTGCAGCATCCTGGGGTGATGTGATCACCATATCTGACCTTACCATCTGGCTTCCAACAAGTCAACTCGATGGGAAGCCAGATTTGCAGAAGAACCTTAGGACTCCCTGAAGAACTGCAGTGATTCGTTTAACAATGGTAGCCCCCCTCCCCCCCCCAAAAGATCATAAAACGGGACACACAACAATGGCCTCGCTTAGCAATGGACGTTTTTGACTCCCTTGTGGTCATAAGTCGAGGAGTATGTATATTTGACTTTCACAGATTCTGGGTCTTCTTCTACCGCTCCACTGACTCCCTGCTCTACTTCTCCTGGTTGTTGCAGCCCAACACGGATGGTCTGGTGGAACTGGTAGCTGGTGGCATCTTCTACTGCTTCGGTACAGTCTTCTTCAAGAGTGATGGACGCATCCCCTTCGCCCATGCCATCTGGCATCTCTTTGTGGCATTTGGAGCTGGCACTCATTACTATGCTATTTGGAGGTACCTCTATCGGCCGGATGGTCTCCAATCTCACATCTCCAGGTAGTTGCCTTAAGGATCCCAGGTTGAAAGGGAGGAGGTCCTTCCTTCCCACTTTGGTATCTTCTGGAAGGTTGGTTCTTCTCCTCCTCCATGTTCTTCAGGACATCCAAGGTGAGATGGTGGCTTTTCGACTGGACTTCTTGCCCAGGCCCAGAACTTTGAAGGTGGAACTACAAAAGAACTGTGACAACATATATTATTATTATTATTATTCTTGGATGAAAGTTCTGACATGAAAGGAACAATGGATGGGTCTTAGTGAAAAGGACAGTTAGGAAGCAACTACACTGGAAACATCTGCTACAACTCAAGAGCCCAACTGAGAAGCAAGAAATGTCTCAAGAGTTTTGGTCGGAGAGACTTTTAAGGGTCCGTGGGTTCAATGGCTGTGTTTCCATTCTCTCTCCTACCACAAAAACAAGTCCTCTGTTGGCCTTCTACTCTACCTCTTATGATGCAGTTAGTTGATCCTCTCTAAGCCATTCCAAGAAGATTGTAGAGGTAGAACTGTCATGGTTCTGCTGTCTGAAGTAACTTCTTTGGGGTCTCTTGATGATTAAGGGGGAGGTAACAATGTAAGATAATCTGTATAACTTTAAAATCTCGACATCCAACTGATTTTGAAGTCCTTTGACCCAGAGATGGTCTTCAGCAGCATCTGACCAGTTCTGGAGAACCAGTAGTGGAAATTTTGAGGAGTTTGGAGAACTGGTGGTAACCTTCCCTTTGGAGTGGGGTGGGAATGGAGATTTTACACTATCCTTCCCCTACCATGCCCACAGAGCCACACCCACCAAGCCTTGCCACGCCCACAGAACGAGTAGTAAAAATTTTTGAATCCCACCACTGCTTTGAACATGTCATTCTGAAGAGATATGGTGAGAAAATAGATGGGATCATGTTCCTTTAGAATGAGGTGGTGCAAGGGACCATGTTCCTTCAGGAGGAAATGGTGGAAGGAACTACCTTCCTTCAGACTGTGGAATGGACTCCAGGAGGAGATGGTGGAAGGGATTCCTTCAAGATAAGATGGTAGATGAGACCCTATTGCTTTATGTCCTCTTTTCCCCATTTCCCTCTGTGTAAAACCTCCTCATAAATCCAAACTAATAGTGTCCACATTGAGTAGGGTCTGGACTTCTCTCTCTGTCGATATTTACTAGCTGGGAGAAAGCAAAACCAATCAACCCACCCACCCAATATTCTGCAACTGTCCAGGGTATGGACCCACCTTAGTATTCTGACTACCTCATGGTGCTTCATGGAGAGAGTAGATCTTTGGTATTGTCACAAGCTTAAGAGTTCTCCAAGGCAGTTGGTCCTTCCTTTAAGCCTGCTTGGTATAATTTCGGCTCCCTAAGAGTTATTGCTCATACTTGAATCACAGGCGGTTACGATTTAAGTCTTTTTCCCAAGGTTTAAAAACTGGGTCTATCATTTATAGCAGGGGTGTCCAACCTTGAGAACTTTAAGACTTTAAGACCTGTGGACTTCAACTTCCAGAATTTTAAGATTTGTAGACTTCAATTCCCAGAATTCTTTGGCTGGCTGAGGAATTCCAGGAGTTGAAGTCCACAAGTCTTAACATTGCCAAGGTTGGACACTCATGGTTGATAGATTTCCCATTCATGAGAAGACAAAGGTGTCTCTCTCCATCATGTCAAGTCTACTTCTGGTGACCTCCTGTGGTTTTCTTGACAGCATGTTGGAAGTAATTTGCACCACCCTCTTCCAGCATAAGGTTTTCAGTTTCCACTCTAGCCTACAGCACTGGGATTCTCCATCAGAATCCCATCCAAATATTAACCAGGCCCGACTCTGCTTAACTTCCCAGCTTTAGGGACGCCAGCCAACTGTTCTTGCCTTTGCTGTGAATTCCATCATGGACCCTTCAACCAAATCATCTTGGATTCCATGAAATCTCTGTTTGTGGCTAATTCTGATTTCATTTTTCTGTTTTGTGACTGTTTTGTACTCTACAATCAGGGGAGCAAATGGGTGACACCGATCGCCCGAGCGTTTTGTACTAACTTCTCATGACTTTGTAACTTTAAAAAAATGTCGGTGAATTTTTGAAGAAGTCCTGTATTTTAAACCACTAGTCTCTTATTTAAACATAAGTATTTTATATTTAACACACAGTATTATTTAAGGCCAGTGGTAATAAAAACCACGTTAGCGAAGAGGGTTTCTTGTGGAATAAGTTTTAAATAATAAAAATAATAACTTATTTGGGTCTGTATTTATTATTACTGAAAATGGGAACATTTTTAATGAGGGTTTTTTTTTTAAAAAAAGGGGAGCCATTATTCATATGCTGATGACTGGTTGGGGAATTCTGGTAGTTGAAGTCCACAAGTCTTAAAGTTTGCCAAACTCGCACATCCCTTGA
>BLBF01000067.1:9954956-9983019 GCA_015471245.1 Laticauda colubrina
TCCTTAGTTGGGTCGTGCAGGAATATAAGCTCAGAGAGCACCAAGGAGCCCTCATTTCAACCCTGAGCTACAAAGACTCCCTTCTGTTCGTACCCCTCTGATTTTCTTGGTTCCTTTCCCCTCTTCTCCATGTCAAAATCTGCATGGTATGTGAATGCCTTTCCTTTCCCAGAAAATGCAAATTACACAGATGACACTAAAGTTCTCATTTTTGTCCTCATTCCACAGCAAGACTCGAGATTGTGGGCGTTCTGTTCTCAAAATATGCACCGTTTATCCGTTTTGCTATTTTTCAAAAAGCTGCTGAATGCAAAGTTCGTGGTTGGCACGATGGCTTTGAATCCAAAATGGTGGGGTTTTTTTTTGAGATCAAAACATATTGAGGGCAATCAGAGCAGCCTCTCTGGAATGCCAAACACTCATTTCAAACTTTGAAGCATTTTGAATTTCCAAACTGTTTTGAGATTGAAATGCTTTGCAGGGCCCTCCTGTGCCGTCAGCGTTAAAATAAGCACAGGCACTGAATGAAATCTACATTTTTGATGGCCACACTCATTTAGGTAATGTGAATTGGCTCGATCGGTGTAAATATGTGGATGAAATCCTTGGTTATCCTCCTAATTGCCACCAGAAATGGAATGTGTGGTCAAGGAGCTAGAAATCTTGAAAAGAACATGAATTCTTGCACAAAAACGGTGCTGTTTTGGTTTTCCACGCAATGCAGAATCTGGAAATCACAAGGTAGTTTTGTTTATGTCTGTATTCCTTTAGATTGTTGGCATGTATTTTGATTTGTTTTTTTGTTTTGTTTTAATTTGTTTTGATCTGTTTTCTGGTTCTAGGAGAAAACAAACGAGCTTGCGGAAAAGCAATCTTTACAGTAAGTTTCCTGTATTCATATTTCTTTCAAGAATAGTTCCTCTTTCACACAAGGGTTAAAGGCCGAGATCTCTTCAGAATCTGAGTCAAGGAAAATCCTTCCACCAAAAAATACTTTGTTGGTGTTGGGACAAAACAGGGCCTTCTTCTGTGGCAGCACCAGAATTTGGTAATTCCTTTTAAAGTGAGGCTAGACCTGATGACTGTCTACAAAGTTTTGATTTTACTTGGCTTTTATGATTGGATTTATTGTTACTCAGTGATCTTTCCTTGAGGTTAACCTAATTGTTTTTTTATTTCATCAGAGTTTTACCTGGCCTTTATAATAACTCAAGGAAGTGAGTGTACCTTTCCTCAAACTCTTATTTTCCCCCAAACCACAATCCTGTGAGGTATGTTGGGTTTAGAGAGAAAGACTGGCCTAAAGTCACGCAGCCAGTTTTTGTGTCTAAGGTGGGACTAGAACTCACTGTCTCCTGGTTATTTAGCTTAAAATCACTCAGTTAGCTTTCATGCCCAAGGCAGAACTAGAACTCACCGTCTCCTGGTGATTGGCCCAAAGTCACCAAACCGGTTTTCATGACTTAAGGCAGAACTAGAACTCACTACATCCCAGTGGTGCCTTAGCCATTAGAATGTATTCTAGTAATCCTAGAGAGGTTGTCATGTGTTACAATTTTGACGAAGTGTTATTGATGAAAAAGCCCAGCTGTTCTTGGTACAGAATTTGCACTCCCTGGGAGCAAAATGTAGGTTGAGTAGGTTTTGTTGCTCACAAAGATGACACACAAAAGAGATGGTGATATATTTTAGCAAATTGCAATGGCTGTTAGTCTGTTTTCCTTGAACACATGACTCCTTTATCTTGTTTGAGTAGCAGGCACTCACATACCAGATTAGCAGACCTCTTTATCTCTCCCACGCCCCCCATGCAAGAATTTGATAGCAGGACCTCAAAATATCTTCCATAAAGATCAAACAGCTTCAAAGAGACTCTGCACGCCGAAAGGGTTGAGTTACGATGGCAGCATTTGAAGAAAAGAAAAGAAAAAAAACCTAATTGGGGTAAAAACAACATGAAAATGTAAATCCAGAGTTTTCAGTTCTTTTAGATAATTGGAGCAATCTTACTGGAGAAGTGAAGGGTGGGAGTGAAGGGCTGTCATTTTGGCAGATCTCACTGCATGGAGAAATAAGCCCATTTTCTATGCCACAATTTTCAAGCTTCTCTGGGGTGGCATTGGAGAAAAAAAACCCTCAATAATCTGATAGAGGAGGAAAAAAATGGATGGAATGCAGCAGGTGTGAGAAAAGGAGGCATGCTTTAAAATGAGATGACTCTGAGCCAGCAAAAAAATAAAAATAAAATAAAACATTAGTGCCATGTAGGGCTAAGCAAAGGGGTATATTTTTGCCAGGAAGACCCATGTTCAAATCTCTACTTGAAGCTTTGAAATTCATTAGTGTAATTTATGGTGTTGTTTGAGTAGAGATTATACAATTTGTGCCCCCATTGGATTAATGTTTTAGAGATATTTCCTTACCTAAATAGAAAGATCAAAAGTGGATAAGAAAGGAGTGAAGGAGGAGCAATTTCTGCCTTCCCTACTGAGTTTTCTTGTGGGGATCTAACAGGAAGCATCAGAATCCTTCCTCCCTCCCTCCCTCCCTCCCTCCCTCATTTCCTTCCTATGAAGTGAGGGATTGCTAGACTGGCTGAGAAACTGTCACGGAATATTCCCCATCTTTGCTGGATTGCAGACTGATAGTCCTTCTTTGAGATTAAGACTTCTTCATCCTGGCTCCATTGGGGGCAAGTGAGCTGGTGCTGCAGGCTACGTGATAGCACAGATCTTACTACATCTGGATCAGCCTCTGTTCCGGCAAGATCCACAAATAGACTTGCTGCTTTTCATGGGAAGCCGAGATGGTCAATCCATTAATCTGAAGACTGAATGCATTTCCAGCAAGTTTTTGTCCTTGGCTTCAGAGGCCACAACCCTACCGGGGATTGAAGTAGGGGGAGGAGAGGCAATTCTCACCCTTCCCAACCTACAGTCTTCCAGATGTGCTAGGAACACAACCCTCAAAATAGAACTACATGAGAAGTCTGGGAGCTGTTCTCTTAGCACATCTGGAAGACAGGTCTAGGAAAAGCTCTCCTAGCCATCTTAAAACTTCTTTTTAATTCTTTGTCTGTTTTGTCAGCCAGGATCCAGTGTCACTTTCCCGCTTTACCATCTCAGACCTTCTCCCTGACCTTCAGCACATTGTTTTCTGGATGTCCAACTCCATCGAAATCCTATACTTCATTCAACAGAAATCCCCCGTATACATCCAGAACATGGAAGAAGAGCTGGACATCAAAGGTAAGTGGGTGGGATGTCCATTCCTAGAGTTGAGATGTCGATAAGAGCTTCCCTGAAATGTTTGGGCGCAAGCAGAAGTTGACTTTCACCCAGTGAAAGTTGGGGGTTTCTCAGGGTTTTCTCAGGGTTGGGGGAAGCTGGTGGCTCTCCAAATATTCCTGAACTCCATTTCCTTCACCATCAAGGGCCATGGTGAATGATATTGGAGATATTTTGCCTCTCTTGGTTTTGTTAATTGCAACCCACCTGGAGATCTATTATGATTAAACAGAGCTGGCATTTTTTTAGTTCACTATATTGTCATTGCACCTCGTACAATGCAATCAAACACCATCTTTAGTGCACATCATGACCATGAAAATAAACACACATCCTTCACATTCTATGCAATTAAATTGAAAACCCCTGATATCACATTAATATGGTACTATAAAGTAGAATTCAACAGAGTTACTGCCCCTGGGATAGAAGCTGTTTTTCAGCCTATTTGTCCTTGTTTTTATTATCCTGTACCGTCTGCCAGATGGTAATAGTTCAAAAAAAAGGGAGCCCAGGATTAGATGGATTTTTAATAAGAATGTTTTGAACTTTCTTAAGGCAGCAGGAGCTATAAAGCTCTTCCAAAGAGGGGAGAGGGCAACCCATCATCCTCTGGGCAATGACCTTAACCCTCTGGAGTGCTGTCCTACCTGCCACTGTGCAATTGGCAAACCATACACTGGTGCAGTAAGTTAAGATGCAGCAGTAGAAGGTCACCAGCAGTTTTTCATTCAGTTGTTGTTTTCTGAGAAGTCTCAGATGGTATCTTCTCTGATGGGCCCTTTTGACCAGGGCTGCAATGTGAGCCCCCCAGGTCAGAATGGACAAAATGATTGAGGAAATCACTCTCTTTGTGTCCAGGCAACAATTTTATGGGCCATCAGGTTCTACAAGACAAACCCGTGCATCTTTTTCTCCTTTGCGGATGTCCAGCCAAAGAGAAAATCCCTCCTCCTTTGAACAGAACTATTTCCCAAGGCAAGGAAAGCTTGAGTTGGATGAAAACTGGCCAATTCCTCAGCTGGTTGACCTTGTGTAATCTTTGCCGCTTCCCCTTCTCCCCCTCCTCCTTGCCTAGCTTCATCCCAAAGGGAAAAAAAAGAGAGAGCAAACAAACCATGTTCTGGACGCCTTCCATGTTTTTCGTCCTGTCTCAGTTCCCATGCTGATAGCACAGCGAAGAAGGTCAAGAATGAAATTCCACTGAAAATTCAGCTCCAATCCAATGGATTCAATCCAATCCCTATCTCCCCCCCCCCCGCAAAAAAAAGTAGAAAGCTAGCATGTCAGGAGGAAAAAAGCTTCTAAAAGTGGGTTTCTGAGTTGAGCTGGACCGATCCAGAAAGCCAATGCCGTCTGAAATCTCCACATCTAGAATGTGTCTCTTTTTCTTTCTCAGGATCTAAGGAATCCCTCTTCTCCTTGACCATCACAGCCAGTGAGGAAGCCATGACAGTTTTGGAGGAAGTGGTCATGTACACTTTTCAACAATGTGTTTACTACATCTCCAAGGTACATCAATCCGAACTGGCTGCAGGGAGTAAGGAAAAAAAATGGGGATTTTCCCTGAGGGCCTTCACTGAATCCTCCTTCCTAGCTGAATAGTTCACGAAAACAGGAAGGGGAGGAG
Organism: Laticauda colubrina; assembly: GCA_015471245.1. NCBI lineage: Eukaryota > Metazoa > Chordata > Lepidosauria > Squamata > Elapidae > Laticauda > Laticauda colubrina. The sequence goes on from BLBF01000067.1 coordinate 9,959,874, forward strand.
AAACCAAACCCATGTTTGAGACTAGCTTTCTCCCTGTAAGTGTGTGTGTGTGTGTGTGTGTGTGTGTAAGTGCCTGTCAGCTGAAGCAGTGGTCGCCAACCGGTGGGCCCAGGACAACTGCTGGTCCCACGAGAAAATTTTGCTGGGCCGCAGAGAAATGTCCCCCGCAAAGCAGTTAATCCAGGCTGCGTGGGAACACAAGGCTGCACTTCCCACATGGCCCGCGGTAACACAAGGCTTGCATCGCTTGCATTGTGAACAACACGAGGTCGTGAGGGGAGGGGGGAAAGGGCGGGGGGGGGGAAAACTTGCCCCATGCACCCCACGTGCTGGCCTGACCATTGGGCTGCTTCATTCCGCTTCTTCCTCCTTCTGCTTTTGGCTGCCCGCAAGGAAAGCAGCCAAAGTCTTTCTTTCTCTCCCCCAAACTCCACCAGAAATGAGTCTTTGGGACCCTGCAAGGCCTCCTGCTCCCAGAGGCTGTGTCAAGTCTCACAAAGACTCATTTCTGGTGGAGTTTGGGGGAGAGAAAGAAAGACTTCTGCTGCTTCTGCTGGTTTCCTTGCATGAAGCCAAAAGTTTCTCTCTCTCTTTTATCAATGGGTTCTCTGCCTGGTTGCTGGGTGGGCGTGTCTATGAGGGACATGTCCACATCGGCCTCCTGCACCACAGTGGGGAGGGAGGCCTTTTTGTCTTTCCCAGGCCCGAGAGGCTTTTCTCAAGCCTCTGGGAGGGCAAAAACAGGCTCACCGGGCTCCAGAGGCTCTCTGGAAGCCAGAAACGGGCCCTTTCCGCCCTTCCCGAACTCCCAGGAGGCCCATTTTTCACCCTCCCTGAGCCTCCGCATGCACCCTGTGCTTACCTGCATCCAAAATGGGCCACGTGGGGGCTCCTGGGAGGGGAGGGGTGGTGTGGACAGAACCAGCCAGGAGTGGGATTTGGGGGTTCTCCAAACTGCACAGAATCTTTGCTAGGGAGCTCTGCCAAACCCCTGCGAACCCCCGGCAGCCCACCCCTGGTTGGGACCCTTGCACTCTCCTTTCATGAATGGTTGAAAGGGGCAAAGATCTCCTTGCCAACTTGCTGGTTCCTCGTCGGTCCATGAGGGGGAGAGCCCACACTGGAGAACAGAGCTGTTGGGACTTATTGGATACCATGAGGAAAGAAGAGAGGGAGGAAGACCAAGGTCTCGGTGAAAGGAGAAACATCTGGGCAGCTTTCCAAGTTGGGGGAGGTTCCTGTCTCACTCCACGCTGGGAGTCAATCCCTGAAATGGCCGAAGAGTTTCTTCTCAGGGGCAGGACATCACTCTGTCCTTCAGACAGAAGCCTCCTTTCTTCCCCCTTGCACACAGTCTGCTCTGTTTTGGGGTTTCTTCCTCCCCCTCTTCTGAGATTCCTTCTGCTGCTGGTGGGGTGGGGAGGAGCAGATTTGAGAGCATATTCTGCTGTGCAGGAAGAGCCTCCTACCCGATTTTTTTTTTTTTTTTTTGCTGCATAGCAGAAATGCAAGCGAAAGAGAGGGGACAGAGAAAGGCGCCTCTCCGAGGAATTTGCAATCCAGATATTAGATGGGGCAGAGAGAGAGAGAGAGAGAGAGAGAGAGAGCAGAAGAGAGAAGCCGATTGCTGCATTAAAACAACAACCCTTAAATGTATTTTTCCTCCTTGCAGAAAACAAATAAGATCAGGAGATGGGTGGCGGTGGTCTTGAGTCTAAACTAAGACCCAGATGAGAAACTAAGCTGCTTGCTGCCTATCTGAAGCACAGGAAGGGCATCTCCTCAGGGTCCACCTTTGCATCTACTTGAGCTGTGCTGTCAATCAGAATAGAGATGGAAATAGAGGTGGGATTCTACCGGTTCGCACCTATTCGCTAGAACCAGTAGTTAACATTCTAAGTAGTAGGGAGAACTAGTTGTTAGAAGAAATTCCTGGCCTAATCCTGTAAGGAAGGCAGGAAGGAAACATTCTGGTGTTGCTTACAGAAACTGCCTCTCTGTTAACCCTCATTAGATTCTTGGCAGGACGAGACTTCTTGTCTCAGGAACTTCTCTGGAGTTTTGTTTCCCCCTTTGCTGGTACTTTGCTTGGGTAGAGTGACCATTCAAAGTTACAATGGCACTGAAAAAGGTGACTTATGACCCTTTTTCATACTTACAACTGTTGCAGCATCCCCACAGTCATGAGAGGCCAGGCGAGGAGATGCGTGCCTCAATGTGAGTGATATTGGGTTGGCCACGCCCAGCCAGTCACATGACCTCCAAGCCATGTCCACAGATCTGGTTGCTAAAAATTTTTAATCCCACCCCTGGATGGAAGGGATCTTGGGAGGTCCTCTAATCCAACCCACTGCTCAAGAAGGAGACCCTCTACCATTTCAGACAAGTGACTGTCCAATCGCTTCTTTAAAACCTCCAGTGATGCAGCACCCACAACTTCTGGAGACAAATCCTTTCAGTTTTTCTTTATATGTTTTAGTCACCCGATCCAATTCAACGCTTCCTCTTTCTTGTTCTTTTCCTTCTTCTCTCTGTCCCTCTTTCGCAGTCTCTCTATGTGGCTCTGCCCCCATTGTTGGAGTGCAACCCCTTCCAGAGTGAAGGCCGGGATGCTTGGCTCTCCCCGCCCCTGTTGCCCGAGGAAATCCACAAAGTGGTGTTGATTTACCAAGCTGCCCTGGACCTTCTCCATCAGTATGATGTCCACCCTGAAGTCACCTCCCAGATGTTCGCCTACCTCTTCTTCTTCTCCAACACCCTCCTCTTCAACCAACTCATGGAAAAAGGTGTGTGGCTTTCCACCATGGCAGTTGGTTCATCCTGGCTTGGGAAACTCATAAAACCATGGGGCACTGCCTGTTTCTCATTGACCTGCAGTGAAAGATCTCCTTTTCCTTCTATGAAGCTTGAAGGACTCTAGAAATACATCAGCCAGATGTGGATGATCCATTCCTGTTCTTCCTCTCTCATGTCCAGGTTCTTCTCTGGGCTGTTTCCACTGGTCAAAGGGAGTCAGGATACGGGCTACCCTGCATCTCCTTCTGGAATGGGCCCAGAGTGTGGGCCTGGGGCCACTGGCAGACCAGTTCTTCTGCAAACTCTCCAGTATGGGCAGCCTGTTAGCCATGCCAAATTCTCAGCTGCTGCAGGTGAGTCTGTAGAAGGCACCAGAGTGAGTTTTGCATGCTATGCTGTGCTGATTCATTCTTATTGCATCAGCCACATCTGGTAAGTTTCACTGCTGTTTCGGCTCTTAAATCCAAAGACCTTAACATGACATTGAAGGTATGGATCAGCTCATGACCAGGAATGGCTAGCTGCTGAAGATAGTGGACGGTTACCATAGATATCCAGAAGTTCTAGAAAGAGGAAGGTTTGGCATGCTACTCTTCCCAGCCCAGCCCAGCTTGTTTGACATAAGGTAGCATTGACTTCTGGCACTCTTCCATTGAGGCCATCCAGAATTCATTGTTTGGTCAAGGTGGGTCATGGCTAGAACTTCAGGTGCTTTCGCACAACGCATCACAACACAACCAAAGAGGCCCAAAGGAGACACTTTGTCCTGGCATTTCTGGGACCTGAGATATCTCCTCCAGCTCACTTTCCATTTTGAACTCAAGGAAGCTCTGCCACAATCAGAATTTCCTAAACTGATTTTTCAACAATGCACAACCATATTTGAGGCTCAGATTTGGGTTCTCCATGCACAGTTCAGTTCAGGTAGAAATGTGGAAATTGGGGGAATAAAGTTCAAACTATCATCCTTACAGGACTATTTTTGCATTTTTTAAAATTATTTGTTTTATTCACGCTGAAGTGAATAATTTTTTAAGATTTTCGATCCATGCATTTGTTGTGGTCAGAAACAGGGCTTTCTAGGAGGTTTTCCCCAAACCTGCATGTTAGCCTTAAGATCAGCCCAAACTGACACAGCTTAGAAACAGAGTTTTTAAAAAAGAGAGCTTACTTGAGTCTTCCTTTGCTCAGATGACCTGGTCTGTCTTGAGAAGTGAGTTTCCTGCCTTGAACCCAGCACAGCTCAATCACATCCTGACCCAGTACCAGACTTCTTCTGCCATGGGGTGTGTCCCAGCTTGGCAACCCAGCAACAATGATGCTCTTGCAGCTATGAGGACAGGTGAGGCATCTGATGCAGTTGACCTGGAAAACCTCAGGGTGGAACAAAGGTGCTTTTTCAAGAGGCAACTGGACTTCCTGGTTTTCCTTTGAAGACATTTCGCTTCTCATCCAAGAAGCTTCTGCGCTGAGGAAGCTTCTTGAATGAAAAGTGAAACTTTTGAAATCTTCAAAGAAAAACCAGGAAGTCCAGTTGCCTCTTGAAAAAGCACCTTTGAGACAACCATGACCTGAATCTTCATCGACATTCAAGCCATGGAGAAGCTTCAGCAGAAGGTCCATTCAGGTATTCTTCCTACCACCTGGAGGTTACCAAGAGAAGCTGATGTTTTGCTTTGTGAAATTACATGGTTGTTCCTGGAGATCAGCCACAGTCCCCTTCCTCTGAAGCCCTTTAATGGGGATGGGGGTTGAAACATCTGAATCTTGGGGCCAGAGGGGTTCCACTCAGCCTGGCAGATGTTTATAGATCTCAAACTTCCCTCCCTCCCAGACTGAGTCTTTGGCATTGCCCACTTTTGGACTTGACATGCAAAACTGGATGGAGTGTTGACTTGAGGGACATTGTACCCCTCGTAATCTAGGAAGAATGTGGATTCAAGCACAGATTGAAACCAAATGGTTGGATGGGGGGGGGGTGTTTCTTGCAGATGACGTTCTGGAATCTTTTGATAACCATCCGCCCATCATGCTGCCCACCGGAGGGTTCAAGGTGGACCTGGAGACCAATCATCTTGATGACAATGTCTACCGGCATCTTCTGTACATCCGCCATTTCCTGTGGAGCCTACGCAGTAAAAGTCCCCACTCGAGTGACTCTCTGGAAGCAGAAACCCCAAAGGTAACCACACCTTTTAAATGTTTGCATACCTCACCACGGTGTCAATTTTATATCAAAGTGTAGTTTGCTTTGAGTTAAGCTAGGTTGAAGGATAATGTGGGACATTGGTAGAAATGTCCTAACATGGGATGAAAACATAACATTATCTTTTCAAAGGGGAAGAATAATTTTTTGGGGGTGGAATATGGTCTGGATTCCCAGGAGGGAAGGACTATGTTCTAGAGGGATAAGAGACAGTGGAGTTTAGTTGGGAGGAAGAGAGTTAAGGCAGCTCTTCCTTAGAGGTTCTCAGAGTATACTCTTATTGATGCAAACCCTTGCTTTAGTTTGCCAAGATTCTGTCTATAGGTGAGGAACAATAAAGGGAACTGCTCAGAAGAACCTCAATGTGTTGTGCTTGGTTTTTGGAACCTGATATTTTTCTCCTACTTTCTTCTTAAAGACTGAGATGATCAGTTGCCAAGTGACACCCCCAGCGGAGTCTGAGACAATAATTGGGTCAGTTGAGAGTGCCTTTGACTGGACTAATGCTAGGCAGATGACGACCTGTGAGAAGCCAAAGATGGAGGAGAACGTCTCCCAGGTCACTGGTACCAACCTATCCATCTCAGATTATGGGACTTGTGAGACACAGCTACCCAATACAAATACAAAACAGCAACAACTTGAGAGACCAAAGGGAAAGAATGGAACCAAGGCAATCACAGTGTCTATGGACACCTCATGTTTGCTGACTCCGCCTAACACACCCCTGATCTTTGACTCCATTGGTCTGGAATTGTCCCCAGAAATTACTCCTGGGAAGGACATCCCGGAGTCTCACAGAAACGGACTCAACGGGACCAAAACCCCAACCCAGGAAGGTATGAAGGATTGTTAACCAGGATTGGATGGCCAATGGTTTGACCTTCAGGATGAGGAAACAGTTGAAAGGAAACCAGTAAAGGAGACTAGTTGTAGCTCAGGTTGAACTATGGGTTCCTAGGTGATCTTGGAGCTTGGTGATTTTCTTGCAGATGTTTCATGATCTAGCCAACTAATATTATCAGTGCTAGAAGGGAGTGCAGCTTACAGAGAGGAAGAGGAGGAGGAGGAAGGGGAGGACTGTGGGGTCCTTGGTGCTCTCTGAGCTTGGTGGTTTTCTTGAATAAGTTTCATGACCCAACTAGAATTAGAAGAACTTTATTGTCATTGTACAAGTACAGTGAAACTGTGGATGCACCCCAGCAACCGTCTGCAATACAATCAAACCAAAGCACTTAAAAATGAAGATAACAAAAATAGAATACCCACATCTCCATTTGCAATTTGAGAGTACAATATCTATAAATATATACAAAATATACATCCAACACTGACTGTAATGCTTCGCCAAGTATAATACACAAGAGATGGATTGTACTGTAATATGTTATTATACATCTGAATGGGATATTGAGATTTCACATCTTTTCACATCTTAATGAGGTAGTGACTTCGTGTTTATTTGCGGTTTGGATGGCCCATAGAAAGAAACTATTTGTTGGTCTAGGGGAGTGGGATTTTATTGACCTAAAATGCCGTCCAGACGGCAGCAGGTCAAAAGGATAACTGCCAGGGTGTGAGGGGTCATCTATGATGGCCTTGATTCTGCTTTGGCAGCGGGACCTGGCTCAGTCTTCCAGGGAGGGCAGAGGGCAACCAATGATCTTTTGAGCTGTGTTTAGCACCCTCTGTACAGTTTTCCTGTCCTCAGCTGTGGAGCCTGCGTACCACACGCCCAGACAGTATGTCAGAGTGATCTCTGCAGAGGCTTTAGAGAAAGCCAGCAACAGCTTCTTATCCAGATTGTTCTTCCTGAGAACCCGCAGGAAGCGCAGCCGCTGCTGAGCCTTCTTCACTATGGCCTTGGTGTTAGGGGACCAGGTGATAGCAGCTGAGATATGGATGCCAAGGAATCTGATCGTAGGGACAGTTTCCACTCGTTCTCTGTTGATGATAAGTGGGGCGTGGTCCTGTCCACGTCTAGGTAACATCATCAGTGTTAGAAGTGGGTGGGATTTGTGGAGAGGAAGAGGAAGGGGTTTCAGGAGAAGGAAGAGGAGGACAGTGTAGGGTCCTTGGTGGTCTCTCAGCTTGGTGGTTTTCTTGCAGACATTTCATGACCCAATAAGGGAACATCATCAGTATTAGAAAGGGGTGGGATTTGTGGAGAGGAGGAGAACTGTGGGGTCCTTGGTGCTCTCTGAACTTGTTTTCTTGCAGACGTTTCATGACCCAACTAGTTAACATCCTCAGATGTTGGATAATGCAAGGAAACAACCAGCAGTTATAACGCTTTTCCACCAATGTGACAAATAAATAAACTTGCTGGTGCTTGGCCGGAGCTCTTTGTAACCCACTTGTCTTATTTCCTTTTTATTCTCATTTCTTATTTCTTTTCTTTTCAGGCCTTCATGCCTTTATGCTTTGAGGGAGCAAGCAAATGTGGTTTAATGTAGACATGCTTTTTCCAAACCTCATTATTATAGTGGGGATAATTACCTGCTGCTTGCTTTTATAAAAATTGCTGGGCGAATATTTCTTTAGTGCTTTGGGCCCTTTTAAGCAGGGGTGGGGGCTTTGTACTCTGTATCCCACTGTGCTAATTGCGCTTGAAGCAGCCAGATCCATCTTAGTAGGGAAAAAAGGGGATAGAAATGTTACAAAGAAATACAAGAATAGAACACAATCCTCTCCGACTCTGTGGGGTTGTTGGAGCAAATCTCAAAATTCCCAGTGATTAATGCAGGTTAGAAATCCAGTTAGATAGGACAGCACTCCAGAGGGTTAAGGTCATTGCCCAGAGGATCCTGGGTTGCCCTCTCCCCTCTTTGGAAACCAGCTCCCGCTGCCTTAAGAAAGTTCAAAATATCCTCAAAGATCCATCTCATCCTGGGAACCTTTTTTTTGAACTATTACCATCTGGCAGACGGTACAGGATAATAATAAAAACAAGGACAAATAGGCTGAAAAACAGCTTCTATCCCAGGGCAGGAGCTCTTTTGAATTCTGCTGTATAGTGCAATATTAAGGCAATACCAGGGGTTTTCAATGCGAAGGATGTGTGTTTGTGTTTATTTTCATCATCATAATGTACACTGAAGATGGCGTTTAATTTCATTGTACAAGGTGCAATGACAATAAAGTAAAGTAAACTAGATCCAGGTTGGGGAGGATGGTTGACAGAAGGAGAAGGAACTGACAACAGTGTGCCATGTTGAAAAAAGTACAATCTGGTCGTCTGCTTTTCTCCCTGGCCTCAGGATCTTCTCCTACGCCCTATGACTTTCCCACTCCGGCTTCTTCGAATCGCAGCTCGGCCACCGACGATTTTTGTTATGTCTTCGTGGTGGAGCTGGAAAAGGGCCCCATCGGTTTGGGGATGGGATTGATCGATGGTTTGGTGAGTAGGTCCTCTGGGGGACGTGGTACGAAGCCTCTTTCAGAAGAAAAACTGCAAAGAGTAGCTTCCAAGAGTCATGGTTGATAGGCTCACAATGTTTCTCTCTGTTGGCCTTGGTCTAGTGTTGTTATCTAGTTCAATATCTGCTTGTTAGATTGTCTTTCTGTTGAGCTACAGCTCTGCAGATGCGCAGGACTAGACTTCTTCCAACTACTATGGCTGGTGGGAATTGTAATCGATCACCCGTGGAGACTGCTGGATTGAGGAATCCAAAGATGCTTTTTTTTTTTTTTTTCCCCAAGGGGGCAACTAGACTTCCTTGTTATTCTTTGAAGACTCAAAGGTGCTTTTTCAGGAGACAACTGGACTTTGGGACAACTATGACCTGGATCTCCATAGATATTCTTTGAAGATGTTTCGCTTCTCATCCGAGAAGCTTCTTCAGCTCTGCCTGGATGATGAGAAGTGGAAGGATTTATATTCCTTCCAGACTTAGCACAGTGGTCATTTGCATCCTTTTAGAGAGCCATTGAGGCCACTTGGAGGTTTATCAAGGTCACCTGAGTAGTGCAAATGGGTGTGGTGCCTTCTAACAAGAAAGAAACATAAACAAGAAAGTCTAGTTGCCTCTTGAAAAAGCAGCTTTGGGACAACCTTGGATGACAGAATCTCTGTCATAGACATCTGGATTGAGGAAAGTCTCCAAAAACATCTGTTTTAGGAAGAAAGGCTGGAAATAAGATAGAGCATGGAGGATCTGGAACTTCTCAGCTAAGACCTCCTGAGGTTTTTCTCTGTCTCTTAGCTACTCTGCTTGTGGTTCACCTAGGATATCAGAACTCACCCGTGTTCTTCTGCTCTTCACTGTCTTGTAGCACACCCCTTTAAGTTCTCCTGGGATCTACATTCGGACTTTGATCCAAGACAGTCCAGCGGCAGCAGATGGCAGACTCTCCATCGGGGACCGCATCCTTGCTGTCAACGGCACCAGCCTCGTTGGCTCTCATTACCAGAGGTAAGGGCAAAGTCAGGCCGATGGGTTTTGCAGTACAAAGAAGCCCACCTGGGACAATGACCATATCTGAAGTGGCTTTTGACAGATAATTCTAGGAATTGTAGTTCAGATGCCTATGGAGACCATCCAATTTGGGAGCATGCTATCCCAGGTCCTTCCTTGCTACAGGACATTGGTTTGAACTTCCTTTCTCTCCAGTAGGAATATTGAAAATCTTGCAAATCTTGAGGGTAGTTTTTTATTTCCCGAGCTATATGTGAAGAAAATCACCAAAATTTGTATATGAAAGATCCAAACACAACATAATTCAATTTTCATAATGCATCTTACAGACATAGATCTTCCTATTTCAGACAGATCTCCAATCTCTTCTGAAAAACCTCCAGTGTTGGAGCATGCTGAATGTTGAAATACTAGTGGGAGAAGTAGCTCATGCTTCTTTTATTCTTTTCAGCTGTTTTTTTTCTTTGTCTTTCTTTTTAAATAAATTTTATTTAATATAAACATTAAAAACTGAACTTGGTCTCTCTTCTTTGGCATACATTTCTTCTAATCTTTTTACAGTTAGTAATAAAGAAAAGAAGTTAATACATTTATATACATGTATACATTTTTGTGTATCATTTTTTCAATTCTTTTATTCTTTTTTATCACTTCTCTACTTATTTTAAGTCTATGAACACCCTTTCATGTTCCTCCATTTATAAAATGTGTTCCAAATTTTATAATATTCTAGTTCATCTCGCTCTTTCAATTCAAGTGTTAGCCTGTCCATTTCGGCACAATGTCATATTTTCCCAATCAAGGCATCTTCACTTGGAGTCTCTCTTGCTTTCCAGTTTGGGGAGAATGTTATTCTTGCTGCAGTAATTATATGTATAATTCTTTCCTTCTTTCAGTGCTGTTGACCTCATCCGATCTGGCGGGAAGAAGCTGCGCTTCCTGGTGGCCAAGTCTGACCTGGAAGTTGCCAAGAAGATCAGCTATAGTTCTTCACCTTCTCCATAACAGCAGGTCTTCTGTAATTCACCTACCATTGAAGGAGCTCCCAGGGTAGCAGAGTAAGCTTGGTGGGACCCATCAGCAGATGACACACCTGGGAAGTCCAGAACTCTGGCTCGAGTTGCAACTGGTCAATCTTTGTGTCTGTGGGGAGAGGGACAACAGTGCTATCTACTCATGAGATCTCGCACTCTTGAGATCCAGAGGATTTTCCACCAGTATTGACTACAAAGCATTTGCCAAGAGGACATATAAAATTGACCTTCTAGCAATTCACAAGTACTGGGATTCAGAACCAGTTAAGCACATCTCTGCTTTGCTTTACAGTAGAGAATGCCATCTGGGTCACACAGTCCTTTTTTAATACGAAGCTTGCAATGGTCCCAAGCTGGTTATTTGCAACTTCTTAGCTCCTGCTAAGGACTTCACAATCTTCAAGACATTGCAGATAATCTTGCTTTGCCCTCTGGGCCAACTGGTATTTGTCGCAATGACGGCTCAAGTGAACGGACTTTAAGGGTAGAGTATTGAGGGGGTGGATTTCTATCATGGTTGACTCGGTAGGGCCCTGAAACTTTCAGCTCTTGCCTTTTGCTCTAGTGATCCTTCTGTTCAGCTCAGGATGGTCTGTGTCTGGAACCAGCTGCCTGCTCTGGGGTGTGGAAATCAAATTAAGGACATTTGAATGAGGTTTTGGGAAAAAATAATTGCATGCCAGGAACCAAAGATGGGATGCTTTATGAAAACTCTCCCTTCCTCCGGTTAAGTATGAAGGGAACGTCGCTATGCACGTTAAGGAAAAGTGGGCTATTTAAATAAAAATAGAACTGGCGGTTCTCTCATGCAAATATGGCTAATTTGCATACTGGATTTCTGTCTGTGGATCCTCTGTGTGATAAACTGAAAGCAATAACAGGTTGTAGCTCTCAAAAGTTAACATGGTGGGAACTCTGGGTTGTGATTAGAGGATCCGATGAAGACCCTTTCTTGCTGATATTTCTTAGCTTAGCCTATCTCACAGGGTTTTCCAGTCTAAGGCTATCATATCTGAGAATGTACCTTATGATGTACATTGTTATCCAGAGTTACTTAAGATGGATAGAAGAATAAAAGAAGGAAAGGAAGGAGAAAGAAAGAAAAAAAGAAAAAGGAAGGAAGGAAAAAGAAAGACAGCAACAGCAAGAGCACTTTGACTTATATATAATTTCATGGTGCTTTACAGCCCTAAGCAGTTAAAGAGTCAGCCTCTTGCCCCCAACAGTCTGGGCCCTCATTTTATTGACCTCAGAAGGACGGAAGGCTGAGTCAATCATGAGCCAGTGAGGATTGAACTGCTGGCAGTCAAGCAGAATTAGCCTGTAATACTGCAATCCAACCACTGCGCCACCACGGCTCGACATAGAAAAGAAATTTGGGCTGCAATAATCGAGATCACCACTAAACAGCAGTAGATATACGCTAAGAGAGTAAATCTTGGCTGCCCTCTAATGGCTGTCCGGAGACACAACATACATGAACATAATCTGTAGAGAACCAGGACGGCTGCCTTCTCTCAATGTCTTGCTTTGATTAGGTCATTCCCTTTGGGGACTTCTCGGATAGAACTCATTTTACAAGTTTCGCCGGCGTCTGAAAAGCCAGCGGCCAACGCCTAGGCAGGTGATGACCAGACTCAAACTCAAATATTTTCCTCTTAGGAACGGGTTGGAATTGCTGAGGACCAACAACAGCCAAGAGCATTGCTCAGCTCTTCCAACCATCTAAGGGATGCCAAGACCAACAGTCGGCCCACTGCCGCTCTGGCGAGGCCGTGCTGCCTCCTGCTGGTCTGCCGACTCCCTTCGCAATCCATTTTCCAAGCCAGACAAAAGGCAGGCAGGATTTGTGGCCAGTAGCAACACTGTAGAAAAATAATTCCTGAAATAAAGTGGATTTTAATTGCCTCGCTCCCTGCTATCTTCCGGGCTGTTTGCCAAGGACTGCAGTAGAAAAGTAGGAAATTAAGATCTGTGGCATTGAAAAGGTCAGCAATGGTGTTTGTTCCCAGATGCTTTGTTTTAAGGTGGATCGAGATCAGGGGATCGATGCTATCTGGGGCCTGGTAATCCATCTCAAGCAGCTGGGGAGGATAGGTTGTGGAACACTGGAAGAATATAAATATAACCTTCACGTGATGTGATAGGCAGGAAGTGGAGGAAACCAGAGCACACCTAGAGTACTGCATCCAGTTTTGGCGACCACATTGAGACTCTAGAAAGCGTGTGGAGAAGAGCAACCAGGATGACTGGGTGCTGAAAGATACGATGAACGGTTGCAGGAACTGGGCCTGGCTAGTGAAGAGAAGGACCAGGGGAGACAGGAGAGCATCTTCCAATATTTGAGGGGCTGCCCCAGAGAGGAGGAAGGGGGTCAAGCTATTTTCCAAAGCACCCGAAGGCCAGACAAGGAATAATGGATAGAAACAAGGAAAGATTCAACCTGAAATTCAGGAGAAACTTTCTGACAGGGAGAACCATCCACCCATGGAACAGAAGTTGCCCTCGGAAGTTGTGGGAGCTTCATCCCTGAAGGCTTTCAAGAAGAGACTGGACTGCCCTCTGTCAGAAATGGTGTAGGGTCTCCTGCTTGGGTGGAGGGGTGGTGGACTAGATGACCTACAAGGTCCCTTCCAACTCTGATTATCTGTTTTATCTGAGAGATCCCGTCTCAAGACATCAAATTCCTCTGCTCTACTAGCTTAAAAAAAATGAATCTGCCCTAATAGCTTGGTTTGAGGCCTTTTTTGGCCTCCCAGAGGCTCGAGGAAGGCTTCTGTAGGCTTTGCAGGCCGAAAATTAGCCCCGTTTCATCACTTCCTGTTTTTCTGAAAATACCGGAGGTGATGAAACGGGGCTAGTTGTTGGCCTGCAAAAGCCTGCAGAAGCCTTCCTCAAGCCTTTGGGAGGCCAGAAAAGGCCTCAAATTGGCCAAAAATCAGCTGTGAGGCACAGTGCAGGTGTGGAGGTGGGTGGGTGAGGATTACGCTTGCATGCGTAGGGGACATGGCGGGTGCGCATTGCCTTCTGGGTTCTGGCATGAGTGCAAGTGTGCAAGCACGCGCACAATTTTTGGCATAGGAGCCCAAAAAGGTTAGCCACCACTGGTCTAAGGTCTTCTTAAAAACATTCAGCGATGGATTGCCCACGATGAAGCCAGGGTTCCTTCCCAAGATCCATGAAGGACACTTAAGTTTGAACCCAACAAGAACTGGAGGAGGACATGTAGACCATGAATGGTTTTAATAAACCAAGATGTGAGATGTTCCAATGGAGACAACGCTTGCCATCGCTGGTAAAGACACCCCGGTGTGCTCGGAAATGGTGAAGCAGGACCCAGTAGTCCTTAGAAACTGAGAAGGCACCAGGGAAGTTCTAACCCATCACCAGGAAGCCACCTCAGGTTGGTCTGGAGTGCTTCCTCATCCAGGAATGGAGCCAGTTCCTCCTTCCAAAAGCTGGCTGGTCATCTTCATGGCCAGCAGCAAAGGGACGTGGGTCTCCCGGTGGCTTAAGTCCTCGGAGGGCGGTCTTAGCACAAACTGAGCTACGCTGGGCATTTTCAGTAAGTTCATCAGCTCCGTCGCTCGAGTGAGGATGGCCTCAGCTTCTTCAGCACAGTAGACCGAGGAAACGGCCGGGGTCTGGATGAATATCTTCATTTTCGATAGAAACAGGCAAACTCTGCAGCACAGAAGCCAAAATAAAGTAATAAATAAAATCAGTTGGAAGCAGCAAGAAGTTGCTGAACTGAACCAAAACAGGTTGTTCTCAACTTATAATCCATTGAATGATCGTTTGAAGTTACGTTGGCAGTAGAAAAAGTGGCTTAGGACCGTTTTTTGCACTTACAACCCTTATGGCATCCCCGTGGTCACATGATCAAAATTCAGACACTTGCCAACTGACTCATACTTATGACAGTTGCAGTGTCCTGGGGTCATGGGAGGAGGAGGAGGAAGAGGGCTGAGGGGTCCTTGGTGCTCTCTGAGCTTGCTTATTTTCTTGCAGACGTTTCATGACCCAACTAGGGAACCTCATCCGTGTGAGTGTGGGATTTGCTCCATGTTTAGTTACAATACTTTGTCCTGCCAGTATTGGTGGGCCATGTGGTGGTGGGACCAAAAAAGACCATAACACACTCCCTCCAACTGCCAATGACTAGATAAACAGGGATTAACACCAGACAAACAATCCAGCAGAAAACAATGCCTGTATCAAGGAACAACCCATGAGAAAATCATACTCCGCCAATACTAACAGGGCGAGCTGTTGCACACAGAGAACAAACCCCCACACTCCCTAGCGCTGAAGAAGTTACCTAGTTGGGTAATAAAACATCTGCAAAGAAACAACCAAGTTCAGAGAGAGCACCAACATCAGGTGTCCACAGATCCAGAGAAGTCTTCCTGGAAATCAGTCAGGGAGGGAGACTTCATCAGGGAACCATTCGAACCTGGGGATCAGGTCCTGGCTGCGAGATGCTAGCTTGGTCAATGCGGTCATGAGGACAGCGATCACACGAGGTGAATACTTGGGGAAGTTAGCTGAAGGTCGCAGCTGCGTGATCTCAAAAAGCATGGCTTCTAGAACGTCAAAGAACATGTTGATCTGCTCCACTGTGCAACGTTTATCGTGCGTCACTGATGTATATTCACCAATGGCCCAGACCTAGAAGACATGACCAGACATGAGATGGTATTCAGCCGGTTCTGGCCAGTTCTGGAGAGCCGGTAGCGGAAATTTTGAGTAGTTTGGAGAACCGGCCAATCCCATCTCTGACTGGCCCCGCCGACACCATCTATTCTCTGCTGATCGGCTGGGTCTCCTTTGGTTGCCCTGCACAGGAGAACGGAGCTGGAAAGCAGGTTAGTGGGGGGGGGAGGGAATGGGATTTTGCAGTATCCTTCCCTTGCCACACCCACAAGGCCATGCCCACAAAGCCAAGCCATATCCATAAAGCCACCAAACCATGCCCACAGAATGCCACACTCACAGCTGATCGGCTGGGTCTATTTTGGTTGTCCTGCCCAGGAGAACAGAGCTGGAAAGCAGGTTAGTGCGGGGGGGGAGGGAATGGGATTTTGCAGTATCTTTCCCCTGCCACGTCCACCGAAACACACTCACCAACCCAAGCCACACCCACCAACCCAAGCCACACCCACTGAACCGGTAGTAAAAAAAAATTCAATCCCACCACTGTAGGTATCTCCTTACCACGTGAATGAAGAGGTCCTCCTTGGCCTGAATGTTGGACACGGTTCCCGAAAACTCCAGAAAGGGCTTGGACAGCTCCACCACCAAGGACGGGTGCTGCTTGCACAAAACTTGTAGCTGGGAACTCATCACTCTGCCGGGTGAAGAGAGACTCTGAGAAAGGGAAGAGGCTCCCCAAAGAGAGGCAGGGTGTTCCTGGACAATCCCAAGCCAAGGTTCAAGCAGAGGACCGGAATCAACTCCGGTTTCTGAAGATGTCTGCAGTAGAAGTCACTCTTGGGCTGATCCATCTTAAGCGCCTGTCTCTCTGCTCTGATTTAGAAAACTCTTCTGCTCACCTGAACACCTCGGCCTTGAACCCGGGGATCTCATAAAGCAGATCACTTCTTTCCAGGGCTGCCAAGGTCAGCTTCTTGGCAAGAGTTTCATCTGCAAACTGGAGGAGAAGTTCAGGAGAAGCAGCCTGTTATTATTATTAATTTTATTGTCTTGGTCATGATTGCAACGCATTTTAGAAGAGGACTAGAATTAACTCCAGATGTCTGCTTCCTCTTTCCTTTTTTTTTTTTTTTTTTGAGCTTGTAAAATAAAAAAGGGCTAGAAACATAAGTTTGGGGAGGGGCAATTCTCCTGCCTTTTGGCCTTTTAGGCATGTTGTGGTCCACCGGCAGCCTGCACAGACGGCAGCAGAGTCAGACAGTGGGGAGGAATATGGGCCAGTCCGGGAAGGACTTGGACGAGGTCCTGACACAGGACCTCTGACACAGAAATGGGGCCAGGGCCATCTGGGAGTTATGTGCTGACTCCAGAGCCTCCAAAATCTGACAGCAGCGAGGCAGAGGAAAAGCGGGAGCCTGCTCCCAGTGTGTGTGTGCACAGAGCTGCCAGAAGCAAGAACAATTAAAACAAAAGGAGTGACTCAGGAGTAAGACTTGGAGATTATTGGTCCATCCATAAGACATAAAGGAGGTGTAAAGGGACAGGAACCTTTGCAGGAAGCAACTTTGCTCTGTTCGGATTAAACCTTGAAGCTGTGTGTGGACTTGGTTTTTTTTTTTTTCCCAGTTCATTTGGCACTTTATTTGTTGGCAGCAAATCAAAGAAGATAAAGATGGGTGTTTACTTCGAGGGACTGTTTGGAACTCATTATGGTCTAGGAATGAACATAATTCCCAGCCATTGAAATAAAAAGAGAGTTGTTTGGACTAAGCGTGTGATTAATTACGATCTCGGGAAGCCTTGGTCAGAACAGTGCAAACTTCTTTGGCTTTCATCAAAATTTACCCCAGATCATTGCAGCAAACCAGATGTGAAAGTCTTGAGGGCATCTTAGAATGTCTTGGTCTTCAGGGTTGCAGCCACATTGAAATTAGCTGCTTTAGGAAAAAAAGACGACTTGAGACTGTGATTTTGCAAAGCCACAGGGGAACGCATGAAGCATCCTTCCCTATTATTTACATCATGGTTAAGTATAATTGCTATCTCAGGCTGATGCTTAATGCTGCAGATGTTGCCTGAGTAAACAAACCATGAATGTTGAATCCTGATGTGTTTTAAGGGAAGAAATCCTGGATGAAGACCAAGAAAATCTGGGTTCAAATAAAGTGGTTTTTATTTGATGTGGCTAGCAATGATCCAGCTGGAATCTCAAAGGGGCTTTTTCAAGAGGCACCTGGACTTTCTGGTTTTTCTTTGATGGCATTTTGCTTCTTATCCAAGAAGTTTCTTCAGCTCCTCAAAAACCAGAAAGTCCAGTTGCCTCTTTAAAAAGCACCCATGACTGAGAATCTGAGAATCTCCATAGATATCCAGCTGGAATGAACAATTGTGGGAACTGGGAGTGTCCAGCCTAATGAAGAGAAGGAGTAAGGGGTGACATGATCGCAATCTTCCACATTTGAGGAGCTGCCACAGAGGCGAGGGGGTCAAACTATTTTCCAAAGCACTTAAAGGCAGGACAAGAAGTAATGGATGGAAACTAATCAAAGAGAGGACCAATCTGGAATTCAGGAGAAATTTCCTGAAAGGGAGAACAATTAATCAATGGAACAAGTTGCCTCCAGAAGTTGTAGGCTCCATCACCAGAGGTTTTTTAAAAAGACATTGGACAACCATTTGTCTGAAATGGTACAGGGCCTCCTGCTTCAGCAGGGGGTTGGACTAGAAGGCCTCCAAGGTCCCTTCCAACTGGGTTATGCTGCATTTTGAAATTGTGAATGCAGGAGCTGTCAAGCCCGAAATTGACATATGTGTAGCCATTTTATTTAGCCTTATTATATATTCCTTTTCTTTCTTTCTCCTTGCTGGTTATGGGGGGGAAGGTTTTCGGGCTTGCCACATTCCTAAGGTGGGAGGAGTGGAGATAAGAGTTGTTTAGGCTAGGTGGTTCTCCTTCCTGTGGGAACAAAAGCTGACCATGCTGAGACCTGGAGGTGGAGATTGATGACATCAGGAAACAGTGATTTTCTTCTATTGAGGAATGTGACTTTTGGGGGATGTTTCTAACTTCCAGTATAATGTGGTGTAATTCTGGGTTGTGTGAGATCCGTAATTACAACAGACTTTGCTAATTTGATGCTTTCCTAAATAAAAGAAATTGTTTTGGAAGATGGACTTTGCTCTTTTCTTTTTAAATGGATTTCATCACTTGGAAACCCGACAACAGGGACTTTTGCTCTCCTTTTCCCTCTTTAGTGTCTCATCGAAGCGGTCACTCTTATGGACATCATCTGCCAGTACGACTCTTCTTATGTTGACCGCAGTAGCCCTGGCTGTACAGTCGCCCCAACACATCCCAGCGATAGCTTTCTCGGACCGTGTGGCGATGGGAACCTTACCTTGGACACCAACCTGAAGAAGAGCTGCAGCAAGAGTGGGATGGTCTTGGCACATTGCCCAACCCGAGGGTGACTGGCCAGGGATCCCAAAAGCTGCCGAAGAGGAGTCAGCCTGCGGACAATCACACAATGCAAACCACAATGCACCACACAAGACCTTGTCAACTAGCCACATTGAATTTTTTTTTTTTTTAAAGGCTTAAATCTGGACGATTACCTGCTGGGGTCACCTGGAGTGGACTCAACCCTCAGGAGATAATGGAAGAGGCCCCTGTACTGAGGGTGTCGGAAGGCTTCCAGGCAGGTAACAGGTTTTGAAGATGGATCTATGGTGGACCTCTCAGATAAGGGGGTCAAGACAGACCTAGGGAGAAGTCATATGAAGAACGGTTCCAGGAACTGGATGTGTCTAGCCTGATGAAAAGAAGCACTGGGGGTGACATGATAGCAGTCTTCCAATATCTCAGGGGCTGCCCCAAAGAAGAGGGAGTCAAGCTATTCTCTAAAGCACCTGAAGGCAGGACAAGAAGCAAAGGATGGAAACTGATCAAGAAGTTAAGCAACCTAGAACTAAGGAGACACTTCCTGACAGTGAGGACAATCAAGAAGTGGAACGACTTGCCACCAGAAGTTGTGTGTGTTTCATCACTGGAGTTTTTCCTGTTTGAGTAGGGGGCTGGACTAGAAGACCTCCAAGGTCCCTCCCAGCTCTATCCTGATTGAAATTGACCCACAAGCACCAACCAAGGCCGATGCCAGGCATGGACGACCTCAAAGTCACCCGCTCTTCTTTGCAACATATGCTCTGCCTCTCCCACCTGGCAAAGCATCAAATCAATTACTTCCTTCATCCTTTGAAACCTGCCTGAGTATCTTGGCTTGCCCCTTCTCCTAAAAAGCTGTGCCCCACCCAGTACATCAGGGCCTAGACCCATGATGGCAAACCTATAGCACGCGTGCCACAGGTGGCCTGCAGAGCCATTTGTGCTAGCACGCAAGCCGCAGGTAAACTTACCTCACTGCGCATGCACGTGCCTCACGGCTGATTTTTTTCAGCTGGTTTGAGGCCTTTTTCGGCTTCCCAGAAGCTTGGAAAAAGCCTCTGTGCGGTTTTTCAGGATGATAGGCCCGTTTCATCACTTCCTGTAATACCGAAACATGACGAAACAGGCCTATGATTCCCCCTGAAAAGCCTTGCAGAAGCTTTTTTCAAGCTTGTGGGAGGCTGAAAAAGGCCTCAAACCAACCCCCTCCCCCAAATCAGCTGTGAGGCACAGTGCTGGTAAGGGGATGGGAATTGCGCACGCATGCGCAGGGGGTGTGGGGAGGAGGGCGCATTGCATTCTGGGTGCTGGCACGCAAATGCATGCACACTAGGGCAATTTTTAGCACAGGAGCCCAAAAAGGTTAGCCACTCCTGACCTAGACCTAAACGATGAGCAACCTCTTCGGACTTTTCCATTGCAAGAACTGGAATCGAAATAGGTCTTTTACAAGTTGATCGGCGACATCCAAGGTACCTCAGCTGGGTGTCCAGGGCAGCAGTTAAGCAGGGAAGGTCAAGCAGCAAGTGGAACATCTCCAAGGCGTTCTGTGGACTGAGGAGAGCCGGCAAAAGATCTGCGAAATCCACGATCAGGGCTGGGCTATTCCAAGCCAGGAACTGCAAAAGGAAGAAAGACGAACAGCTGTGCATGGGATCCATTTCTTGGAAGATCTCAAGAGATCCAGGTTCCAAGAAGAAAGTGGAGTGGATGCAGACAAACAGAGAAATAAATTCTCAAAAGAAAATTCTCTGCTTCCCCCCAATGTTATTTATAGCTTCTGCTTCTCCTTGGGTTTGCAAGGTTTTAGAAAACTCAGTTAAGACTCTTAAGAGCTCGGCAAATGTTTGAGTGTGTTTCCCAGACCAAAATTATGGTAAGCCATGCTTGCCAGGTTTTCCATATTTTTTTTTTTTTTTTTTTTTGGGGGGGGGGGACTTTTCTGGCGTTCTTGCAGAAAGGTGGAAGTTAGGGGACTTTAGATATTGGCAAAAGCACCCCCAGGACGTATGTGTATGTGTCAAAATTGGCAAATGCCTCCTGCAGATGCTCCTACATGGAGGTCAAATGTTCAGGACAGAAGAGTCCGGGGTCTGGTACCTTGAATAGATTTGGGGTGCTTTGTCGGAAGATGCTGAGATTCTCGGTGAAGAGTCCAATGTTCTGACGGCAGAATTGGAGAAACTCATAAGCCAGCATGAGATTGTGGAAAAGCTGGGCAGGAACTTTGGTGAAGAGATGCCGATAAACGGCTTCGGAGTCCACAGCCGCCGTCTCACCTGGTTGACGAAGAAATGGTTTAAGCACACCTGTGCAGTTCCAGATGGGGCTGAATTGCAAAAAGAAGTGCAGAGAAGAGCAACCAGGATGATTAGGGGACTGGAGACTAAAACATATGAAGAACGGTTGCAGGAACTGGGTATGGCCAGTCTAGGGAAAGGAAGGATAAGGGGGACATTATAGCAATCTTCCAGTATTGGAGGGGCTGCCCCAAAGAAGAGGGGATCAATCTATTTTCCAAAGCACCAGAAGGCAGGGCAAGAAGCAATGGGTAGAAACTAATCAAGGAGAGGAACAACCTAGAACTAAGAAGAAATTTCCTAATAGTGAGAACAATTAATCAGTGGAACAATTTGCATTCAGAAGTTGTGGGTGCTTCATCACTGGAGGTTTTCAAGGAAAGACTGAACAACCAGCTATCTGAAATGGTATAGATCTCCTGCTTGAGCATGGGGTTGGACTATAAGACCTCCGAGGTCCCTGCCAGCTCGATCCTGATTGAAATTAATCCACAAGAACCAGCCAAGGCTGATGTCAGGCGTGGATAACCTGAAAGTCATCCCCTATCATGCCCCTGTCGGAGTCTGAATCCAAAGAGAAAGACTAACAACTGACAGGGAGCGGGAGTGTAGCTCCATTGGCTGTGGAGGAAACTGGGCAAAGTCCAGCTGGGCAGAGCAGGGAAGAGGTAGAGCAAGGGAGAGGGAGTTCAAAGAAAGAACCAGGCCTACCCACTCTTCATCCGAGGGCATGCAGGAAGGAACGGAGAAGGGAGCAGTGTGGTTTGTGTGGCTTATGGGGGAGGAAAGGGGCCTGATTCCCTTCATGAGCTGCAGCTGGGAAAGTGAGTTTAAAAGAAATGCATGCTGAGCGTGGCATCTGCTGGGAACAAACGTGAGTTTATCTTGTATTGATTTTGGTTATATGTTCCTGGTGTCTTCCCAACCGTGTTGAGTTATTGCTGTGCCTTCATGTCTGGAATTCCTGCTCCTGCTCCTACTGGACTAATTACCTCATGTTGCCTTGATTGGACTTATAGTTACATTTTTTGTTGACTTGGTTCTCTGCAGTCAAAGGCTGTTCCTGGGACAGTTTTTCTCCAGCCAGAAGGCAACCAGGACATTGGGGGCAAAGTTGAAGCTAATAAAGGGACTCCTACTGATTATCTGACTGGGGGGCCTTTGTGCCATGCCTCTGGTCATCACCCTCTTAAGCTCCCTCTTCTTTGCAGCACATGCTCTACTTCTTCCACCTGGCAAAGTGTCAAATCACATGTGAAACCCCTGCTCCAAGAACTCAACCAGTTAAAAAAAAAAGGGGTCAAAGATTTTCTTTTTCAAAAAAGTCCCCAACTGCAACATCTAACCTTCCTGACTTACTGTGATTTAGAAAAAACTGGGCAATGGGAATGAGCACGCGGGCACAAGAAGGATCCCCACTGATCCGTCCGTGAAGGTTTTTTAGGCAGGAGAGGGAGCGGTAAACGTAAGAAGAGTCGTACTGGCAGATGATGTCCATAATAGTGACCGCTTCGATGAGACACTGGAGGGAAAAGGAGAGCAAAAGTCCCTGTTGTCAGGTTTCCAAGTAATGAAATCCATTTAAAAAGAAAAGAGCAAAGTCCATCTTCCAAAACAATTTCTGTTATTCAGGAAAGCATCAAATTGGCAAAGTCTGTTGTAAGCCTGGATCTGACACAACCCAGAATTACTCCACATAATATTGGAAATGAGAAACAGCCCCCAAAAAGTCACATTCCCCAACAGAAGCAAAACAATGTTTGCCTGGTGTCATTAATCTCCACCTCCAGGTTTCAGCAGGGTCAGTTTTCCTTCCCATGGGAAGGAGAACCACCTAGCATAAACAACTCTATCTATCTCCACTCCTCCCTCCTTAGGAATGTGGGAAGCCCGAAACCTTTCCCCCATAACCAGCAAAGAGAAAGAAAGAAAAGGAATAAATAATAAGGCTAAATAAAATGGCTACACATGTCAATTTCGGGCTTGACACCTGTCTTGTCCAGTTCTTGGTTCCTGCTAAACTCTCGTCCTATTCCTTAGCGATACTTACAGCTTTCTGTAGCTCCCCATCTGCTTTCTTCAGAGCCCCTGAAGGACAAAAAATGGACAGTGTTCAGACTCGTGGCCGGAAGGATGCTGTTGTGGCCTCTTGGACGTTTGGCCCCTCCAGCAGCCAAATCAGAGGAGAAAACATGGGAGCCAGGGGTCAGCATCAAGGCAACCTTAGAACTCCAAGGGGGAAGAGGGAATGGAGCTGTCAGAGAGAGAGAGAGAGAGAGAGAGAGAGAGAGAGA
>BLBF01000067.1:9983029-10012934 GCA_015471245.1 Laticauda colubrina
AGAGACAGAGACAGAGAGACAGAGGCGGAGCCTGGGCCATCCATCAGCCCTGAGATGAA
Organism: Laticauda colubrina; assembly: GCA_015471245.1. Lineage (NCBI taxonomy): Eukaryota > Metazoa > Chordata > Lepidosauria > Squamata > Elapidae > Laticauda > Laticauda colubrina. Next base: position 9,983,089 of record BLBF01000067.1, read on the forward strand.
GAGTCAACAGCCCCCAAGTCAAGAGGGGGCTGATGAGGAACAGGAGGAACAGCTGGGTACAGTGCCTGGCACAGAAGGAAGAGGAGAGGAAAGAGTGGAAATCTATGGGCCTGTCCTCGGGACAGGAGCTCGGAGGGGGAATGGAACTGAGAGAGAGAGAGAGAGAGGACAGAGCCTGGGCTGTCCATCAGCCCTCAGATGGAGAGCCAACAGCCCCCAAGTCTAGAGGTCATTGATGAGGAACAGGAAGAACAGCTGGGTCCAGTGCCTGACCTATGGATGTGCAGAAGGCAGAGGAGAGGAGAGCAGTGGAAATCTATGGGTCTTTCCTTGGGATTGAAGAGCTACCGCTGCTAGAGAAGCCCCACTCTAGCTCTGGGGATAAAAAGGAGGGGGTCAGAGATCAATAGATGTAGCAAACAACTATTCATCTCCCCTGCTGGACAGACTTGTTAGCCTGCGGTGAAAGAAAAACTTTTTGCCGGGGCTGACAGCGCTCCGAATCAAGGAATTATTGCTTCAACTGTAGAGGGTTTGTTGCGTTTGGGGAGCTGGGTCAGAAGAGATGGGAGGACTTTTGACTCCAGGATCAAGTCCTGCTTGATGTTTTCACTTAGCGAACCACGAACAAGCACGGTGGGTGAGTTTGCAAAGTGGCAAACTCTACTCACTTTGATCCCAAAACCCGTTCAGTGGCAAGGAAGAGAATGATCAACTTACAACAGCTGGGACAGGGAAATTCATCCTTAGCAGTTGCTAAGCAAGGCATTATAGAACCACCCTCGGTTTTAAGGTTATTAAGCAAATCATCATGTTGTAAAGCAAAACAGCACATGACTGCCACTTGCAGACTTCGGTACCGGCTTCCTTGTGGATTTTGCTTGACAGATTCTCACTGGGAAGATTGCAAATGGCAATCATGTGACCATAAGATACCATAACTATCCTGAACGCGGGCTGGTTGCCAAGAGCCAGAATTGTGATCGCAGAGATGTTGCGAGGGTCGTAAGTATGAGGGCTAAGTCACATTCTCTTCAGTGCTGTTGTAACTTTGAAAGTCAGCCGTCAAACATTTGCTAAGTTGCCAACTCTATATAGGTAGTCCTTGAGATAAGACCACAGTTGGCCCCCAAATTTCTGTCGCTGAGTGAGAGATTAAGTGAATTTTGCCCCGCTTTATGACATTTCTTGCCTCAGTTAAGCAGATCACTGATAAGCAAGTCACCTGATCGTTAAGTGAATCTGGCTTCCCCATGGACTTTTGGTTGTTGGAAGGTCGCCAAAGGGGATCACACAAGTTTCAAATCAAGCAACGGTCATAACTGTGAGTCAGTGGCTGTCTGAATTTTGATCACATGACCATGGGGATACTGGAAAGGCCGTAACTGTGAAAAAACAGGTGCCAAGTCCCTTTTTTTCAAGGGCCATCGTAACTTTGAACGGTCACTAAACAAACTGTTGTCAGTTCGAGGACTGCCTGTACCCGATACCCGCCCCCTGCCGCCTAGGACAAGGGCTACACTCACGGCGACTGCTCTGCTCCAGAAGCCGCTGGCAGTACTCAAAGGCCTTTTCTCTCAAACGCTCCCTTGGAGAAAGGAGGCGACTCGACGTGGATGTGACGGAGACCATCGACACGAGAGAGCCATCCACCTCTGACTTGTCATCTGTAAGGGAAGAGACAAGGTGTGATTAGGACAAATGTCAACCCTGAAGCCAGGGGTGGGATTCTCCCGGTTCAGACCGGTTCCATAGAACCGGCTGTTACGGTTCTGTGCAGTTTGGAGAACCGGCAAATCGTGTCACTGGCTGGACCCGCCCCTCTCCTCCCCACCCATTTACTCCTTACCTGGCACCCATGCCATCCAACTTGCCTGCTTTGTGCCTTCGCCTAATTTTTGGTAAGTTGCAATTTTTTCTCCCCCCCCTCTCAACCATCAGCTGTTCTGCTATGCCGGGAGATTTAGATTAGCTAGAGAGCAGGAAATTGTTGGATTAGCTTTCTAGCTAATCTAAAAGCAGAGCTGAACCTTCCTTAGGACTGAAGCTTCCATTTTTCAGTGCAGACTCAGGTAGCAGATTGCAGAAAGATAGACCTCTGAGTGAATCTGTGATTCTGTAAGCAACTCAATCTGTTTGCCTGCTTTGCCTGATTTTGGGTAAAAGTTTCTCTTTTTTTAAATAAAAAAATTCAATATTTACATTACAGACTCTGAGATCCCTGCATTCTTAAAAACCTCCGGTGGTTTTTAAGATAAGCAAGAGGGATTTTTCTCTTTCAATTCCCATAAATTTTGCCAGCCTTTCGACAGGAAGGCCCATCTTTTTCCAGGAACCCAAGAGCCCAAATGCTTGCAATGGATTTAGAAATTCCCATTTCTCTTCCAGACGGGCCCCCCAAAGAAAAAGGCTCACCTGAATTTGAATTGCTCGTTGTATCGCTCCTATAACACAGGAGCCACTTCCTCAGCATGGAAAAAGTCTGCATGTTGAGCCACTGGTCCTCTGTGTAATTCTGGCCCACCGACAGCACAGTGAAGAAGTCAGTGGCCACCGTACCATCCACCTCGGTGATGGGGCCAGGCTAAGAGAAAGGCAAAAGGAAGGATAAGTGGTAGGATTTGAGAAGCAATAAAGAGACAGGGACGGTAACTCCAGATTTAAATGTGAGGAGTCCCAACAATCAAGATCAAGGGAGCAACTAATACTACTCTAAAAAGCCTTAGTAACGCCATACCTAGAATACTGCATCCAGTTTTGGTCACCACACTATAAAAAAGATGTTGAGACTCTACAAAGAGTGCAGAGAAGAGCAACCAGGATGATTGGAGGACTGGAGACTAAAACATGAAGAATGGTTGCAGGAACTGTGCATAGCTCATCCAGTGAAGAGAAGGACCAGGGGAATCAGGATAGCAGTGCTCCAATATTTGAGGGGCTGCCACAGAGAGGAGGATGGGGTCAAGCTACTCTGCAAAGCAACTGAAGGCCAGACAAGGAATAATGGCTGGAAACTGAACAAGGAGAGATTTAACCTGGAAATAAGGAGAAATTTTCTGACAGGGAAAACAATCAATCCATGGAACAGAAATTGCCTTCAGAAGTTGTGGGAGCGCCATCACTTGAGACTTTCAAGAGACTAGACTCTCATCTGTCAGAAATGGTATAGGGTCTCCTGCTTGGGTGGAGGATTGGACTAGATGACCTATAAGGTCCCTTCCAACTCTGATTATCTGTTACATCTGATTTGTCAAGGGGGTCACTCAACTCCTGCCAGGTAAGGCAATCGAGAGTTGAAGCCCTAAAGCAAGAGTCTTCAAACTTGGCAAATTTAAGACTTGTGGACTTCAATTCCCAGAATTCCTGAGCTAACATGACTGGAGGAAGAATTCTGAGAGTTGAAGTCCACAAGTCTTAAAGCTGTCAAGTTTGAAGGACCCCTGCCCTAAAGCAAGGGGGCACATACTGGCTCAGGAATTCTGGGTGTTGAAGTCCACAGATCTTCAAACTTGTGATCGTTGCCAACTCCTGGGTTTAAGTCATGGAAAAATGTCAGCGCACTCCAATTTATGGCAGGGTTCTTGTAACTGGAATGGGGACAATGGCCTAACTTGGCAACTTTAACCCTTATGGACTTCAACTCTCACAATTCCTAAGCCAGCCATTACTAGCTCAGAAATTCTGGGAGTTGAAGTCCACAGGCCATAAAATGTAGTTGAATACCTGTTTTCCTCTTGGATTGAAAAAGCCACCTGTTGTTGGGGCTACTCCTTGCTGAAGGCTGGCATACCTCAGCCAATCCACCATCCTTTTGCTGATCAGGTTGATCTGGTCTAGGAACCCAAAAGAAAGACCTAACTCAAGAGACTGCAAGGTGGTATTTTCAACTCTTCATGTTTTTTTGTTTTAAATCAGACAATTCTTAGTCCAAGTGTCCTTGTGATGACCCAAAAGGGCGTGGCACAAAAGCAACACAGTCAAATAATCAAGAAGAGTCCCTTTATTATCTCCAACTTTTCCCCCAATGTCCAGGTTAGCTTTTGGCTGGAGAAAAACTCTCCCAGGAGCAGCCTTTGACTGCAGATAATTAAGTCCAAAACATGGTCAACACAAACTGTAACTTAAAGTCCAAACAAGCCAAACTAAATTAATTAGTTTGGCAGGGCAGGAGCAAGAATTTCAAACTTGAAAGCATGGCAAAACTCACACAGTTGGGAAGACGCCAGAAACCCAGCTAAGCCTCGACGATACCAGATAGTTCACGATTTGCTCCCAACAACTTGCTGTGCACAACTTCCCTTTTTAAATACTGTGTTCCCAGCTGCAGCTAATGAAGAGAATCAGGCCCCTTTCCTCCCCCATAAGCCACACAAACCACACTGCTCCCTTCTCCGTTCCTCCCTGTGTGCCCTAGGATGAAGAGGGGGTGGGCCTGGGTCTTTCTCTGAACTCCCTCTCTCTTGTTCTACCTCTCTCCTGCTCTGCCCAGCCAGACTTTGCCCTTCCCCAGTTTCCTCTAGCCAACGGAGCCATACTCCCATTCTTTGTCAACTGTCCGGCTTCCTCCTCAGTGACATGACAGTCCCAGGCAAGCAGCCACTCAACGAAAGGCTGACTGACGGAGGTTGAGAAGTTGCCTGACGGTTTTAGAATTCAAATACTCACCTTCATTCAGGCTCAGCGGTGCAGAACTGATAACTTTTGACAGGATGGGGAGAAGAGGTCGTGCACTCTGATCTTCCGGCAGTCTGCCTTCCAGAATTTTCACTACATGCTGTCCCATTTCTTCAACAATTGTCCTTTGATCACACTTTGGATAAAGCAACGATTTGATATATGACAGTAGAATTGAATCAGGTCAATCCAGAAAGCTATCTGAATTCTGGAGAGATATTTCAGGGGTCACATGCCAATTAAGAACCCCAATAGAAATAGAGGCTCTTTTAGGGTTTTTTGTGTGGATTTCCAGAATTTCCAGAACTTGAAAAATATCCATTTTCACCACACGGGGGAGCTTAAAGAAAGCATTAAGAACATCCATCCCACACCTGCATTTATCATGTCCAACATGTGAAGGGGGGAGGGGGCAGAGGTTAAACGCAAAACAATTGTAAAACCAGCTTTAAAGAAAAGAAAGAAACGGCCACATTTTACTATGCAATATTACTGTTTGGCTGTTTTGCTACTATGATCACGTACGATAGGAGTGAAAGCTGTTAAAGAGTTAGTGGACAACTGGAACAGAGTTGATTTGGTATAATCAAATTGTTCTTTTGACCTCTAGCAACCACTCAGATAGAATCAATTGAGAAAAAAAAGTAAATTAGAAATAATAATAATAATAATAATAATAATAAGCCTTGCTTACTTGGGATTGTATGATGGAGAAAGCTAAACTCAACAGCCTGGTGTCCCGGAATTTATCCCAAGGCAGAGATAAATCATTACAAGATGATCTCTCTCTCAGTATGGCACTGCAAAGTATCTGGATTTGCTTCGGAGATTTTGATAGGTAAAGGGTTGTTTGCAGAAGTTGAACAAGTTTGTCCTCCAATCTACAAGAAAAGTCATCCAAAGGAACAAAAACAGGAAGTTTAAAGTAACAGAAATGCCTAAACAATGTGCCATCTACTTGATGTTTCCCCATAAAAAAATCTTCCAGAATAAAAGGCATATCTGAATGTAACTACAATGCCAGTCCTTTCATTGTATTTTCCAGATTCCTCCCCCCATTATTCTTGACCACTTATTCCTGATTTCAGATGCCTGTCTTCATTCAATTTTTTTTTTTAAATAATGTTGGCTAGATATTGAAAAAAGGCTCCTTTCTTAACCCCCCAAAGAAAAAAGAATCAATCAGCAAATCTGATTTACGAAAATAAATTCCACAAAGTATAATGCATTATATGCAGAGCTGTTGCTTCTCACTCACTTCTGACTGTATTTGGTGGTGGAGACAATAAGAAAAAGTCTTCGCAAGGAATCCACTGTTTCATTTCCAAAATCTTGATTTTGGAGGAAGCCGGAGATCCGAGAAGTAAATTTTTTAAATTTGTCATCCTGGATCTCTCTAACAAGAAAGAACAACTGACAAGTTAAGAAATGCCATGTTTGATCCAATTCAAAGTCAATGTTGATCAAAGCCAATTACAGGTAGTTCTCAATTTACATGCCTGATGTACCTTCTCCTAGGGAAGAAAAAGCCTAACTATTTCTGAAAATCTTGCCAAGAAAACTGCAGGGATTTGTCCAGGCAGTTGCATGCAGTCAATATTGATTCAAAAGTGTGCGTGCGCGCACACACACATACATTCCCCTCACACAAATACTATAACTATATGAAACCAGGAAGTGATCCCAGCAGCGATCTGGCACCAGCACAGGAGGCCGAACAGAGAAACACAAGAGGCAAACATTATAATGGGAATTATTTTTAAAAAGGCTGTTCTCCCTCATCGGAGGATGCAATGGGTAACTTCCATGGCTGCCTGCAATGACTACCAGCATCAAAAGACCATCTTGCAACCTTTGAGCTAATTTATTAATTAATAATTTATTAGTTTCTTTAGCTTTAATTAGTTTATTAATTAGATTTGTTTACTGCCCATCTCGTTGCAATGAGGCTAACGTCCATCTCACCCGGTATTTCCAAAGTAGTGATCCCCACAGGGCTGTTTCCCCAGCTTGGAGTGCTGGATTCACACAGTACATTTTTTCCAGATTTTCCAGATTAAACCAGCCTCTTTCCCCTCTACTAAACAAGCATTTTCCTATTGGCAGAAACTGCCTGGCTAGCTTGCCATGTGAGGGCTGTACCATATCACTGGATATGCTGGGAAGGCAGCTACCTCTGTCATAAGGCTGTTGCTGGCCTTAGCCAACTGGGCAAACTCAGCTTATGTTTGGATGTGAGTGCGAAGCTACTGAAAAATGAACAATAAAGGGGAATATTTGTAGCTCAGGGTTGAAGTGAGGGGTCCTTGGTGCTCTCTGAGCTTGGTTGTTTTTCTTGCAGATGTTTCATGACCCAACTAGGTAATATCATCAGTGCTAGAAGGGAGTGGGGTTGATTCTCTGTCTCCCTTCTAATACTGATGTTAACTAGTTGCAAGAAAATAGGCAAGTTCAGAGAGCACCCAGGACCCCATAATCCTCCTCCTCTTCCATCCCACAAACCCCTTTCTCTTCTAGCACTGATGTTGCTAGTTGGGTCATGAAAAGTCTGCAAAGAAACAAGCAAGCTCAGAGAGCATCGGGGACCCCAGAGTCCTTCTCCTTGGTCTCCTCCTCCCCTCCAGGCATCCCCACCCCCTCCTAGCCATGATAATGTTACCTAGCTGGGTCACGAAACGTCTGCAAGGGAAGCCACCCAGCTCAGAGGGGAACCAAGGACCCCCTCCCTGAGCATTGAGCCTGAGCCCCTTGGGCAAAAGAGAGTCGGTGCTCCAGGAGGGCGGCCTGACAAAGCTCAGCTAGCCAGGGAGACTTGCACAAGCCAAGATAAATCTAAGATTGGCGACACTGCCAGCAAGCAAGCGGGGAAAGCTGGCTTAAGGCAAACCTTCCTCCATTCTCTCTCTGACTCCTCTTCTTCTTCCTACCTGGCCTGCCGCAGCAAGCTTTCCGTCCCCGCCGAATACATCCCACTCCAGAGCCGGGTCTACTCGGGAGGAGGAGGAGGAAGAAAGACCCGATCCAACACTCCCCCCCCCCCCCCCAAGATAACAACCCCAAGACAATTTTCAAGCCCGGGCAGAGACGGCTCTACGCATGCGCGGCGGGTCCCGCACTCAAATTCGCCCGGGTTGAACCCCAGGTTCCCGCTCGCAACGTTCCGGGTGAAGTTTGGGCTGCCGCTTTCCCAAGAAACAGGAAGAAATCAATGGAAAGGGTGAACGAGGGGAGGGAGAAAGGCCAGTGTGCTGGCTGGAAGTGTCTATTGAGCTCAGAAATTAGGTGCTATCTCTTCAAGGATGGCCTGCTGGGAAATGTAGTTCTTTTTTATCACGTGGTTACATCTGTGCCTCTGATTGGCCATTGGGGCCAGTCTTCTGATTGGCTGGAGGGGGCAGCCTTGATTGCGTGTAAGCAAGCGAGGCTTACTTTGAATTCCAACTTACAGATGAGTTGCATATTTCTCAATAGGGGAATGAAATCAATTCTCTTTTTACCTAAGATGCGATTATTGATGCCTTCGGAAGAATCTTCTAATAATGTGAGTCATATCTATGAAAAAGATGCCTGAAATAAATCTCAATTTACAAATAAATAAATAAATTTATAAATAAATAAATATGAAAATAAATATGAGGAGGATGCCTAAAATAAATCTCCATTTGGATAATACGTTGAATAGATAGAATTCTTTTATTGGCCAAGTGTGATTGGACACACAAGGGATTTGTCTTCGATGCAAATGCTCTCGGTGTACATCAAAGAAAAGTGGCATTCATCAACAGTCAAGAATCATAGGTGCAACACTTAATGATAGTCAGAGGGTACAATAGAATAGAAGGACATAGGAATAGAATTTAAATAGAATGGGATGGGATGGAACGGGATAGAGAATAAAATAGAAATTACAATAGAATAGAAAATAGAATAGAATTCTTTATTGGCCAAGTGTGATTAGACACACAAGGAATTTGTCTTGGTGCAAATGCTCTCAGTGGACATAAAGATGCATTCAAGAGTGAAGAATCATAAGGTACAACACTTAATAGTCATAGGGTACGATAAGCAATCAAATCAGATAGATAGATGAGAGAAAGAAATAATATAATTCTTTATTGGTCAAGTGTGATTGGACACACAAGGAATTTGTCTTTGGTGCAAATGCTCTCAGTGTATATAAAAAGAAAAGATACATTCATTAAGAGTCAAGAATCGTCAGATACAACACTTAATAATAGTCATAGGATACAATTAGAATAGAAGGATATTGGAATAGAATTTAAATAGAATGGGATGGGATGGGATGGAACGGGATAGAGAATAGAATAGAAATTAGAATAGAATAGAATAGAATAGAATAGAATTCTTTATTGGCCAAGTGTGATTGGACATGCAAGGAATTTGTCTTGGTGCAAATGGTACATAAAAGAAAAGATCCATTCGTCAAGAATCATCAGGTACAACATTTAATGATAGTCATAGGGTACAATAAGTAATCAAATCATACTAGGAAACAGTCAATATAAATCATAAGGATACAAGCGACAAAGTTACAGTCCTACTGTCACAAATGAAAGGGGAGGGGTGATAAGGAGTGATGAGAAGATTAATAGCAGTAGTGCAGACTTTGTAAATAGTTGGACACTCTTGAAGGAATTATTTGTTTTGCAGAGTGATGGCATTCAAGAAAAAACTGTCCTTGTGTCTAGTTGTTCTGGTGTGCAGGGCTCTATATGTCATTTTGAGGGTGGGAGTTGAAACAGTTTATGTCCAGGATGTGAGGGGTCTGTAGATATTTTCACAGCCCTCTTTTTGACTCATGCAGTGTATAGGTGCTCCATTGAAGGCAGGTTGATAGTGATGGTTTTTTCTACCGTTCCAGTTACTCTCTGGAGTCTGTGTCTGTCCTGTTGGGTTGCAGAACCAAACCAGATAGTTATAGAGGTGCCGATGACAGATTCAATAATCCCTCTGTACAACTCAATCTTTCATGTTGAGTTCAACTATTTGTAATGAGGAGAAGAAGTATGCAAGCAGAAGCAGAAACTCGGAGCAGAATAGTACAAAGAGATTGCAATCAAACCCTCTGATGGCAAGAAAAGAGAGGAGGAATCCATTTGGGTGAAGCAAATAGAGACAGAACTTTCACCCCTTCTCCCTTTCTCTCTCTCTGTGCACTTTTGAATTTGTTGCCTTGAACCAAGAACAAAAAGGGGGCTGTGACAATATTTACAGGCCCCTCACATCCCCTCACATAAACTATTTCAACTCCTTTCCTCAAAAGGGAAGGTGTACTTTTCTGCACACCTGAACAACTAGACACAAGGACAGTTTTTTCCCCGAAAGCCATCGCTCTGCTAAACAACTAATTCCCTCCCTTTTTTCCTCTGTTCAACTATTTACAAGTGTACTTCAGTGGGGCCATAAAGGGAACTTCTTCCTGGTTGCATTGGAATTTCATAACACAGGTCCCCATAGCAACCAGCCATAAACACCAGTGGCTGGGCTATCCTAACTCTGCATGGACAACCCAACCTGAGAAATGGAAACCCAGCCCAGCCAAATGGTTGAGGCTTTCTTCTTTGACTCTTGTTTGGAAAATAAAAACACCTGAAAGAATCAAGTCCTCAGAGTTTGTAGGCATTCAGTCCAAGCTAGGAACCGCAGAACTGGGAAATCAGCTCTGCAAGCCCTATCAAAGAGAAAATGCCCAAAGCCTAGTTTCCTCCAAGCTTCGTCTAACTTGCAATGCACTCCAGTGGTTAAGTAGTGAATTGTAACGACCTAAATTCAGCTACCTGCTTGTAACCCACCCCAGTGGTTTCACTTTGTAGCAGTTTCACTTAATTGCCCATCTCAGTTTCTGTTGTTAAATGAGGATCAAATTGAAAGGAACAAAGCTTTCTTCCACCAAATGGGTAAATAGCTCCTTGCAACTTTCAGATCAAAATTAATCACTGTGCTAAGGAGAACACTCTATACTTACAGGATTCACTCACTACGAGATGAGTTGCCATTATTTCATCCTAGCGCATCGAGTGAGCTCAGCTACATTTTTGAAACATGAAATTTAACAATAATGCACAATAATTAACTGGTGTGGAGTTTCCTGTCTGTGCAGGGGGTTGGACTAGAAGACCTCCAAGGTCCCTTCCAACGCTTACTCTATTCTGCATCTACTAGCTAAAATAATTATTATTCAAGTTTAGCTTCCAACTATTTTGCTTTCAGGAGATGATGCTCAGTGCCTCTTCTGCAGGTGTTGCTTACATTAAATTGCTTTTTAAAAGCTTGTCAATGGCTTTAGCCTAGCTAGCCCTGTTCAGCTCATGTGATTTTTTCCTTCTCCCCCAGCCAGTCATTTTAATTAACCTTCTGAATGCAGCAAGCCTCAAACAGGACTGCTTCTTCTGGGGCGACAGAGAGTTCATTCAGCTGATGGGCAGCTTGTAATCCAAATGACATCCCAGCTCAAAACATTTTATTGCCTCTCTACGCTACATTTAAAATTAGTGTAACCCATGTTCCTGAAAACAGTAGAAAAGCAGCAAGCTTTTGGACATGAACTGACTCTTTAGTTTTTCACTGATTTGGTTTTAATCTTTTGTATTTTTTCCTTTTATTTATTTTTTTAAACAATTGTGCTCTCAATTTGAACCTCAAGTAGAAAAATCAGTCAAGACACAACCTGTATTTCCTGAGCTATCTTGGGGTGGGGTTAGTGTGCTACAGTCATACTGCATCTAACATTAGAAATAAATTTATGTTAGTACTAAATATAATATTCAGAAAAATATATTCAGTAATGTTACTCCCTGGTAAAAGTGTGCCCAGGATAACAGCCTAAAAAAATGTATTTGCCCATTTGTTCTATTTCCTCTCCAGCATCTAACAGCTGAAATTTAGACTGATGTCTACAGATTTATTATTTTTGCCAGAAAAGTAATCCATGGCTGTTTTAGAAACTCACATCAGTCACAACTGGCCATGCTTATACTCCAGCAAATCTGAACAATCCACCAATGGAACAGAAGTTGCCTTCAGAAGTTGGAGGCTTTCAAGAAGATATTAGATGTCATTTGTCAGAAATGTAATAGTCTCCTGCTTGGGCAGGTGGTTGGACTAGATGACTTACAAGGTCCCTTCCAACTCTGTTAATCTAATCTAATCTAATCTAATCTAATCTAATCTAATCTAATCTAATCTAATCTAATCTAATCTAAATCTGGATTTCTATGGATGTGCTACCCAACCCTGTGCAATGATAGGAACTCTATAACAACAGGCAAGCTTAAAACATAAATTTACCAATAAACACAAAGCTGCTCATGTGATGAAGTCCCCAGTTGAAGATTCCACTAAAAATAAAAATCAAGTTTGAAGGTTCACCAGAATAGCAATAGCACTTAGACTTAAATACCACTTCACGGTGCTTTTACAACCCTCTCTAAGTGGTTTACAGAGTCAAAGTGTGTGTTATTTTGGGCTGAAGTTATCATGGTTGGCATCCTTCCAACAGACTGTGCCTTGTTATCTCTTTGAAGTTGGTAATTACTTCTCCTGTTCAGTTGTGGAAATTCCTTCACTGTAGTTTGTTTTGGTTTTTTATTTCACCTCTATCTGCTCATTAAGTTCGGTCTGTATTGCTTTATTTTGAAGACTATTTTTGAATACGTTTTATCTCCAATTGAGAATTATTGAACAGTGGGACCAAATTGGAGGTATTAAAGGACATTTATTTAAGTTTTGGATTTTGTTACGTTTGTGTTACACTCTGGGTCATCACACTACCCTGACAGACTAATTGTAAATGGACTGCTGAATTCAGTTCCAAGGAGAGGCTCTCTTCAAGCCAGGTGGATTGTATCAGCTCTGCCTCTCCCTTCTCTTCCTGGATGTTGAAATAATGGGAGCCTTGACAGCAGCTCAACTTTTGTGAATGTTGATCAAGAATGAAAAATCACCAGAAGTATTTTTCCATTATACATCTGGAATTAAAAAAAATGCTGGGAAAATTGATCCTTTTTAAAAAAAAATCCTAATACTTCTTACCAAGAGATATATTGGGCTGTTTTTTTTCCATGAATATTTTGGTCCCGTCTCTTTCCAACCCTTCTTCCAGGAATTTATACGGCAGTATAAATGCAAAGCATGCTTTCTAGAAATGGGCTGTTTTGGAAGTCACTTGACACTGCGTAGAATTTACTACTGGGTTTTTTCCCCCACCGTGCAGAAATTCCTCCCTTACAGTACATCAAGAACCTAGGAAGAAGGTTGTCTAAAAAAATCTGATATTTTTTTCTTAAAACAAACAAACAAACAAATCATATTTCAAAATGATTTGAGACCTTTCTATTTATTCACAAGAATCTTGTTCCAACAACATGGTAAATGGAATTGCATTTTGTCTCTCTGAGGTAGCTGTTGCAATTGACTTGGCTAAGATCAACTTAGCTGCTAGTGGAAGTAGGGTGGCATATCAATTTAATTATTCACCAATTTTGCTGAAAGTGGGTAGGTTGAAGGATCTGAGTAGCCTAAAGAACATTCCTTTCCACTCACTACATCCACCTTTAAATAATTATTTCTTATTCACTTCCCAAGTTGGCAAATCTGCTCTTATTATGCTTTTAAATTGCCTTTTCCCTATCAAGTTGATAGCCATGGCTCCTTTCCTTAAATGTTATCACAACCACCATGATACCGAGATCAGGGTTTGCTTTATACACCCTTCTGTCATTAGTTCTAACCATGGTTAGCCTAACAAATGGCAAAAATATAGGATTCACACAATGGAGTTAGCCCAAACCAGGCATGCAGAAACTGGCTTCCTAAAACTGCCCCTGCTCCCCCAAGTCTTGGTTATTCCCAGTTTATCCCGTTCAGCATGAAAGAAGGGAATTATTAACATGGCGGGCGGGAATTACATTAACTGCATTTAATTGAAGCTAATTTTAGTTACATTTCAAGGTCAGTTAAATCAAATTTGGGTTTTGTCTGGATGCCCAGCTAAGTCTTGGAATGCAGCTGCCCCAACAGAACATTTTAAAAAAGGACAAATATGATGTGCCATACAAAAATAAGAGCACACTGGCTTTGTAAACTATGATGACATTCATGTGCTTGGTTAAAATCAAGGCTTTGTGCAATATCCCAATTCAGTCAATAATTTAACCCCCGAGCCAGTGGAACAATTAATAAAAACCCATCAAATCCTGCCCACTTTCCCCTGCCAGCTGCTTTTTATACCTGTGCATGAATCTTTTGCACTGAATGATAGTGACCATTCAAAGTTATGGCATTGAAAAATGTGACTTATGACCGTTTTTCACACTTATGAACGTTGCATAAGGGATCAGGTGTTCCAAATTCAGACGCTGGGCAAGCGACTCATTTACGATGGTTGCAGTGTCCCAAGCCACATCAACGGGGAAGCCAGATTCACTCAACAATTGTATGACTAGACAACTGCATTGGTTCGCTTAACAACAGTGAACAGTCATAAAATGGGACAAAGCTCACTTAACAATGGCCTCACTTAACAGAAATTTGGGACTCCATTGTGGTGGTTAAGAAGGACTATCTGTACTCCACTACAACTTCTACCATAGATATCACAATGCTTAGTTTTTCAGTTCAGAAGTCAGAAGGGCAAATTGAATTCCACACAACTTGGCTCTCATTTGAGATAAACTCTAGTTTGTTTTGCCAACTTGATGCAAATTTGATTCAGCAAGTCGTCACCTGTCAGTTTTCTGTCCTGACGTTATTGAAACGTGTTTTTGATATGGAAATCAAGAGTGGGGGATGGGGGGAAATGCTTGTACAAGCAGGTTTGGAAGCCCCAATCTATTTCTGGGTCAACCCTTAAAATTCAGCCTGGGTAAATGCTCTGTTACACAAACACATTATTCTTTTGAGCATCAGAGCAGAGGCATTTACATTTTGGTTGAAACTGACTGTGTCATTAATTCAAGAACTCCGACCCAGGGCATTTGGCAATTAAAAATGAAAATTGGGTTACGACCAACATGGCAGGAATCCGCAAACATATTAAGTGGTGACGAACGACCTGTAAATGAAAATGTTAAAATGTAGGCGTGGGGAGGAGAGAAAAAGCTAGAAAGTTACCCTTTCTTTATGTGCAGGTGAAAAAAGGAACAAAATATACACCAAGGCACAAAGAACCTCGCTGTCGACATTTGGAGAAAAATATTTACTCTTAGAAAACAGCTCCCTTATATGCAGGGATTAATTTCCAAGTTATCTGCTTTAAAATGGGTTTCCAAATGTCAGGTCTGGAGGTGATCCTAAAGACTCAACTGTTCGAAGAAAGCCAAAAAGACATCTCTCTCTCTCTCTCTCTCTCTCTCTCTCTCTCTCTCTCTCTCTCACACACACACACACACACACACACACCTTTTGCTTGGCTTCAAAAGCCAAAGTAAGTAAACAAATATGATCAAAATAAGATCTCGTAGTGACATGAAATCAATTCATGAGGGCTTCTGAAAACAAAAAGATCCAGCACAACTTGACCCTTCCAGAAGCATCTCCAATCCAGCTGGATTTGCCTGTTGAACAAACCCTGGTTAAAGGAAACTTGGGCTTATTTGCAGGTCGGTATCCATTGACGAAATTATGCAGGATCTCAGGTCAGGGAAGAAAGACGACAACACGATCCTGAGCATAAGAATCTCCTGGGCAAAACATCTCCCTGGACTTATCCAGCATTGGTGTTCAGATGAAACACCAGTCTTCTCAATTTTGTGATGGTTGGCACCTATCCTTAGTACTTTCTGGGTGACATATGCAGAGATGTGGGGTTTTTGGGGTGGTGGTGGGTTTGGAAGGAATTGGTTTTTTTGATAAAGAGTCTACTTTACATTTTGCACAACTGTTAGTTATCTCCCAACTCTGTGTAGCAGGGAAACATGTCCCCAGTTTGTGGGAAATTCGGTCAGAGATGGAACTTTGGGAGCATGGATGGAGGTCTCAGTTCCTCTCCTCCCACCTTATAGCTTGTACTATAGCGGTAAATTGTGGGCGCACCTCTGCTTTTTCTCACAGCTTCCTGTTACAGCGGGATTCAATTCACTTTGTTTTGGACTTCCTTTCTCATCGTTTGTCCCAAAGGTGCTTTTTTTCAAAAGGCAATTGGACTTCCTTGTTTTCTTTTCTTTGAAAAACTTTCCCTTCTCATCCATGAAGCTGCTTCTTTGGTTCTTCTTCTGGACTGAAGAAGCTTCTTGGATGAGAAGCGAAATGTTTTCGAAGGAAAAAAAGAAGGACCAGGGGAGACATGATAGCAATCTTCCAATATCTCAGGGGCTGCCCTAAAGAAGAGGGAGTCAAGCTATTCTCCAAGGTACCTGAACGCAGGAGAAGAAACAATGGATGGAAACGAATCAAGGAGTGAAGCAGCCTAGGAACTAAGGAGAGTTTTCCTGACAGTTAGAACAATTGATCAATGGAACAACTTGCCTCCAGAAGTTGTGAATGCCCCAACACTGGAAGTTTTTAAAAAGATGTTGGATAACCATTTGTCTGAAATGGTGTAAGGTTTCCTGCCTAGGCAGAGGGTTGGACTAGAAGACCTCCATGCTCCCTTCCAACTCTGTTATTCTGTTCTGTTCTATTCTCCATTCTATTCTATTTTCCATTCTATTTTCTCTTCTCTTTATTCTATTCTATCCTATCCTATTCTATTTTCTATTCTATTCTATTGAAAAGAAGGATTAGGGGAAACATAACAGTCTTCCCATATCTCAGGGGCTGCCCCAAAGAAGAGGGAGTCAAGCTGTTCTCCAAAGCTCCTGATGGCAGGACAAGAAGCAACAGGTGGAAACTAATCCAGGAGAGAAGCAGCTTGGAACCAAGAAGAAATTTCATGACAGTGAGATTAATCAGTGGAACAACTTGCCTCCAGAAGTTGTAAATGCTCCAACACTGGAGGTTTTTAACGAAGAGATTGTACAACCGTTTGTCTAAAATGGGATAAGGTCTCCTGCTTGATAGTGGGAGGTGAGATGAGAAATCTCTCAAGGTCTCTTCCGTTATTTTATTCTATTTCTTTTGGGAAAAACATGTTTGGGACAACGGTGACCTGGATGATGGAGAATTTCCATGGATGTTTCTCATCATCTCTTCACCAGCTGCAACTGTTTGCAGGGAGGAAGGTCAATATAAGACAAGTTGGGGGACACTAGCCTGAGACTTAACCCCTTTGGGTCTCTGTAAATTCCTACTGCCGGCTGGAAAGTAACCAAAGGATCAGATAAATGGCTAATGATCCACTTGTAAATTAAACCCATCATGTTCTTCTTGTGACATCGCTTGTTTCTGCAACTTTTGTTTGGCATGACTTACAACCTGAAATAAGAAAAAAAAAAAATCAAGAGAAGTTGCTTGCTTGGAAGAGTTTCTGATTTCCTAAAAGTGAACCGGGGTAGTCTTCCATGGCCCAACAAGAACCTCCCACCCATTAAAGAGAAAATTTCTGACAGTGAGAACAATCAATGCCTTCAGAAGTTGTGGGAGCTTCATCCCCGGAAGCTTCCAAGAAAAGACTGGACTCCCATCGGTCACAAATGGTGTACAGTCTCCTGTTTGAGCAGGGGGTTGGACTAGATGATCTACAAGGTCCCTTCCAACTCTGTTAATGTTAACCCCTGAAAAAAAGCCATAGGAGGCACAGCAGCAGTCAATCTTCTGGAGAAAGGGAATTTCTGGGGCAAACAGCTTCAGGGTTATGATTATTTGCAAAGGGAAAACGCAAATAGTTTCATGTAGCTTAAAAGAAAAGGCCAGAGAATACATTCAGATCAACCCACAGTAATTAAAACCTTTCCCCGCTATT
Source organism: Laticauda colubrina (assembly GCA_015471245.1). NCBI lineage: Eukaryota > Metazoa > Chordata > Lepidosauria > Squamata > Elapidae > Laticauda > Laticauda colubrina. The sequence continues at coordinate 10,000,622 of BLBF01000067.1, forward strand.
TCTTTTCTTCCATGATGTTCACCAGGGGACCATTTTGTAAGTCTCAAAGGGCTGCTGAAGTCAGATGAAAGGAGGAGGCCTGCATTCTTGAAATATTAACAGCTCTTTTATTGAATTTTGTCTTACTGGAACCCTCTGAACTCGTGAACTTCCATTTCACCTTCAATTTTGCATCCGTCCTTATCTGGGACGGTCCCAAACCTGCCCTTAAGAGATCACTGCTAGGATTACCGGCTTGCAAAACTTACCAGAGGAAAATGGTTTGAGATTCCGTTTCATCTTGTTCATCACACACACACACACACACACAAAAGCCTGCTCTTTGAAGTGAGACAAGGGATTGTGTGACCTGACACATTAATAGTTACTGATTTATTACGGGGTTTTGTTTATTTATTTATTCTGCCTTTCCTCCAAGCTCAAGGTGGCATACATAGCTCTCCTCATCCCTCCCCCTTTGTCCTCACAACAACCCTGTGAGGTAGGTTAGGCTGAAACAAAACAATGGCTGGTCCAAGGTTCACCCAGGGAGTTTCATGCTTTTAAACCTGGTTCTCTCTAGACGAAAGTCCAACGCTCGAACCGTAACACAACAGAGCTCTCCAGGGAACTATCCTTTAAAGGTTAAAAATATTTTAAAGATTCTATTCCTTCTCTGTCAAAAATCAACAGGAATGAAATTAAGGAACCCACGCGGTTGTTTTACAAGCCTGCAGGTACAATAATTCTTTAAAAGATCCACAAATTTCGGACCTTTTTAAATCACCATTGGCTGTTTTTATTCAACAGACAACAATTAAAATAAAACTTTTCTCTCTTTCTCCAAAAGGCACCTGTGGAGCCAAGTGCTGTATAGGTCAGCCATCCTGATGAGGTAGGCTGTGACTGCAATTCCCAGAATCCCCCCCCCGCCCAAATCTGTCCAGTAGGCTAAGAATTCTGGGAAGTTTAGGCTTCGAATATCATTTGGAAGTCATCTAACTGGGATAAACTAATTTTACTGTGCTCTGGGATCAAGATTTTGGATAGGGGTATGACACCCCATTGTCAGAAGGTGAACTGGACTGCAGGTAGGCAATACAAAGGAAATATAAACACGTATCCGCCATTTAGGTGGCAGTTACCGAAGTATGATATTGCTTTGCAGGTAATTTTTTTTTTTTTTTTTGCAGATAATTTTTCATCAGTTGGAGTTCTGAGATACAAAATAGGATGCACTTCTCTTCCTTGGAGAGTGAAAAACAAAAAAATAAAATAAAATAAAAATAAACCTATTTTTGAGGTCAGATGTTCCCACCTGAAGTTCGTGTCTCTGTCCTGCATTTTTAGTACGCTTGCACATAAACTACCATGCGTAAAAAAGAAAAACGAGGAAGGGGTGAAAATTAAGGAAGGCCAGGAGGGATAGAGAAATATCCCAAACAATCAAAATGGTCTGTGTCTCTTTTTTTTAAATCTCAAAAGAAAGAAAGAATGAAAAGAAAGAAAGAAGACTTCTCTGAAGAGAAAAACAGAAGGAAAATTCATTCCTTGGGTCCGGAAAGATCGAATTTTTTTGCCCAATTTATTTGGCACCTCGACATTCCTGACAAATGCTGCCCCGTCCTTCCAAATGTTCAAAAGGAGATATTTTTTTTTTTTTAAAAAAAAAGGGGGGGAGGGGAAGAAACCCACTGAAATGATCCAGGTGTTAAGTAGCTGCAGAAAGAAAAGAGTTCTGCTAGGAAAAAAAACAAAACAAAACAAAAAAAGAGAGATTTTTCTCTCCCTCGGCGCCTCGGGTGCCACTTCGGATCTTCCTGCGGCCTCATTCTCCAGCAGATTGTCCCGAGGGGGCCGTGGAGGTGATGACGCCAGTTTGCAAGGCCGTGACCACTCTGGGGTCTTCGATTCGGGGTCGTTTGATATCGGGTTCTCTCAAAAGCTCGTTGGGTTCTTTCACCCCGGCTTCTCTTGTCTGGCTGATGACCACGGGGGTGGAGGAACTAGCCTGAGCTGCAAGTACTTGCAAGGGGTTGGAGAGGGCTGGAGTCAAGGAGGCAAAAAAAAAAAAAAACGAGAGAGAAAGAGAGAAAGGACTTTAGAATAAGTTCCCAGCATCGATTTGGATGAAAGGTAAAGATTTCCCTTGTCCGGTTGTGTACGATTCTGGTGTGTGTGTATATGTTTGTGCTCATCTCCAATTCTTGGGGTTGGACTAGATGACCTGTAAGGTCCCTTCCAACTCTGATTATCAGAATGATCTTGGACGAGGGAGCCAGCATTGTCCAAAAACATTTCCATGGTCATGTGGCCAGGATGAACTCTACACTGAGGCACACTGAAAGCTGCTATCTCCTAAGTGGTACCAGAGGTGATATTCAGCCGGTTCGGACCGGTTCTGTTGTACCATTAGCAGAAATTTTGACCAGTTTGGAGAACCGGCAAATACCACCTCTGACTGGACCCTCCCCCCATCCTTTTCCTTCCTATATTCCATTGATTTTTACCTCAGCTGCTGCGTCTCAGCTAAGCTAAAAAGCAGCGCACCTCACCGAGGGCGATATTAGAGTGCTGCGCGTGTGTGCAAAGCGATTGAGTGCTGTGCGTGCACGTGAAGTCATCTTTGAGGGCTGCACATGTGCACAAAGTGATCCTTGAGGGCTGCATGTGTGCATGAAGTGATCTTTGCCGCACCTCAGCTGAGCTAAAAAACAGCTCACCTCATAAAGGGCAATCTTTGAGTGCTGCACATGTGCGCGAAGTGATCTTTGAGTGCTGCGTGTATGTGAAGTGATCTTTGAGCGCTGAGCTTTGAAGTGTGTGTGTGCGTGTGAAGTGCGCAGAACCGATAGCATGCAATTTGGGATCCCACCCCTGAGTGGTACCTATTAATCTCAGATTTGCATGCTTTTGAACTGCTAGGTGGCAGCAGCTGGAACGGGACAACTCACCACCGCCAACTTGCCATGGGAGAATTCAAGCATTCAGTTTAATTAAGTTAAAATAACTGCAAAATTTGTCATTAATTTTTGTCGTTCACATTTCATTCTGTTCCCTCCTTTGGCATCCTTTCTTTAATGATTCCGTTCCACTATTTCTTCGATATAAGTGAAACGTTTGGCTACTGGCGCGCTGTCCCATGGCACGTTGGGCATGGCTAGTTGTCCTGCAGCGAGTTGGTTGTGGCGGCTTGTCGTAGACCCGGCAGAAGCTGAGGCAAGGAACAGGAGCTTACCCCATAAGATGGTGCTCAGTGCTTGAACTGCCGACCCTTCTGGTCAACAGCCCAGTATCTTAACCGCTAGGCCTTCGCACCCCTTTTTAAATACAGATGGTTGACTTTCAGCAGGTACTTAAGGATCGTTGGAAGTTATGTTGGATCTCCAGCAAAACATACTTGCATTTCGGGCAGCCTGCATTTATGTCTGTTTGTGGGGTCACATGTGACCGTGGGGACCCCCCTCTCCAAATTAATTTTATTTTATTTTATTTTAAACCCTGGGAGAACAAAGGAGTGATTTTTTTTAATTCCTACCATAAGTCCCACTGCTTAAGCTGTTTGTGGGAATGGCATGCTTTCCATTTTGGGTCACCGTGCGGACAGGCAACTGGTGCTGCCCGAGGGCCATGGGGGTGGCCGGCTGCAGGATGGTGACCGTCTGTCCGGGGATGCCCTGACCCATTTGGCTGGCCACCGTTTGAATGACCCGACTGGCAGTCGGTATGGCAGCAAAGGCGATGGTGGGTTTCTCGTCTAACCCTGCAGGGAGAGAAGAGAGATTTTATTTTATTTATCTGTATCCTGCCTTTATTATTTCGACAAGTTAACTCAAGGCATCAAACACATCCAACACATCTTCCTTCTCCTGTTTTCCCCACAAGAAGAAACCTGTGAGGTACAGTTAGGTTGAGAGACAGGGACTGGCCCAAAGACGTCTAGCCGGCTTTCATGGCTAAGGCGGGACTAGAACTCACTGTCGCCTGGTGGTTGACCCAAAGTCAGCCAGCTGGCTTTCGTGGCTAAGGCGGGACTAGAACTGTCGCCTGGTGATTGGCCCAAAGTCAGCCAGCTGGCTTTCATGACTAAAGTGGGATTAGAACTCACCGTCACCTGGTAGTTGACCCAAAGTCACCCAATTGGCCTTCATGGTTAAGGCGGGACTAGAACTCACCGTCGTCTGGTGATTGGTCCAAAGTCACCCAATTGGCCTTCATGGCTAAGGCAAGACTAGATCTTTGCCATTCTAGGGGCATTCTGGGGGACAAGATACTACCCCAAGGCTCACCAGCCAAGTCGAGGACAGCCCCTGTGGCGTCATGGGTGCTCCCAGCTGGCCCCTGGTTGGTCAAGATGTAGCCATTAGCTGAGCTTGCCGAAGTCGTCACAACTCGGACCATTGTAACAGTGGGGGCTTGCTGCACCACGTGAACTGCGTGACCTGAAGGCTGCTGAGAGGTCATGATGGAGGCGGGCAAGTAGGCGACTGGTTTGGCCACCAGCGCAGAAGGCCTGGGAGGAACAGCCATGATCACCGGCTGGGCACTTACGGGGGATCCTGAAAAAGAGACAGAGGGGGAGGAAGAAAGGGAGTGGAAGAGGGAAAAGGGAGGAAGGGAAGAAGAAGAGACTCATCACTGGCCAGTACAGGAGATTTGAATCCAGCATTCCTGAATAAAGTTAAAATAAATTTCGAGAACAACACACCACTAAAAACCAAGAACTGGTTTCTCCAAACTTGATAATTCACAACGTTGTCCATTTCAAAAAGCTGGGGCTGTGATGACCCAAAGGGGCGTGGCACAAAGGCAACACAGTCAAATACGCAAGAATAGTCCTTTTATTATCTCCAACTTGGCCCCCAATGTCCAGGTTACCTTCGGGCTGGACAAAAACTCTCCCAAGAACAGTCTTTAAGTGGAGGAAATTCAGTCCAAAAACAAAGTACATACAAATTGTAACTAAAAATCCAAACAAACCACACTGCAGCAATTTGACAGGGCAGGAGAAGGAATTGCAGACTTGAAAGGCCAACAAAAGACACACAGTTGGGAAATTGCCAGGAACCCAGATAAGCCTAGATGATACCAGATAACTCACAATTGGCTTCCAATAACTTTGCTGTGCATAGCTTTCCTTTTTTAACACTGTGTTCCTAGCTGCAGCTAATGAAGGGAATCAGGGCCCTTTCCTCCCCCGTAAGCCACACAACTCATGTTGCTCCCTTCTGTGTTCCTCCCAGTGTGCCCTAGGATGAAGAGTGGATGGGCCTGGGTCTTCCTCCAAATTCCCTCTCCCTTACTTGATCCACCTGGACTGTGCCATTCCCCAGTTTCTTTCACAGCCAACAGAGCCACATTCCCACTCCTTGTCAGCTGCTTGGCCTCCCCCTCCAAATCAGATTCCGCAGGGGCATGACAGATGCCCTCCCTTGCTCACAATACTCTTTTGAGGTAATTTTCACACAGATACTCCTCACATTTGTTTGTTATCTTGAGCCCACATCCAGGAGTCTAACAGGGTGGCAAAAACTCTGGATAGAGTCCATTGCTTTACTAGAGGCTGTCAGCTGCCACTTTACGCTTGCTTGTGTGCCGCACTAACATGCAGTGACAGTCTGCTGTGAACTCTGGGGAAAGTAGATGGGAGAGGAATGCTTGGGGAAGGGGGAAAGCGAAAGTAACTTCTGTATCTTCCTGAGATGCTGCTTCAAGGTCACCCAGCTGGGAGAAGGTGGCAGCTACATACCAACCTAGCTTGAAGTGGCAGTTGTGAAAATATTTTGCTTGAGCCTGATTGGTCATTGGAGGCAGGTGTATGTGTGTGTGTGTGTTCTGTGATGGAAGGAAGGAAAAGGGAGGAAAAAGTTGAATAACTTTCAGCGTGTGATTCTCAGTTCCGGCGACGCATTACTGCAACACTTCGAATAAAACGCTACTTTTCTCAACCAATGGAGCCAAGGATCTTTTCTATGTAGAGGTTTAAGGGCTGGCAGGTCCAACAGAGGCACCTTCCTTACCAGGAGCACTTTGTGAATATCGATATTCGGGGACAGAAGCAAGCTTGGAACCAAAATCGTGGTCATGAGGAATCGGGGAGCCTTCCCTCGACACACACTCTGGAGTCTGTAGGCCACTCGTGTGGGGAGAAAGCAGGCCGGGGTGAGTAGGGGAGGCGGGCGCGCTCCTGGAAGAGAACCAAGAAAAAAACACAAATCAAAGCCAGCGTTCTTTGCAAATTCAGTGTATTTATTGTACAGTTTTGGATAAGCTAATTTTTTTTATTGTCTTTTTTTTTTTAACAGACTACCTTAAATATGAAATTCTGTTGCTGCCCTGAAGAAAGTTAATATTTTATTTGAAGTTAACATTCTAAGTCCGGCACTAACCTGCCGTAGCCAACTCTGAGATACGTAATTCACTGTCCCCCTTGATCCTGCTTTCCCCCCCATCCCTCTGGGTGTATCATCCAATGAAAAACGTCCATAGCCAAGAGTCATCAATCATGCTCTCCAATTAGATTTTTCCTTGGCAGAAGCTTCAGCTATCTAATCAGTCTTTGAAGAAAATATGAATGGAATGTACTTTCGATTTCACACTGCTTCCTGCTCTTTGAAACTTCCCCTTCCTCTTTCTGTTGTCAACTATAAAACATAAAATGTTTTATGAGTTGACAGAGTCTCTAGCCTAACTTCCAAAATTTAAAGAAGATTTATTAGGAGTAAACATGCCAGCACTGCCTGGGTGTAGCTGACTCTGAGACACATCATTGTCACCCTTGACCCTGGCTTCCCACCCTCTGGGTGTATCATAATTCATATTCTTCAATGGGACACATCCATAGCCAAGAGTCATCTATCATGCTCTCCAGTTAGAATTTTGAGCACAGAAACTTTGGTCACTAGAAACTATCTTTGAAAACATTTATGGAATGCAAGCTGCCCACTTCTCCCCCCTCCCTTCTTGTTGGCAACTTTAAAAAGACCATAGAAATATTTTATGAGTTGACAAGCAACTGATTCAAATTTATGACAGTTGCAGTGTCCTGGGGTCGTGTTCCCCTTTGGTGACCTTCGGACAAACCAAATCCACGGGGAAGTCAGATTCACTTAATGATGTCATTAACTGTAGTGATTCACTTAACAAATGGGATGAGCAAAGTCGTAAAATGGGGCACACCTCGCTTAACGAGTCGAGGACAGCCTAGATTCCTCCCCACCTCTTCATTTTTACCAAACTGGGTAGCTAGTCCTCAGCAACCCACCTTACAACTTACTTACTTCACTTTCTCAACTGAGCAAAACGTAGCAAGCTCATTTTTTCCTCTAATATTGGGGAGGTTTGCCTCAAATTTGGCGACGGACAGAAAACTGGAAATAATGATTGCTTCTATGGTTTGGTCTAAATTTCTATTTTTAACTTCTTCTTTTTTTAAAAATCATCCTCTTGGCCAATTTTTCTGTAGTTAGGCGAAGGTGAGCATTGTTTTTTTGCTGTAACGTTGAGCTTACCGGGAAGAGAGAGGTCCAAATGGGGTTCGGAAGCAGGACACCCCCCTTTGCCTCCGTTTTCGGAATGCCTGCTCCACTAGCTTGCCTTCCGAGGGAGGGTCTATCCTCCAAAAGGACCCCTTTCCCGGCTCTTCTTGAGAACGGGGGACTTTAATAAAGTATCGGTTCAGGGACAGGTTGTGCCGAATGGAATTCTGCAAGAGGAAAACCGGTTAGAGCTGTGGTGGCGCAGTGGTCAGAATGCAGTACTGCAGGCTACTTCTGCTAACTGCCTGCAATTTGGCAGTTCGAATCTCACCTGACTCAGAAGGAATAGGAATGGATTTCCAGAGGGGGAAGAAAACATTGCAGGCTACAGGAACCAGGAGCACTATTCAGGTGACCCTGAGCACACAGATAAACCTTCAAGTGGCCTCAACAACCTCTCTAAAAGAATGCAAATGACCAGCTTTCTGCAAGGAATATCAATCCTTCCATTCCTCCGTCCTGTCAGAACTGAAGAAGCTTCTTGGATGAGAAGCAAAACATCTTCAGAACAAAAACAAGCAAGAAAACTTACCTGCCAACCCTTGTCTGCTGTCCTGTAATACGGATAATGCTTTGTAATGTGAGCATAGATGCCACTTAGTGTTAGTTGCTTGTCCTGAGCTGACGAGATAGCTTGAACAATGAGCTGGGCATAGGAATACGGTGGTTTGGACTCGTCCTGTGGACCAGAAACACAAATACAAAAGGGAGTTTTTAGCAGCTTCACAGAACATTAATAATTTAGGCCGCAGCTTGTCGAACAAGGTCAGAGGCAACTAAACAGATGCTTTTCAAGGTAAAGGAAGGACTGAGGATTTAAATTTAGAATAACAGATTTGGAAGGGATCATGGAGGTCTTCTAGTCCAACCCCCTGCTTAGGCAGGAAATCCTACACCACTTCAGACAAATGATTATCCAATCTCTTCTTTAAAAACTTCCAGTGTTAGAGCATTTACAACTTCTGGTGGCAAGTTGTTCCACTGATTGATTGTTCTAACTGTCAGATAATTTCTCCTTAGTTCTAGGTTCTAGGTTGCTTCTCGCCTTGATTCATATAGGACAGACTAGGACAGGGTCGGGTGGAGGGGGCCAACTAATCGCCGGAACTACCGGTTCACTCAAACCAGTCCAAACCGGCTGAATCACAGCCTTGTAGCTGGTCCTCTCTCCCTCCTTCCTTCATCTTTTCTACAGCTCCTACTGGGGAAACAGCAGGAAGACAATCAGATCTCATCAACTTAAGCTTTCTCCAGGTCTCAAGATGGCCACCTCTCTGCCTTGGTTATCTAGCTATACCACTTACCCTCCCGACCACTGACCCAGCTTTTGCACAAGTGATAGGGCAAGTAGTCTTCCAACCTTTGGGCTGTCTCCACCGGAGGCGTCCGTCTGCTGCTCCAAAGTAGCTTTCGCTGCGTATTCAGCAGCCAGTTGGAGGTCAGAGGTAACGTTGTGGGTAAAGCGATAACCTGAGGAACCAGCACCTCGAGGACTAGCCGGGCAGGAATTAGGGACACTGCGGGGAGGAAAGAGAGAGTTGTTAGAGTTAACTCTGCTAATCATCATCTTTGTTTAACAACCCCATAATCCCTTGCAGGGTGAAATCTGGGCAACTGAATGGAGCTAGCAAGAGTGTTTTATGGCCGGATGCTCTTCCTGTTGCCAATCCGGAGTTTTGTTCAGTAGATATATTCTCATTGTGCACACAGAGAGAAATATCTGCCTCTGCCTAGGATCGAGCTCTCAGCTTTCTGATTGCGACGTGAGAGCTCTACCTCTAGGCCACAGCACCACTCCCATTGTTAACTCTGCTAATGTTGGGTGCACAAGATCAGGTCTAGCTTGGAGGTAAATCAGGGGAACAGAATTCAAGGAGGATTGGACTTTCTTTGTGGCTACGAAAAGATTCTAGACTGATTCCTCTCTTGACTCCACTCCCAGATTCTGCTGCTCCTTTTCCTACATTTAGCCCTTTGACCAGCATGTGATGACAGTGACTCCAAAATGATCTGTTTCTTGTACATTTGATTGACTGGGGGATCAATCAATCTTGTTAGCAGGATGGCTAACAAGATTACAATGGACAGGCCCACTTGACACAGACCTCCCGGTGCCCAACAATCAATACTTTACACAACAATCAATACTTTACACACAAAAAAAATACTTTTACTTTACTTTCTCCTTCAAGTTATGATTATAATTGAGCCCAAAATTTATATTGCTAAGTGAGACATTTATTACATGAATTTTGCTCCATTTTACAACTATTCTTGCTACAGTGGTTAAGTAAATATTGCATTTGTTAAGTTAGTAACAGGGTCGTTTCGTGAATCTGGATTCCCCGTTGATTTCGCTTGTCCGAAGGTCGCAAAAGTGGACCACATGACCCCAGAATGCTGCAACCATCATAAATATGAATCAGTTGCCAACCATCTGAATTTTGATCACGTATCTATGGGCCGTTGAATGAAATGGTCGTAAATGTGAAAAACGATCATAAGTCACCTTTTTCAACGCTGTTGCAACTTTGAATGTCACTAAATGAACTGTTGTAAGTTGAGGACTATCTCTTCATCTGACTAAGATATCTGCAGAATAAGGCTGATGTGAGTGAGGCCAACTGTTGATCCTTGGGAGCTGGGGGGGGGGGTTTATATGTTGGGTGGGTTCCTCTGTTTTAATCTTGCAAGCCACCCAGTTTTACTTGTGCGAGACAGGCAGCTAAATAAATAAATCATATTCATAAATCAAATACCTTTATTTTATTTATATGGTATATTTATATAGCTGTGCATCTCGCAAACCTGTGACCAACAGTTGAAAACCTCCATAACAAACTAAAAAAGTCAAAAATAAATAAAACAGACATAGAAACAATCAACCCAGCAGCCGAACCCGTCAACCATTAACCCGAATGAAAGAAGCAGGATTTAGTTTGGATCCCGCAAAATAGCAGACAAGAGCAAATATTAAGAATTTCACCTTTTAAGGATTCTGCTGAAGGTTAACACACACCAGTGGTGGTATTCTACTGGTTAAGCCCGGTTCGGCTAAACTGGTAGTAAAAATTGCTACCGTTTGGCAGAACCGGTAGTAAAAAAACAGCTTTTTTTTTTTTCAGCCAAACCGGTATTTCTTTCTTTTTTTCCCTCCTGATGATCAGCTGTTCCGATGATCAGCTGTTCTGACAATCAGCTGTTCCAACATCCCCCTTGCTATCTTAACTGCTTCACCTAAGAGGCTTCCCTAAGGCCCAGGAGGCAAAAAGGTGTCCGCGGGGGGAGGGGGGTGCTGCAAAAAAAAGAGAAGAAGCCACACCCACCCAGTCACATGGCCACTCCTACCTAGCCACGCCCACAGAAGCGGTAGTAAAAATATTTGCATCCCACCCCTGGCACACAGCTAATTCTAATAAAATAGATTAAAACCGCAAGGTACAATGACAACCGCAGATAAGGAACCTGTGATTCTCCGGAAGTTTACTCAACTGGATTATTTCTAGTCAGGTCTTCTGTTTTTATACTGAATTACCATCACATGATTTCATTAGGCTGAACAACAAATCAGCCTGAAAGAGAAACTTAAATGAACCTGCTAAAAAAGCTTAGGTCTTTGTAATGATTTGACCTCAGGTCCACTTCCTTCAAAGCTAATATCAGAAACCTACGAAGAGCCTTCTCCTTTAGTTTCCATTTATAAGAGGATTTCTAAGAATTTCAGCCTGACATGAGTGTAGAGGTCAACAATGATTGACCCAGCTCTAAAAACAAGGTAGTTTTATCCTTAACATTAAACAGTTTTCAGTTTGGAAGGCAAACTACCAGACACCACTGCAAATCTGAATGGAAATGGTGGACTATTCCCTTTTCCTTCAGCATGAGGTTCTAGAATGTTCCTTTTCTGGATCGATGGAGTTTGCCCATCCCTAATGGATGGAAATTGATGCAATGGACGGAAGCTCATCAAGGAGAGAAGCAACCTAGTGCTAAGGAGATTGCACATATCTAGTTTAGTGAAAAGAAGGACCAGGGGAGGCGTGATAGCAGTCTTCCAATATCTCAGAGCCTTCCAGAAAGAAGAGGAGGGTCAACCTATTGTCCAAAGCATCTGAAGAAAGAACAAAAAGCAACGGATGGAAACTAATCAAAAAGAGAAGCAATTTAGAATTACGGAGAAATTTCCTGACAGGGAGAACAATGGAATCAGTGGAACAACTGGCCTCCAGAAGTTGTGACTGCTCCAACACTGAAGGTTTTGAAGAAGAGATTGGACAACCATTTGTCCGAAATAAGCAAGGGGTTGGACTAGAAGACCTCCAAGGTCCCTTCCAACTCCCATTCCATTCTAAGATTTCTGAGTTGCTTTTTGCTGTTTCTTGACCATTTCTGAAAGCTGCATCTCAGTTACCTTAAAGTAAACTGCCAACCTCTGCTCCATCAACAAGGTTGCGTTGTTTTGGGTCAACAGAAAAATGACATTTTGACTTTTTACCAGTACACTGGAGGCCTATTTCCAAAGAGTTGGCAGAGGTTAACAGAAACAACATATGATTTCACTTTGGTTGATGTTTAACTCATTACCAGATGATCCTACCTCGCAAAGGTAGATTTTTGTGTTTTCACAATAAACATTACAACTCAATGGTCCCTTCTGAGAACATACTGGGAATCACAACTTTTCATTATATATATATAATTTCATTCACACACACACACACACACACACACACACACACACACACACACATATATATATATATATATATATATATATATATATATATATATATATA
>BLBF01000067.1:10017427-10028016 GCA_015471245.1 Laticauda colubrina
GTCATGTTAGCTCAGGAATTAGGGAGTTGAAATCCACAAGTCTTAAACTTGCCAAGTTTGAAGGCCCTTGCTTTATGTACAAGCATACAAGACCTTCAATTTCTTATATCCAAGCTGAACTTATTCCTCCAGTGGGAACATCATTTTTTGGACATTTTCGCTTTCAAACAAAAGTTCTCTACAAGGAAAACATAGACATATATTACACACACACACACAAACCTTTATACATATATAAAATTTTATTTCTAACTGGGTCGGCTTTCTTTATGGCATGCATTTTTCACCCTTTTTTGCAAGCCATTTTTATCTCAATCTGTTTCTAACTGAACTGTTTTTCATTATTATCATTGTTGTTATGGTGGTGGTGGTGGTGAATCTTTGGGGAGATTCAGAGTCTTTGGGGCTGGTTGGTAGCTCAACAGCTCGAGTCCTAACCAAGGACTTAGGAACTGTTAAGGTAGCGTTGGAAGATACAAGCTGTTCCAAGGAGGGAGGTTTTTTGTAGAATCAGGGTATTATTATTATTGTTATTATTTTCTCTTTTTTTGAAAAAAAAAAAGACGAAACATTTAAAACCTGCAGCTTTAAATGGTTTGCAACCCATCCTAGCCTTGCGGGTTTGTTCACAAAGGTAAAACCCAGCTTCTGGACAAAACAGGAAGAAATCCACCAACTTGCATTTCAAGTTTTTTTTTTTAAAGACTCGAAGGTCTTATTTGCACCCTGCCTCCGAAGCCATACACCTCAAACATTTCTGCTTTATGTTTTCTGTAAAATCTTGGCTTGTCACTGTTTTCTATTTTGGCAGTTTGCAGACAAAGCATGATCTCACTGCAGGATGCTTCCCTTGGCATTTTACACCCAGCCAAGAGCCGTTTCCCTTCCCTCTGTGTTCTGCAAAGAAGTAAACAAAACACCAAATATCCCCCCCCCCCCAATATATATATATTCCTGTTATTTGATAAATCCAAATTCAAAACAAAGACTTAGGCTGTACCAAGCCAACTTGTTCAAGGACTGAAGAAAAATCTAATTATTTATTGCCTAGCCTTTTAACGTGGGCAAACAGCAATTTAAGATTTCAACAAAGGGCTTAAGAGAGAAAAAAAACAAAAACCCAGAGGGGTAGATGGGAGAAGAGGAAGAATAAGGAGGGAGGAAGGAAGGAAGGCAAAAGTTTAAAAAGCAACAGCCTCTTTTTTTCCCCATCATGGAGTTGAAATTGCTGAAGTTGGTAGATTTTGCTGAACAGGGCACAATTCTAATTAAAAAAAAAACCTCTCCACCACCATACTTTCGATTTTAAATGACGTTTAAAGAATAGAAAGTCAGATTTAAGTACTTAAATTTAGTTCAAAAGAATTCAGGTAGACCTCCATGAATTATCACAGTTGAGCCCAAAATTTTTGTAAACGAAAGATTTGTTCTGTGACTTTTGTCCCATTTTATGACTGTCCTTGTCACCGTTGTTAAATGAATTACTGCAGTTCTTAATATGGTTGTTAAGTGAATCTGGCTTCCCCAACTGACCTGGCTTGTCAGAAGGTAGCAAAAGGGGATCATATGATAGGAGATTGCAACCGTCATAAATACAATTCAGTTGCCAAGGTCTGAATTCTGATCCCAGGACCACAGGGAGGCTTTGGTCTCTTTTTTTGTGGTTTATGTTTAAACGGTCACTAAATGAACTGTTGTAAGTGGAGGATTTCCTGTACAGGATTGGAAAGGAGGAGACAAAACAAAGAAAAGGAAATGAACAAAAGAATGCAAAATTCCTCTCTGGGAAGGTTAGGCATAATCCGAACCCCGTCACTCTCTGAGATGGGACACAATCCACCATCTCTGCATTGAGAACCATCACTAGATAAGATTGGATTTCTCCAGACTCCCCTTTGGATTAAAATTTCCTTGGAGCACACACTCAAAAAAGAGACTTGCAAAAATTTTGATACACAATTTCGTTCATGGTGCAGATTGCTTTCATCGAAAGGCACAGATTGAAACTGCGTTTCCTTGGAAATCAAGATTGTCTGTAAGGAAAAACAAGACCAAGTGGAGGAAAAACTTCCCAGCATTTTCAAAAAAAAAAAGAGACAGTTACAGGGGGAAACCCTTGCAAGAACCTAATGACGAGAAACCACAGAGAGTAGAGCAAGGATGGCCTAACAAGGTTTGTTTTGACCAGCCTGTATCGTGTATCGTATTCTGGTAAATGCTGCCGCTTAACTTAATCCAAACAAACAAATGGGAGGGAAAAAAAGAATAATAATAATAATGATGATGATGATGATGATGATGATGATGATGATGATGATATCAGTTTGTGTCTGCCAACAGGGGGAAAGAGGGAGGTATGGGTTTCTGATTTCCAAAAAGGAAAAGATCTTTGCTGGAAAACTTTCCCGGGGACCAATCAGGAAGACGCAGGGCAAGGGCGCACCAAATTAGGTAAGCGAATGGTGCCAAAAGGGGTGGGATGGGATGCGGAGGGGGAAGGGGGGAGGGGGGAAACAGGGAAGGAGAGGAAAGCTGATCTCATGAGAACAGCTTCCAGGCACCACCAGAGGGGGGAGGAACCCGGGGAGAAAACTTCAACAGAAAATAATTTCCGCCTTCTTGCCAGGATGGTTGGCATTCCTCAAAAGGAGCCTGCAAAAGCTTTGCCAGGGAGAGGTGTCGTGGCCGGCTCAAAAAACAAGCCTCTTGGAGGGACCTCCCCCCCCCCCCAGTTTACACACACACACACACACACACACACACACAGAGAGAGAGAGAGAGTGAGTGAGTGAGTTCTGGTGCGTAAAGGTAGAGTGCCTTGGAATACGGAGGCTCTGTATGGCACTTCGGCTTCCTCCTTGTGGGGCAACAGCGCAACAATACAAGAGCAAACAACAGATACAAACTCAAGGTAAACCGCACCAAACTTGATTGCAGGAAATATGACTTCAGCCACAGAGGGGTCAATGTCTGGAATCCTCTACCTGACTCTGTGGTTTCTTCCCCAAACCCCAAAAACTTTAACCTTAGACTGTCTACTGTTGACCTCACCCCTTTCCTAAGAGGTCTGTAGGGGGGCGTGCATAAGCGCACCAATGTGCCTACAGTCCCTGTCTTATTGTTTCTTTTTATTTTTCTTATATGTATCCATTTCATGTATTCATAACCATGTTTATACTTATACCTGTTATCTAATAATTGCTTGACAAAATAAAATAAAAAATCCCAGCTCAGTGCAACCAAGGAACTAAAAGGGAATGAAAAGAAGGAAGGAAGGAGAATTCAGGGAAGGAGGATGTAAAGGACCCTGAGGGGGCCCTTTTTACATCCCCTTCAAGAAAGATTGGAGCTTTGTTACCAGCTAAGTGGAAGAAGTGTGGAGTGACTTATAGAACGAGGGCAATGTCCAAGCTTGAACTTCTCCTTCTTCAGGAGGGAGGGCAGAACGGGGTGGGGGAGGAAAGGAAGGAAGGAAGGATTAAGAAGGAAAGAAGTGGAAGGGTAGAGAAGAAGGAAGCGGAGAGGTAGAGAAGGAAGGAGGAGAGAAAGAAGGAAAAAAGAAGGAGAGAAAAGGGAAGGGAGGGATGGAAGGGAGGAAAGGAGTTGGAGGGGGAGGGAGAGAGGGAGGAGAGAAGGAAAGAAAGAAGAGGGAGAAGGAAGGGAGGGAAGAAGGAAAGGAGGTGGAGGGAGGAGAGAAGGAGGGAAAAAAGAGGGAGAGAAAAGGGAAGGGAAGGAGGGATGGAAGGAAGGAAGGAAGGAAAGGAGCTGGAGGGGGAGGGAGGAGAGAAGGAAGGGAAGAAGAGGGAGAGGGAAAGGAGGGAGGGAGGGAAAGGAGTTGGAGGGGTAGGAAAAGAGGGTGGAGAGAAGAAAGGAAAAAAGAGGGAGGAAGGGAGAAAGTGAAAGTGGTAAATTTAAGACTTGTGGACTTCAACTCCCAGAATTCCTGGCTGAGGGATGCTGGGAGTTGAAGTCCACCAGTCTTAAAGTGCCCAAGGTTGGAGACTTCCACTCTGGTGGGTTTCCAGCATCTCAAGTTCAGAGGAGACACGTCACACTTTTCAGGCTCCTTGGTCTCTGCAATGGGGATCTCGGGTCTCTTTCTCCCTCTCACTCCACCAGCTTGGAAAAGGGGAAATGTTTCCCTTCAAGACCAGCAAGCTGGAGCTTGCCTGGATCAACAGTGGCTCTCGGGTGTGTCGAGCAAAACGTATCACCCTTTGGGGCACGTGATATTTGCTTCCTGAAGAAAGTGAAATCAACACAGAAAGGAAAAAAGACACCAGTTGCCTTCCCCTTCCCAGCTTCAGCGCCGTAGTTCCACCCACGGCTTCTAACAAAAGCATTGCAGAAGGTGAACTTATCTTCTGTTTCACATGAGCTTTGACCCAAGTCTCCCACGATCATTACTGTCAGGCTCCAGGTTGCCTCAGCCTTCCATCCTTCCCAGGTGGGTAAAATGAGGACCCAGATTGTTGGGGGCAAGAGGCTGACTCTGTAAACTGCTTAGGGAGGGCTGGGAAGCACTGGGAAGCAGTGTGTAAGTCTAAATGCTATTATTCCTTTTCCCTTCCCTTCCCTTCCCTTCCTTGCCGTGGTGGCACAATGATTAGAATATTGCAGGCTAATTCTGCCGACTGCCAGCAATTCAATCCTGACTGGCTCATTGTTGACTCAGCCTTCTCTCCTTCCAAGGTCAGTAAAATGAGGGACCCAAATGTTGGGGGCGACAGGCTGACTCTGTAAACCATTTCGGGAGAGCTGTGAAGCACTGGGAAGCAGTATATAAGTATAAATGCTAATTTTAATAGATTTATAGAATTCTTTATTGGCCAAGTGTGATTGGACACACAAGGAATTTGTCTTGGTGTAAATACTTTCACTGTACATAAAAGAAAAGATACATTCGTCAAGAGTCAAGAATTACCAGGTACAACACTTAATAATACTCATAGGGCACAACAGAATAGAAGGATATAGGAATAGAATTTAAATAGAATGGGATGGCATGGGATATTAGAATAGAATAGAAAATAGAATAGAATTCTTTATTGGCCAAGTGTGACTGGATTCCACACAAGGAATTTGTCTTGGTGCAAATGTTCTCAGTGTACATAAAAGAAAGAGACATTCGTCAAGAGTCAAGAATCATCAGGTATAACACTTAATAATAGTCATAGGGTACAATAAGAATAGAGTGGAGTAGAGTAGAGTAGAGTAGAATAGAAAATAGAATAGAATAGAATAGAATAGAATAGAATAGAATGGAATGGAATGGAATAAGAATTCTTTATTGGCCAAGTGTGATTGGACACACAAGGAATTTGTCTTGATGTAAATACTCTCAGTGTACATAAAAGAAAAGAGACATCCATCCAGAGTCAAGAATCACCAGGTACAACACCTAATAATAGTCATAAAAGTACAAGGGACAAAGTTATGCTGTTGCTATTCCAATTTAATTTTACATGGTATTTTACTCCAATTTCATTTTAGACTATATTTTATTCCAATTCCATTTTAAATTGCTTTTATCAAATTTTACTCATAATTTGCTTCTGGAACTCTGCCCTTTGATATGGCTGATCCAGGGCTAATCCATCAATCAATGCAATGGAATGTATGACTCCCTGTATCAGGAGACAAATGGGAATTTTTTGGGAAAAGCGAAGGGGCGTTTGTTGATTATGGTGATGGGCACACCTGTGCTGGAGAACCACACCGCTTACCTGATGGTGCCAGTAGGAGAAGGCAGGGGGCTGACCAAATTCTGCAGATCCAGCTCTGGAATGTGGATCTTAAGCGGCGAGATCTGGGGGTAGAGTGGCCGGAGTGGAGGAGATGCCGTGTCCTCTCTGGCTTCCTCTCGATGGTAGAGGGATGTGAACTGGATTTTGATGACTGTGCTGGGAAACCGGATAACACACCTGGTGGGGGGCAGGGAAAAGGAAGAACAACAGACACAATTGAGTGTGACACGCAAACCCGAGTCCCGTTGTATGCTTAAAATGGTCACTAAGCGGAACCGTTGTAAATCAAGGGTTACATGGACTGCCAATTCTTTCAAGAATCCATTCAGTAAAACTCAAGTTATTGCTCCCTGGAATGCATGCAAAAGCCTGAACAAGGAATCATGGAAGCAAAAGAAAAACAGCAGTATTTAAACAAAACAAAACAAAACAAAACAGAGGAGCAGGAAGTATATCCAAAAACTGCAGTGTTTTTCTTTACTTAAGGGCAAGATGACTCCAAACTTGGCCATTTTCAGACTTGAGGACTTGTATACACGGTGCCTCCATATTTTGCTCCCCCCCCCCATTTTCTTTTTTCTGTATTTACAACTATGCTTTCAAATGGCTCCCTGGGCTTTGGGGAACTCTAAGACCCCCCAGTAAATAGAAAGACTTCCATAAATCACAGCAAAACTGTAAATTCTCCCGACATCTTAACATTACTGTTGCTTGGAAATATGTGCGTTGCAAGGCTGTGTTTACTCAGAGGGATTTCCACATGGGTACAGCAATGTTATCTCTTGGCTATCAGCCTGGTTGGTAAGGGGGGGGGGGGGCTTCTAAAAAGGACATATAGCGCCCCCCAGACCATGATTCTGGGCCCTCCGCCATAAAACTGTTGCAGATTTTACAGTACAGTTATTGAATGTGAATTGTATATATTTTTTCCTCCCCCTGAAGTCAGGTAGGCACCTTTATTTGTGTCCACCTATTCAAACCAAAGTGCTCTCTTGAGCTTGGTTGTTTTCTTGCAGTTGTTTCATGACCCAAATTAGATACCATCACCCGGTGCACTGATGGTGTTACCTAGTTGGGTCATGAAATATCTGCAATAAAACAAGTTCAGAAAGGACTAAGGACACCAAAACCCTCTTTTTCCACTCCCTTGTAACACTGCTGATGTTACCTAGTTGGGTCATGAAACGTCTGTAATAAAACCACCAAGCTCAGAGAGCACCAAGAGTCCCACAGCCCTCTTCCTCCTCCTCCTTCCCTTTTCCTCCTATCCTTTTTCTCTTCCTATCATCTTTTTTTCCTCCCCTTTTCCTCCTCTCTGCCTCCTCCTCCTCCTCCCCTTTCTCCTCTTCTTTTCTCGTCTCCTTCTCCATCCACAAACCCACTCCTTTTGTAGCACTGATGTTACCAAGTTGGGTCATGAAATGCCTGCAATAAAGCAACCAAGTTCAGAGAGGACCAAGGATCCCACAATCCTTCCTCTTCTTTTCCACTTTCTTGTAGCGCTGATGGTGTTACCTAGTTGAGTCATGAAACGTCTGCAGGAAAACAACCAAGCTCAGAAAACACCTCCTCCTCCTCCTCCAATCCCACTGCAAACTCAAGTTAACGACTGTCTCGCTTAGCAACAAAAATTTTGGCTTTCAAAGTAATTCAGTATTCCACTCTTCCCAAGTGCAAAGTACATACTTCTGCTTAATTTACCTCTCTGTTAGCTGTGGTTTAAAAAGAAATGTTTTCAAAGTCCACATTTTTATTTAAAACAAAAAACAAGAACCCCAAAATGAATCACACTGAGGAGATTTTCATTCCCCACAGGCAACCAGAGGGAAGCTTTCTGAGCATGCATCTCACTGGTACTTCCCTTAGAACAAATGAGAGTTATTTGCAGCCTTGATAATGGCAGGAGGCATCTGGACACATTTAATAGCTCCAAGCTAGATTCATCTCATCAGCGGCGGGAAGGGGATTAAAAACAAAACAAAACCCAACAACAACATGAAATGCAATTGCTGTTTATTTTTCGCATTCTGGTTGCAACATTCTGGCCAATTTGGGAGGGGAAAAAAAATAAACTGAAATTTGTTCCTGGCCTCAAACGAAGGACTAAAAGCTTTTCTTAACAGGAAAAAAACGATCCAAAATGCTAAAGTCTCTTCCAGTTTTTTAAGGCGGCAATTTGTAGCTGGACAATCATGTTAGCCAACAGCTCCATGTGTGTGTGTATGTGCGAGCTCAGTGTGGAGATCTGCCTCTGGTCAACTAGGATGGGAAATATTGAAAGGGCTTAATGCACCATGGGGCTTCAAGCTCTTTCTTTGGAACCGGTTCTGAAAATCCGTCTCTTGGCGGTTCTCTTTTTTGTGATGATTTGAATATGTGGACCGGTTGCTTGTATCCAAAATTTTTCTTTTGTGCAAGGACAAGGACGTCTCTTTGCATTATCCAACAAAAAATGTTAAGTACATATTGAGGTCAAGTTTGGAAACATCTCCACTCCAGAGTGGATTGGAGATCAGAAGATAGCAACTGGCTTGTCCTGGGAAAAACTGGACATTTTCCCTAGCTCTGCTAAGCTACAAGCGCATTGCACACATTAAGAGAAGATTGTGTGTGTGTGTGTGTGGGGGGGTCCTTGGTGTTCTTGGAGCTTGGTGGTTTCCTTGCAGATGTTTCATGACCCAACTAGGTTAACATCATCAGGGCTACAAGGAGTTTGTGAGATGGAAGAGAAGAGGAGAAGGAGGACTGCGGGGTCCTTGGTGCTCTCTGAGCTTGGTTGCTTCTTTGCAGACATTTCATGACCCAACTAGGTAACAGCTAGAAGAGAAAGGGGTTTGTGAGATGGAAGAGAAGAGGAGAAGGAGGACTGTGGGGTCCTTGGTGCTCTCTGAGCTTGGTTGCTTCTTTGCAGACATTTCATGACCCAACTAGGTAACAGCTAGAAGAGAAAGGGGTTTGTGGGATGGAAGAGAAGAGAAGGACTGTGGATTCCTTGGTGCTCTGAGCTGGGTTGTTTCTTCACAGACTTTTCATGACCCAACTAGGTAACAACATCAGTGCTACAAAAGAAAGGGGTTTGTGGGATGGAAGAGAAGAGGTAGACTGTGGGTTCCTTGGTGCTCTCTGGGCTGGGTTGTTTCCTTGCAGACATTTCATGACCCAGCTAGGGAACATCATCAGTGCCAAAAGGAAGCAAAAGGAGGGAGAGAGGAAGGAAGGAAGGAGAGGAGAGGAAGGAAGGAAGGAGAGGAAGGGAAGAAAGGAAAAGGGAGGAGGACTTTGGGGTCCTTGGTGCTCTGAGCTGGGGTGTTTCCTTGCAGACATTTCATGACCCAGCTAGGGAACAACATCAGTGCTAGAAGAGAAAGGGGTTTGTGGGATGGAAGAGAACTGTGGGGTCCTTGGTGCTCTCTGAGCTTGATGGTTTTCTTGCATATGTTTCATGATCCAGCTATGTAACATTATCAGTGTTAGAAGGGGGTAGAATTTGTGGAAGGAGGAAGGGGCTCAGGAAGAGGAAGGGGAGGACTGTGGGGTCCTTGGTGCTCTCAGAGCCTGGTTGCTTCCTTGCAAACGTTTCATGACCCAGCTAAGTAGCCTCATCAGTCAAGCCAAGTCTGATTCACTCAACAACCCAGTGACTAACTTAACAACTGCACTGATTAACTCAACAACCTGTGCCAAGGAAGGTCGTAAAATGCGGGCCAGACTCCCTTAAACCCTATCTCACTTAGCGACAGAAGTTTTGGGCTCCCTCGTCGGAAGGCGAGGACTACCGGTACTCAATTACACACTGCATTCTCCAATCGTGAAGTAGAGGAAAAGACGCTTAAAACGCCAAAAATGAGGTTGGAAAAAGCTTGCCAGCTTCACATTGGGCTATGGAAATATATATATCCCATCCACACATTCCACGCCCCCCACTCCCCAGCACACCATTTTTTTTTTTTTTAGCAGACTCTGGGAAGAGAAAAATATTTAATAACTCCCCCCCTTTCCTGAAATAAGAGCCTTGCACAGACAGCTGTTCCAATTCCACCCCACTGTTTAACTGAACAAGTCATAACAAGGCTGCATGGGCCAATCTTTTTTTCCCCCTCCACAAAATGAACATCAGCATAAAGAAATACAAGACATTGTTTTATAAAGAGAAATTAAATTTAAAAAAAAAAAAGATTGTGCTTTCCTCCCCAAAAAAGGGGGGGAGGAGAAATACCCCTTTTGTTTTTCAACAACTTCAGCTGCAAAACTCTTCTTCCTTCCTTCCTTCCTTCTTTGGGGGGGGGGGTGAGTGTGCAAAATGAATAAGCTACGATTCATGGTTTTGGATGGGTGAGTCTCCCAAGTTAACAATAGAATAACAAGAGTGGGAAGGGACCTTGGAGGTCTTCTAGTCCAGCCCCCTGTTCAAAGCAGGAAACCCTATATACCATTTCGAACAAAATGTTCAACGTTCAGGCCCTCTTCCCCCTTGCCTTTGCAGGACAGCTTTATCTGAAGTCTATTTTATTTATTAATCAAATTTACACAGCGTCCATCTCACAAGAAGGATGTACATCTACATGCCGCTTCAGGCAAAGACTCACAGTAGCGCACAATCTTTCCAATGTGCTACAACATTAATGCAAAATCCAAAGATAGAAGCACTCCTATTTCAACTCCACTTGTCTGTCCATCCATCCATCCCTCTACCTATCACTCTTATCACTCTATCAATCTACCTACCTAATCACTCTATCTACCATTCTATCACTCTACCTCTCACTATCTACCTCTCACTCTATGTATCTTTCAGTCTATCTATCTATCTATCTATCTATCTATCTATCTATCTATCTATCT